>OX638142.1:77678986-78278986 GCA_951805005.1 Othius punctulatus
CTTTGATCTAGAGAAGGCATACGATATGACCTGGCGATACGGTGTTCTACAAAAACTCCACGCTTGGGGAATCAGAGGAAACCTCCCACTATTTGTTCGGTCATTTTTGACTGACCGAGGATTTAGAGTTCGGGTCGGGTCATCTTTTTCCTCCTACCACAAATTGGAAAACGGGATACCTCAAGGATCTACGCTTAGCGTAATACTGTTTTCCATAGCGGTAAATGATATCGCCTATAGAATAAGTACTCCTGTACACTGCTGCCTATATGTGGACGACCTTGTCATCTATACGGCAGGAGATACGATGCCTTGTATTAATAATAATCTACAAAATGCTATAAATTCTATAAATGCTGATGCAGAGGGAAGAGGCTTCCGGTTTTCTCCGGAAAAGACATCCTGCGTCCACTTCTGCCGCCTAAGAAAACGTCATCGAGATCCTACCCTTTTCCTTAGGAACACAAAAATTAATTGTACTACATCTCACAGATTTCTGGGACTTGTTTTCGATAAAAAGCTAACATTCTTTGAACATATCAGCGAGCTAGCAATCCGTTGTAAGAAAGCTCTGAATATCGTTAGATGTATGGCCAGTATTAAATGGGGTGCTAGTAGAGAAGTACTGCTCCGCTTATACCAGTCCCTTGTACTGTCAAAAATATGCTACGGATGTA
This sequence comes from Othius punctulatus, assembly GCA_951805005.1. Taxonomy (NCBI): domain Eukaryota; kingdom Metazoa; phylum Arthropoda; class Insecta; order Coleoptera; family Staphylinidae; genus Othius; species Othius punctulatus. The sequence continues at coordinate 77,679,664 of OX638142.1, forward strand.
TTGTATACTCTTCTGCACGAAGATCTCGCCTGAAAATTCTTGAGAGTATTCACTGCACAGGCATTAGATATGCCACAGGAGCGTTCCGTACTAGCCCGTGTGCCAGTCTCTGTTGTGAGGCAGGACTCCCACCACTGCAACACATTATCAATCGCTACATAATTAAGTATGAAACATCTATGAAAGCAAATCCTAAACACCTTAATTTCTCATTGTTTAACGATCAACAGACTTACCAAAAATATACCACACGGCCGACAACAACAAGACCTGTCTGTATACGAGCACGGGAATTACGCGAAAATCTAGATATACATATTCCAAGTATGCTCTCTACTGGTCTGTGCGAAGTACCCCCTTGGCTACTCCCCAAGATTTCTATTCGCACAGACTTAGTCCGATTCACTAAAGCAGACACTCCCGAAATTATCTTGAAGAACAAATTCCGCGAATTGGCACAGGAGTACCCTAACTACTGCCAAATCTATACAGACGGGTCGAAAACCGAAAACGGTGTAGGCTCTGCATTTACGGCAGAAAATAATAGTCACTCATGGTCACTGGCTACATCGTCGAGCATATACACGGCTGAGCTGTGTGCGATCTGGCAGGCCCTTCGATATTGTGACATGTCGAGGGGCAGCACATTCCTCATATGTTCAGACTCTCTATCTGCTCTGCAGAGTATCTCAAACACGACATCGGATGACCCACTGGTCCAAATGATTCTTGCCACTGTCGATCACCTAGCGAAGTCTCAGAAGACAATCACTTTCGTGTGGATCCCGTCACACGTCGGTATAAAAGGCAACGAAATGGCAGATGAGGCCGCTTACCAGGCAGCCAATTCCAATATTATAGATGACATCCCGTGTAGAGCAGAAGACATTAAGAGCTTCTGTACCCAATCGATTGTGGCGGCCTGGCAGCAGGAGTGGACAAGCAAGGACAGCAAGCTAGCACCAATAAAACCTAATGTGACCAAGTGGAGATCACCGAGAACACTGTCAAGAAGGGAAGAGATAGCTCTTGTGCGCCTCAGAGTGGGCCACACCAATCTTACCCATTCCCACCTTCTAGCTGGTACAGACTCCCCGATGTGTGATGCTTGCAACACCCCACTGACAGTGCGGCACATCCTAGAGGAATGTATAACACTAGCGCACATACGGCAAAGACTAGGGCTTGCAAACAACATCCAAGCAATTCTAAGCAACAGCCAAGAATCCACTGACACTGTCATTACGTTTCTGCGAGAAGCAGAGCTTCTACAAAAAGTTTAAATATACATGTATTACCTATATCTATATACCCTCTGTAATCGTTCCTTTGTGGGATAACCCTTTTTCCGACGGTCGACCTATGTTTGTTAATGAAAATAAGTCCTTACGACAGACCCCGTAAGGTGAAGAGTGTGTCCCTCGTTCTTTTTCCCCTGATTTTCTTGTAATATTGTTAAATGTACCTTATATTGACGGCCAATGACCATAGTAGTCGACGCCGATAAACCAATTAAAAAAAAAAAATAATAATTGCCTCAAACATACTGCTTGGGCAAAACAATTAGCGATATTTTACGGTTGTTTAATAATAGTATAACCCCATGTGTGGCAACGAGTTAAGGCGCCGACTGTTCTCATATCCATCCAAATGTAGTTAATCGAAAATGTATTTTTTTATCCATCCAAATGTAGGTAGTTAATCGAAACTTTATTTTTTTATTTCTTCAAAATTCAACTTTGTTATTTAGGATAAACTAAGATTCTAGATTCTAGAGGATTAAGGAAATTATATAGCAGATTATATATGATCACTGACTTAATCGAAACTTATTTTTATTATTTCTTCAAAATTCAACTTTGAAAATACATTGGTAGGGTTTTTGTTGATGTTGGTTATGATATTTCGAATTATTTTATTACATTATGTCAGCAATAACTTAAAAGTAAAAATTAACGTAAAACTTATTAAATAACTTTAAAATAACTCAAAGTTAACTCATCCCTAATGATATTATGATATTTTTTAGTATTTATGTGGTTATTTAGGATAAATTAATAAGTATTGAGTAAATTATCTAGAGGATCAAGGAAATTATATAGCAGATTATATATGATCACTGACTTAATCGTTTTTTTTTTTAAATTCAACTTTGAAAATGCACTGGTAGGGTTTTTGTTGATGTTGTTTATGATATTTAAAATTATTTTAATACACGATATCAGAAATAACTTAAAAGTAAAAATTAACGTAAAACTTATTAAATAACTTTAAAATAAGTCAAAGTTAACTCATCCGTAAAGATATTTTTCATTATTTATGTGGTTATTTACGATAAACTATTAAGTATTAAGTTAATTATCTAGAAGATTAAATATATTATATAGCAGATTATATATGATCACTGACTTTATTGAAAATATTTTTTTTATTTTTTCAAAATTCAACTTTCAAAATGCACTGGTAGAGTGTCGGTTCATGTTGTTTACGATATTTCGAATGATTTTATTACATGATATCAGAAATAACTTAAAACTTATTAAATAACTTTAAAATAACTTAAAGTTAACTCATCCCTAAAGATATTCGTCATTATTTATGTGGTTATTTAGGATAAACTAATAAGTATTGAGTAAATTATCTAGAGGATTAAGGAAATTATATAGCAGATTATATATGATTCCTAACAATCCATAACTTAAGAAAAACTCATGTTCATATTACCATTTCCTTTCGATTTCGACATCAATTTCGATCCAAATTTAATTGATTTTCTTTTTAATTTTTAATATGACTGCCTTAATTTTGAGAAATGACTCCTAACTGTTTGTAACAAATTTTGATCAATCTAATGTTCTGTATTAATATTTGAATAGTAATAATCGTTTCAATGCAATATTCTTAGGAATTAATTGTCATAAATTTAAAAATAAACCATCTCAAGGAATAAAAATTAACTACTTATTAAAATATTTATAGATTATAATTTAACGCTTATTCAACACTATATGATATATCTAGTTTTCAGAATTTTCTAATATTGTTGGCTTACGAGATATTGTGGGCTTACTATTGTAGGCTTATTGAGGTCTTACTTATATTGGGCACAAAATAGTGCCCAAGTCAAACAGACATTTTTAGAAGGAGATTCTATTTTTCGGAATTTATTGTTTTTGCAAAGTTTTTATTAAGATTCCAGTGAACATAGAAACATAGAAACTTTTTCCTGATAGATACAAAGAATTCTTATATTATCTAGTCATTTCAACCCAGGTCGGTCAAATTTTGATTTTTTCACTTTAACTACTTATTAAAATATTTTTTTGTAGATTATAATATATCGCCTATTGTACATCTATTTCAGTTTTTTTAATATTGTGGGCTTACAAGAAAAAAGTCAAAAAACTGTGTTTCAGATTCAAAGACAGTTCAACACTTTATGATAAATTTAGTTTTCATAATTATTGTTTTTGCAAAGCTTTTATTAACATTCCAGTGAACCATGATACAACATAGAAACTTGTTCCGATAAATACAACGAATTCTTATGGTATCTGGTCATTTCAACCCATTTTGGTCAAACTTATTTTTTAACTAAATTTTTCTTTAGAAGTATATGTTAATTTACTATAAAATGGTTTAAGAGACCAGTACTTACTTTCAGTCATCTAATGTAAATTTCTCTTTTCAAATTCATTTAATAAAATAATTGGTCACTTTTTCTTGTCCACGATGCCCACGATATGTTCTCCATATATGTTCCCAATATTTTCCCTGATATGTTTACCTATATGTTCCCATAGAATTTTGAGAAACGACTGCTAACTGCTAATTTAACGCCTATTTTACATCTATTTCAGAATTATCTAATATTGTGGGCTCACAAGAAAAAGTGCCGAAGTCAAAAATACAGTTTCAGGTTCAAAGACAGTTCAACACTATATGATATATCTAGTTTTCAGAATTTATTGTTTTTGCAAAGTTTTTATTAACATTCCAATGAACTATGCTGCAACATAGAAACTTGTTCCTGATAGATACAACGAATTCTTATAGTATCTGCTCATATCAACCCATTTTGGTAAAGTTTTGACTTGGTCACCTTTTCTTGTCCACGAAGCCTACGGTATGTTCCTCATATATGTTCCCGATATGTTCCCCGATATGTTCCATCGAATTTTGAGAAACGACTCCCAACTACTTGTAAGAAATGTTGAACAATCTAATGTTCTGTATTAATACTCGAATAGTAATAAACGTTTCAATATAAATTTATGAAGTTTTAATGCAACTTTGTGAACAATTTTGTTTATAATTGTAATGTAAATCTTCATTAATTTAACGTTCTGCATTAATATTCTATTAGTAATAAACGTTTCAATACAAATTTATAATGTTTTAACGCAACTTTGTGAACTTTTTAAGATTCTGACTCTTTTATTACACCATGCAACGTTTGTAGCACATCTTTGGGTGTGGTTGTTGCTGAAACAATAGAAATACTTACCTTCGATTACCATTGTGCCAATTTAACCGAATCTCTGCTCTCGCGAGAAGTGCGGAACGCCCACGATAACTCATCCAATTCCATCAATTGCGCAATCGCTCGTGAGAACTGTTCCATGCTGAACTTTTATGCTGGAATCGCGCTGAAATCCTCCTTCTGGCCCGAAGTCGTCCGTTGCGCAATGGGCTTAATTGGGAACGGCGGCATTTGGTGGTTGCCTACGGGAATCGCAGGTGCCGAAGAGGAAAACAATGCGGAGGATTGCGCTGATGGTGCGATGGTGCTCGAGCCTCGAGCGCCTCGTGAACGGTATAATCCATTGTCGCTCAGTTGGTCAGAATTTCGCAAAAGCCGCTTTGTTCTGCGTGGGACGATTAAAATGCGCGATCACCTGAAGCACTCTCATTCCATCATTAATCTTCATTTCGGAGTAGAGAAAGGATATAGGATGTAACTAAAACTTCTGTGATTTAACATTATTTATCATAAAGAAGTAGCGATTTAACTACCTAAAATAATCTGGGATTCTAAACCTGAAAGCCAAAAAACAAAAATTAGAAATTCGTATGATTTATCATTGATTATATCGCTTATCAATTTTGCATTATCATTGTTAGTATATCAAATGTTAATAAATAAATTTCGTCATCGACATCATCTGTTGTATAACACATCAAAATATTTAAATCTGAAACTGGAGAAGCCTAACAAGAAGTCGGAAGAAATTGAGAAGAACACTAATAGAAGCCAAGATTCGACAGTAGTTCCTAAAGATTCAGAAAAAAAGTGTAAAGATTAAGAGAAATATGATTTCAAAAAGTACTACAACTATTCGAAACTGGAGAAGCATAACAAGAGGTATGAAGGAATTGAGAAGGAAACTAATAGAAGAAATTACTACTAGCTTCAATTATTTTTTCCAAACTTAACAATTGATACATTTATAACTTACCTGACAAAACCACCAAATTTCATCTCCGAAGAAATTGAGAAGAACACTTATAGAAGCCAAGATTCGACAGTACTTCCTAAAGATTCAGAAAAAAGTGTAATGATTAAGAGAAATATGATTGCAAAAAGTACTATAACTATTCGAAACTGGAGAAGCATAACAAGAGGTATGAAGGAATTGAGAAGAAAACTAATAGAAGAAAAGACTACTAGCTTCAATTTTTTTTTCCAAACTTAACAATTGTTAAATTTATAACTTACAAACCTTACAAAACCACCAAATTTCATCTCTTAGCTGTATTCCTTCTCGCTGTTAATCGTCGTTGATTGAACGTGGGCGAAGGTGATGAACGTGCGTCTGCCTCAAAAACCTCGTCCTCCCTGGGGGTAACTGATGCCGGGAATTAGCTGCAGGATAAGCCGAAGACGCGGGCGTCGATTTGTCTGGTAACGCCCGTGACGAAAAAATCCTTCGGCGCGGTCTAACCACCGCAAATCCGGCGATATGTTCGCGATCCTCTCGCCTCCACTGCCGGCCCCGCATTTTCCGTAATTTCCGCCTCCGGCGAGTCATTAATAACCGGGGAAATAGTGGGAATGTAATTTCAAGACGAATCACGGAACTTACCGGTTACGGATTGTGCGGTTTGCCACCGAGAGACTTGAGTAATTCGGCTTTTTTGCTGGGCACCGTTATGGTTATTTAAGACCGGCGCATTAATTCATACAATATTTATGGTTGGAATGTAATAATAATTATTATTGTATGTAATAATAACATTATACAGTATTATATTTTAATATGATATAGGGAGATCTAAACGAAAAAGTTGGATGCCAAAATAGCGGAATAAAAGAGATAATGGGAACAGAAGCAGAAGAAATTAAAAATAACAATGGGGAAAGAATAATACAATTATGCATTGAAAACAACCTTGTGATAACAAATACAAAATTCAAACACAAAAACATACACAAGTACACAAGAGAACAGCCAAGCAGAAACGAAAGATCGATAATAGACTACCACCTAATTAATAGAAACAGCTGGAACAAAATAATTAATGTGAGAGAGTTACAAGACAAGCTGAAACAGGAAGTGACCACTACCTACTAAAAATGGACATGAGTAGGAAGAATATACAAAAACACAGACAATAAGAAGACAAAAGTTAATGAAAAGATTAAAGCTTACAGATTAATAGAGACACAAACACAAGAGAAATACAAAGAGATACTACAAAATAAATTCAAAGTTGCGAAATGAAGCTAAACATACAAGGAAAATGGGAAACATTCAAAAGCAATATACTTGAAGCGGCAAGGGACATCTACAGAACAACAAAAATTGGAAACAGGCAAATGAAAAAGACAAACTGGTGGACAGAGGAAGTCAAAAAGGGGATAAAAGACCAAAAAAATGGAAAAGACACCTACAAACAAAAAAAAAATAGAAGATTATGAAAAATATAAAGAAAAGAGAAACAAAACGAATTCAATAATAAAAGAAGTAAAACAAAAGTCATGGACGAAATTTGGTGAAAGAATGAATGAGAATTTTGGGCAGAACCGAAAACTATTCTACGGTTGTTTCACTAAAACAACTAAAACAAAAAACGAACACAACTCGTGAATAAACAAATTTTTATTCACTTATACCAAAAATAGCTAATATACATTATCATATTTTAATATTATATAGGTAGGCACATTTAATGCACTGAAACATAATTAGCTTCAATATATCACACTGCCATCCGGCTTCATATAAAATTATATGAGGAGAGTATTGAACAGATGTAATCACATCAATACCCAAGTTAATCCATACCATCTTACCACCTTACCATTGTTAATAGTCCACCTTAGATTTTTCACAACTTCTCAATCTTTTCATCATTGTCCTCCTCAATATATGCATCTCCATTCCCAGATATGGGTTACTTCCAAAATTTCAACAAAAAAATGTTCCCGTATTATGATTTATATTATTTCTTCATTTACTACCTTCATTTCAAGTTTTTAGTCCACTTAAAGTCAAGAAACCAAAATTGAATTTTCCATACTTTTAAATTTCCCATTTCCGATTGAAATTAAAATGATCCGAAGATAAAAGATGATAGAAATTGTTTTATTATCATCATCACATCTTCATTTATTTCCTTGATTTCAAATTTTTAGGTCACCTAAAGTCTAGGAACAAAAATTCAAATTTCCATACTTTAACATTTCCCATCTCCGATTGAAATTAAAATGATCAGAAGATAAGAGATGATAAAAATTGTTCTATTTTCATCATCACATCTTCATTTATTTCCTTGATTTCAACTTTTTAGTTCACCTAAAGTCCAGGAAGAAAAATTCAAATTTCCATACTTTAACATTTCCCATCTCCGATTGAAATTAAAATGATCCGAAGATAAAAGATGATTAAAATTGTTCTATTTTCATCATCACATCTTCATTTATTTCCTTGATTTCAACTTTTTAGTTCACCTGAAGTCATGGAACAATGATTCAATTTTCCATACTTTAACATTTCCCATTACCATTAAAATTAAAATAATCCGACGATAAAGGGTGATAAAAATTGTTCTATTTTCATTATCACATCTTTATTTATTTCCTTCATTTAAACTTTTTAGTTATCTAAAGTCTACGAACAAAAATTCAAATTTCCATACTTTAACATAGTCCATCTCCGATTGAAATTAAAATGATCCTAAGATTAAATATGATAAAAATTGTTCTATTTTTATCATCACATCTTCATTCATTTCCTTGATTTCAAATTTTTAGTTCACCTAAAGTCTAGGAATAAACATTCAAATTTCCATACTTTATCATATTCAATCTCCAATTGAAAATAAAATGATCCAAAGATAAAATATAATAATTTTTTTCTATTTTTATCATCACATCTTTATTTATTTCCTTGATTTCAATTGTTTGTCCCCTCAAAGTCAAAAAACATCATATTTTAAGGAGAATTGGCTTCAGGTTTACTTAACGCAATTATAAGATGAAATATGTAAATAATCAAATTTCAGAAATTTCAGTAATAGCTAACTCATATTTGTCAATACTGAAAGTTATACTTTCGATTTTCTCACTTATTAAATGCAGAAACTTAGTTAAGTTTTCAGGAAAATTTCATGTAACATGCATAAAATACTAACACAAATTATTATCATTGTTATTATTATCAACAAATATCAGTAAGTGAATCAGGCTATAGATCGAGGTCTTAACGGTTGTCGAACGAAACCGGCAGTACAATAGTTATAATCTTCAAATTTGTATATTTTCGATTGGGTTCGTCGCTTGACCTAGCAATATGGGCATAGGGTCTCCAGCGCCATGTTACATTAAGGCACGTCATTTCCATCAGGATTGAAATTTTTTTAAACCGTTTCTGGAATTTGAAAGCCAGATATTTGGTTATTATGCTCTTAAAAACTTGCTTCACGATCTTACGAAATTGTATAAATATTCACATGTAAATCCAAATTTTTGCTATATAACATTTCACTTCACAATTGAGTTAATAATTTACTTATTAACTTAGTAATTTATTTCTCACTTATTTTATACAGAAACTTTTGCAAATTTTCAAGAGAATTGGCATCAGGTGTACTAAACACAAATCTAATATTAAATATGCCATCAATAAATTTTCGGAAATTTCAGTAATAGCTAACGTACTTGTAATGCAGAAAGTTATGTGTTTGATTTTCTCCCTTATTTAGTACTGAAACTTTGTCAAATTTTCAGGATAATTAGTTTCAGGTGTACTGTACACGAATATAATATCAACTTTGCAAATAATTAATTTTCAGAAATTTCCGTAATAGCTAACCCATTCTTGTCAATGCAGAAAGTTATATGTTTGATTTTCTGCCTTATTTAATACTAAAACTTTGTCCAATTTTCAGCAGAATTAGTTTCAGGTGTATTATATACAAATCTAATATCAAATTTGCAGATAATAAATTTTCAGAAATTTGAATAATAGCTAACTCATACTTGTCAATGCAGAAAGTTAAGTGCTTGATTTTCTCCCTTAATTAATACTAAAACTTTGTCAAAGTTTCAGGAGAGTTAGTTTTAGGTGTACTGTGCAAGAATATGATATCAACTTTGCAAATAATAAATTTTCAGAAATTTCCGTAATAGCTAACCCATTCTTGTCATTGCAGAAAGTTATATGTTTGAATTTTTACCTTATTTAATACTGAAACTTTGTCTAATTTTTAGGAGAATTATTTTCAGGTGTATTATAAACAAATCTAATATCAAATTTGCAAATAATAAATTTTCAGAAATTTCAGTAATATTTATCCCATACTTGGCAATGCAGAAAGTTATATGTTTGATTTTCTTGCTTATTTATTACTGAAACTTTGTCACATTTTCAGGACTTATTCAGGACATTAGCTTAAGGTGTACTAAATACAAATCTAATATTTAATATGCAATCAATAAATTTTCAGATATTTCAGTAATAGCTAAGTACTTGTAATTCAGAAAGTTATGTGTTTGATTTTCTCCCTTATTTAGTACTGAAACTTTGTCCAATTTTCAAGAGAATTAGTTTCAGGTGTACTGTACACGAATATAATATCAAATTTGTAAATAATAAATTTTCAGAAATTTCAATAATAGCTTACTCATACTTGTCAATGCAGAAAGTTAAGTGTTTGATTTTCTCCCTTATTTAATACTAAAACTTTGTCAAAGTTTCAGGAGAATTAGTTTTAGGTGTACTGTACAAGAATATAATATCAACTTTGCAAATAATAAATTTTTAGAAATTTCCTTAATAGCTAACCCATTCTTGTCAATGCAGAAAGTTATATGTTTGATTTTCTCCCTTATTTAGTACTGACACTTTGTCAAATTTTCAGGATAATTAGTTTCAGGTGTACTGTACACGAATATAATATCAAATTTGCAAATAATAAATTTTCAGAAATTTAAATAATAGCTAACTCATACTTGTCAATGCAGAGAGTTAAGTGTTTGATTTTCTCCCTTATTTAATACTAAAACTTTGTCAAATTTTCAGGAGATCTAGCTTCAGGTGTACTGTGCACGAATCTAGTATCAAATTTGCAAATAATAAATTTTCAGAAATTTCAGTAATAGTTAACTCGTACTTGTCAATGCAGAAAGTTAAGTGTTTGATTTTCTCCCGTATTTAGTACTGAAACTTCGTCAAATTTTCAGGAGATATAGGTGTACTGCACACGAATCTAATATCAAATTTGGAAATAATAAATTTTCAGAAATTGTAGTAATACCTAACCTACACTCAATAATGCAAAAAGTTATACTTTTGATTTCCTCACTTATTTAACACAAAAACGTTGTCAAATGTTCAGGAGAATTACCTTTAGGTATACTTAATTCAAATCTAATATGATATATGTAATTAACACTTTTCTTTAGCCTCAGTCATTTCCAGTCTTCTTCCGCATTTTTGAAATTTATCAAGAGGATTTTTTTTACATCTTCTAATTTTTTTTTTGCAGTTCACCTTTTATATTATCTAGATTTATAAGATGATTAGTAATCATTGATTACAGTGCAGAGTGCAATTTTATGTTATTCCTTAAGATGATCGCCACTCTTCAATCCATTACTTCCAATAAACTGAATTTTTTGCAGTTACCTGTCACTTCTTCACAGCATCTCCATTTAGAAGATGATTATAGTGCTCAGTGCAATTTAGTGTTATTCCTTGTCACTTCTTCTTGAAATTGTCCGGACTTTCTATTTGAAAAATAACTTTTGATATTTTTGCAGTTGAGCTGTCATTTCTTCCATTATTCTTCGGCATTGCAATTGTCAGGAGGATTTTCTTTTTGGAAAATATTTTCTTATGTCATTTTGAAGTTTAACTGTCAGTATTCAGTTGACCTGAAGTTGACCTGATTATGTGGCAGTTGACCTGTCACTTCTTCACAATACGTATTTACTTCTAGAAGATGATTACAGTGCACAGTGCAATTTAGTGTTATTCGTTATCACTTCTTTCATGCTTCTTCCCAATTTAAATTTTCAGGACTTTCTTTATGAAAACTAACTTCCCATATTTTTGCAGTTGACCTGTCACTTGTTCTATTATTCTTCCGCATTGCAATTGTCAGGAGGATTTTCTTTTTGGAAAATATCTTCTTATGTTTTTGGCAGTTGACCTATCACATCTTCATAATACGTATCTATATTTAGAAGACGATTGCAGTACATAGTGCAATTTAGTGTTATTCCTTGTCACATCTTCCATGCTTCTTCCCAAGTGAAATTTTCAGGACTTTCTTTATGAAAAATAACTTCTGATATTGTTGCAGTTGACCTGTCACTTCGTCCATTATTCTTCCGCATTGCAATTGTCAGGAGGATTTTTTTTTTTTGGAAAATATCTTCTGATGTTTTTTTTTAAGTTGACCCTATCACTTCTTCACAATACGTATCTACATTTAGAAGATGATTGCAGCGCATAGTGTAATTTAGTGTTATTAGTTGTCACGATCGTCTTTCTCCAATTGATCATAATATTTGTTGGAATAGATATCATGCGTATATGTGATTGTGAAACTTTTTATTTACCACAAATTGTGCCACCACGAACATAAGAAATTGCAATTTTCTAACAGCCTTGGTACAAATCGATTCCTTTTACCGAATTAGAGCCCCAATCGCGCTGTTACAATGCCCGAGTCGCATTATTAATCTGATAGTGTAACTGGGTTGGTCCATTGAAAAAAGTCACCCATTCTCGTTGATTAGTAATTGTGGCCGGTGTTACTCAGCGAAATTTCACCAGATCTGATGGCGATGGTGGATTTGTCACGCGGCAAGCACACACACATAGGCCAGGCCGGTGACCTTGCCTCCAGGCCAAAAGTGGCACCTTTGCATTGCTCGGATTACTGTAATTATCGATTAAACGACGACGAAGTGATATTGAGCAGATATTTATTTATGTTCGCCGATTGTGAAGGAAGTTACAGATTTCGTGAAGGTCTCTCTTGAGGAGCATAAATAGGTTAATTGAGTTACTCGCCTCGTAAATCATTGGATCTTAGATGTATCATCAAATGCATTTTAGATCAGAATAAAAATTAGAATATTATAATAATTAGAATATTGGCTGTCAGTTCCCAATATCATCCAAGTGGATACAATAAGCACAAAATCTAGATAAATGGAAGGACTTAGCGAAGGATACAGCAGTGGAACTCATAAGTGACTAGTTGATGATGAGTTTTCAGAAATATACCAAAATATAACCGAAAAAGCCACAACTAGGATTCAATAACTTAAGTTTACATGGGAGTACTGCTAAAAGTGGCCAAGGCAAAATTTTCCAATTCAAAATATCCAAATCAAACTTTTAATGATAAGTGGATTTTTTTTGTGAATGATAGCTCAAAATTTTCAAAAAAATAAATAAAATTGGTCGTATTTTTACCTTGAATATTTTCTTATTATTAGTATAAATACTTCAGTAGGAATAACATACTTTAATAAACAATTAAAATATCATTATTTCATGATTTTTCTCAAAAAGTAAAATTCTTAAAAAAGTTTTTTACAAAACGAAAAGTTTGAACGTTTTATTTATTGGTGGATTCCTTTTTTCTTCCTTTTTTGAAATCAAAAGTTTTAACTTTTTATTGATTAGAGGATTCCAATTTCTTTCCTTTTTTCATATGCAAAGTTATAACTTATTATCATTTTGATTCCCTTTGCCTTCCATTTATCAAAATGAAGAGTTTTAACTTCGCCAATTTTTACCACTACACGAGTAACTCACGATAATTCTTAAATCAATAGTTGTTTTTTTCACATCTATTACCACGAATTATTTACTTAATGACCGGCGACTCGCCTCGTTTTCCTGCAGCAGCACTCAACAGTTAATTGCGCGCTGCTTGATATTTTTTGTGTGTCCGCTCGTTACAGTAATGGCATTCAAAGCATTTCATTGCCGTGATGTATGGGATAGGCGAAAAGTTCTCTAAGGTTGGGACGTAATTGCCGGCTAATTGTGAAACGATTTACACGGCCCGAAAACCTACACGCCAAGCGAGAAACGCTGCACTCCGTAATTTGATCAGCCAAGGTGAGGCGCAGAAGATTCCTGATGATAAGCGGATAATTGAGGATTCGGAAATTTTTACACCGAATTTCGTAATAAGATGCATTTGAAATTAATTAATTGTTGAAGCACCAGGGAAGAGTAAATGGGGCTGTGTGCAATTTATGAAAATATGGTAACGTACAAATGTAAAATTTGCATTTAAGCGACGTCCTTCTAAAGTTAAGGATCGGTTGGCTTCAAGTCCACTTGAAGATATACCAGCAATGAGGTTACAAATGCTCATTGCATATGTAATCTGCTATACAATTTTCTTAATCCAAATTTTGCAATAAGGTGCATTTGATATTAATTAATTACACAAAGCACCAGGGAAGATTAAATGAGGCAGTGTGCAATTTATGAAAAAATGGCAACCTACAAATGTAAAATTTGCATTTAAGCGACTAAAGTTAAGGATCAGTTAGTCCACTGGAAGATATACCGGCAATGAGGTTGCAAATGCTCATTGCATATGTAATCTGCTGGATAATTTACTCAATCTTCTCGTTAACTTAATATTTATTTGTTTATCCTAAATAACACACACATTAATGATGAAACATGACTTTGGGGATGAGTTTACATCAACTTGTTTTTTTTTGTTCTCTAATCTTGCAATTAAATAATTTTAGATACCATAAACGACATCAACAATACTCCACTAATGCATTTTCGAAGTTCAATTTCGAAACACCAATGCATTTTCGAAGTTCAATTTCGAAGCACCGATGCATTTTCGAAGTTCAATTTCGAAGCACCAATGCATTTTCGAAGTTCAATTTCGAAGCACCAATGCATTTTCGAAGTTCAATTTCGAAGCACCAATGCATTTTCGAAGTTCAATTTCGAAGCACCAATGCATTTTAGAAGTTCAATTTCGAAGAAATACAAAAATTAAATTTATTATTATAATTCTGTATACTGGTAGACGTTACTTTGTGGAACATGGTAAATGAAATAAATAAGACATATTTACTTTGCTACTTCCACTAACACATTTATTTTACAAAAATAATGTAGTGACTGCAGTTTCGACTACTCTATAGTCATACTCTCAAACTAAGTACAGAAATTAAGAATTAAACACAATATATACACTAAATTTTACAGAAATTAAAAAGGGGGAGAATATAAATAAAATTTGTCTGATTATTAAGCAAATGACCGTCCTTTGAGAGTATAAGGGTATATATTGTGTTTAATTTTTAATTTTTGTACTTTGTTTGATAATGACTATAGAGTAGTCGAAACTGCAGTCACTAAATTATTTTTATAAAATAAATATGTTAGTGAAAGTAACAAAGTAAAGTTGTTTTATTTAATTTATTCTTATAATATTTTTTTATAATGTTCCAAATTCCAATAATTCCTTTAAGGTTTTTAAAAGAAAATATTTTGACTGAAGCAATGTCTATAGTTTCTAATATTTATATTATTTTATTTAGTCTAAAAAATAACTTGGATACATTTATACGAATTCAGAGAGACTATAGTTTCTTATATTTATTTATATTATTTTTTTGAGCCTAAAATATAATTTTGATAAATTTATACGAATTCAGTGAGAGATAACGATTTTTGTTAGGCTATTAGCCCTTAGCCTTTCCTACTCATACCTATTCATATTCCTATGAAAATGTATAAAAACTACTCATCAATTTTATCAACATCTGATAAAATCTTGATAGAATATGTTATATTTCCATGATAATCTGTAAAATTTCTATGGAATCTATACGATTTCAAATAAGTTTGTGATATAAATAAAATTTTAACTATCGATGAAATGTTTAGTCTCCTCAGCCTTTCCGACTCATACCTATTCATATTCCTATAAAAATCTATAAAATTTAATCATTAATTTAATTAACACCTGATAAAATCTTCATAGAATATGTTATATTTCAATGAAAATCTGTAAAATTTCTATGGAATCTATAAAATTTCAAATAAGTTTGTAATATAAATAAAATTTTAACTATTGATAAAATGTTTAGTCTCCTGAGCCTTTCCTACTCATACCTATTCATATTCCTATGGAAATCTATAAAATTTAGTCATTTTAATTTTATCAACACCTGATAAATTCTTGATAGAATACGTCATGTTTCCATGAAAATCTGTAAAATTTCTATGGAATCTACACAATTTCAAATAAGTTTGTAATATAAATAAAATTTTAACTATTGATAAAAGGTTGAGTCTCCTGAGCCTTTCCTACTCATACCTAAACATATTCCTATGAAAATGTATAATTGTTACTCATCAATTTTATCAATATCTGATAAAATCTTGATAGAATATGTTATATTTCCATGATAATCTGTGAAATTTCTATGGAATCTGTACAATTTCAAATAAGTTTGTGATATAAATAAAATTTTAACTATTGATGGAATGTTTAGTCTCAGATGTAAATAAAATTTCATCAAATGCATTTAAAATTTTCAAATGTTTACAGAAATATATAAATTGTTTAAAGAATCCGTAGAATTCCAATAACATTTCATGATTTTTTTATAGAATTTTAATGGAACTTTTAATATTTTAATTAAAAACTGTCAAATTCGTTTGTAGTCTGCAGAATTTGAAAAAAAATGCGATTTAGATACAATTTTGTAGAATTTTGATGCAATTCGTTTAATTTCTATAACAATCTATGAAATTTGTGTGGATATTGTTTATACAATCTGTAGAATTCCAATAACATTTCATGATTTTTTTATAGAATTTTAATGAAACTTTTAGTATATCAATTAAAAACTGTAAAAGTGTTTGTAGTCTCCAGAATTTAAAATTAAATTCAGCGATTTAGATACAATTTTGTAGAATTTCGATGCAATTCGTTTAATTTCTATAAAAATCTATGAAATTTTTGTGGAAATTGTGTTCAATCTGTAGAATTCCAATAACATTTCATTTTTTTTTTATTGGGGTTTCGGTTAAACTTTTAATATTTCAATGAAATACTGTAAATTTCGTTTGTAGTCTGTAGCATTTGAATTAAATTCTGCAATTTTGACATCATTTTGTAGAATTTCGATGCAATTCGGTTAGTTGCTAGAACAATCTATAAAATTTATGTGGATATTTGTACTGTTGATTTATAAAGATTAATTCCTTATATATATGACAGTCATATTTAAACGGAAATCAGTGAAATTTGAATGGAAATGGACATGCAAATTTTATAGTATTACAATGAAATTCGTTTAGTTTCTTAAACAATCTATGAAATTTATGTGGAAATTTGTACTGTTAAATTATAACGAATAACTCCTTAGTTATATGTCAGTCATATTTAAGAGGAAATCAGTGGAATTTGAATGGAAATGGAAATGAAAATTTTGTAGAATTTCGATAAAATTCGTTTAATTTCTTAAACAATCTTTGAAATTGATGTAGAAATTTGTACTGTTAATTTATAACGAATAATTCCTTAGTTATATGTCAGTCATATTTAACAGGAAATCAGTGGAATTTGAATGGAAATGGAAATGAAAATTTTGTAGAATTTCGATGAAAATCGTTTTAATTTCTTAAACAATCTATGAAATTTATGTGGAAATGTGTACGGTTAATTCATAACGAATAATTCCATTGTTATATGTCAGTCATATTTAATAGGTAATCAGTGGAATTTGAATGGAAATGGAAATAATTTTTTTATAGAAAATCGATGAAATTCGTTTAATTTCTATAACAATCTACGAAATTTATGTGGAAATTTGTAATGTTAGTTTATAACGAATAATTCCTTAGTTATATGTCAGTAATATTTAACAGGAAATCAGTGGAATTTGAATGGAAATGGAAATGAAAATTTCGTAGAATTTCGGTGAAAATTCGTTTAATTTCCTAAACAATCTATGAAATTTATGTGGAAATTTGTACTGTTCATTTATAACGAATAATTCCTTAGTTATAAGTCAGTCATATTCAATAGGAAATCTGTGGAATTTGGATGGAAAATGCATAAGAAATGGAGGTGGACACGAGAATTGTACCAACGTCTAGTGAACAGTCGGCGCCTTAACTCATTGCCATATACAGGTTTGTACTATTATCAAACAACCGTCTAATAGAGTTAATTGTTTTACACAATTAGTACGCTTGAGCCAATAATTATTGCTTAGTTCTCTGTAGTAGTATTTATGTTTCTTATTAAGATTTTGCATTTCGATTTTCAATCTTTGCACGGCTATAAATTCCAGTAAAATTCATTTTTCTGATACAAACTATAGCTTTTCTCAACCATCAAGTATTGCAGATTCTGGTGTATAAAGCGGATTTTGAAAATCTATCTTAGAAAAAAAAATTACAAACGTTTATGTAACAGCGCGCTGGAGACTCTATGCTCAAGCAAGCGACGAACCCAATTTGAAAAATCCCTAAATCTTACTAATGTGCAAGTACAGCTTATAATTATGTTGTCGTTTATATATAGCTACGCTTCCTTTCTATGAGGAAGGTTAACTAGTGGTTTTGTGTACTGCTAATCAATGCTAGCAATTAAAAAAAATAGTTATGGATAAATTTAAAGCAGCATAAGGTTAATTACAGATTAACTACAAGAAAATTCATACATTTATTTAGATTTATTAAAAGATTATCTTATAAAGCTCTCTGTAATGATTCTATAACATCTAAATCATGCATCTATAACATGTTATATCTTCTAAATTACTATAAGAACGTAGCAGATGAGTTTTATTGAATCTCTTCATTTTTTTTAAATAACCATCAATAACTAAATTTTTTTCTATTAATATATTGTCAGTGATTCAATTTCAAATATCCAAATATGATGTATCTCAGATTTATTTTCAGAGATGACATGTTAATGAAGAAGAAGTGTATCTTTGATTAATTTTCAGATATTAAAATTGATAAAGAAGAACTGTATATTTGATTCATTTTCAGATTTTAAATGTTGATGAAGAATAAATGAATCTTTGGTTAAGTCTCAAATATGAAAAATAAGTGTATCTTTGATTTAATTTCACAGATGAAATATTGATGATGTATCTTGAATTCATTTACAGAGATGCAATGTTGATGAATAAAAAGTGTATCTTCGATTCATGTTTAGAGATGAAATGTTAATGATGTGTCATTTGCAGAGATGAAATGTTTATGAAGAATAAATGTATATTTGATACATTTTCAGATTTGAAATGTTGATGAAGACAAAATGTATCTTTGATTCAATTTCAGCTATGAAATGTTGATGATGTATCTCAGATTCAATTTCAGAGATGATCTTTGATTCAATTTCAGAGATGAAATGTTGATGATGTATCTCTAATCCATATTCAGAGATGAACTGTTGATGAAGAAAAAGTGTTTCTTCGATTCATGTTCAGAGATCAAATGTTGATGATGCATCTCTGAGTCATTTGCAGAGATTAAATGTTTATGAAGAAGAAATGAATATTTGATACATTTTCAGATATGAAATGTTGATGAAGACGAAATGTATCTTCAATTCAATTTCAGAGATGAAATGTTGATTAAGAAGAAGCGTATAAATGATTCATTTTCAGCGATTAAATGTTGATGATGTATCTCAGATTCAATTTCAGAAATGAAATGTTGATTAAGAAGAAGAGTATTATTGATTCATTTTCAACGATTACATGTTGATGATGTATCTCAGATTCATTTTCAGAGATGAAATGTTGATGATGTGTCTTTGAGTCATTTGCAAAGATGAATTGTTTATGAAGAAGAAATGAATCTTTGATACATTTTCAGATACGAAATGTTGATGAAGGCGAAATGTATCTTCGATTCAATTTCAGAGATGAAATGTTGATGATGTATCTCAAATTTAATTTCAGAGATGGAATGTTGATTAAGAAGAAGCGTATTATTGATTAATTTTCAGCGATTAAATGTTGATGATGTTTCTCAGATTAATTTTCAGAAATGAAATGTTGATCGAGAAGACGTGCATCTTAGATACATTTTCAGATATGAAAAATTCATGAAGAAGAAGTGTATCTTTGGTTGATTTTTAGAGATGCCATTTTGATGATGTATCACAGATTCATTTTCAGAGATGAAATGTTCATGATATATCTCAGATTCATTTTCAGAGATGAAATGTTGACGAAGAAGAAGTGTGTTTAGATTAATTTTCAGAGATGACATGTAGATGGAGCAGGTTCTTAAAATCCACGATTCCTATCATGCGCTCGGTTAATAAGCACTAATATTTGTTTCGTATAAGTGATGGTTGTGTAATGCGGAAAACAACAAACAACAAGGAAACTGCACTTGCCGATTGCCACACTTGGCCGTCATCGGATTGATGGATTGTGGCCGCATTTAAATCGCCACTTTAATGTGCGGTTTCGCCGCAAAGCTGCGTGATCTTTCGCCAGGTGATAAATGCCCTCCTCAAACAGGAAATGCAAATGCGAGCGTGGATTACAAGGAATTACATAGAAGTAAAAGTATACATGAAATAATAGACTTTTACCATAATAATAATTAGTATTATTATTATAATGATAAATATACAGAAGTAAAATAGTTTTTGTTTTAATACTTTTAATTAGTTTAATTATATATAGCACATTAATTATCGCTTAGTACTTACTATAAATTAATAATATTAGTTAATTATATCGCAGATATCAAATTTAACTTGGGTAATTAATTCATTACTTAGAATGTGGCAAGTAATATATATATATATATATATATATATATATATATATATATATATATATATCCACCTATCTTTGTGAGATCCGTTCATGAAATTTTTACTATCTCTTTGACATCCTTAAACATTGTGGCATCCAAAATTGGATGTCACAACGTTTTACTTGTTAAATCATCTAGAAAATGAGGTAGAAGTGCGTAGTAAACATTTCGGGAGGATGTCAAATTACACTATTTTATAAATGATTGTATATTTTTAGTTCCGTTTCATACTGATTAGGGGGCGCGCAAGAGAACCGGTTTTGTATATTCTGTATAAAGAATTCGCATATTTTTAGCGGCTGTCGTGACATCCGGATGTTGATCGTGTATATTAATTTTTATTTGACGCCCGTTATAACCTCCAAAACGTGGCAACGTGGTACAAGTGTGTAACTGTGGTATTTGTGCGATTGTGCTTTATATTCTAGGTAAGTACACAATTAATTTAAAATGTGCAATCCCAATCCATAGAGTCGGAACCTGTTCCCCTCCGATGGTATGTGGTCACAGCTTGAAAAGTCCGTTAATAAGGGACTTCCCCGGCATTGTCCCCATTTGCAACCTCGTGGAGTGGACTTCCCCGGATGATGGAACTCCAAATTGATGACGCTAACATAATAATAGTAGCGTTTTGAATAATTTCGTGTCGGGTTAGAATTATTTTAATTCCATTCAAATATTAATGTGAAAGCTCAAACAGAGACTCATTCTTGTTATATTTGACTAGAATTGGCGAATTACCCGGCTGACGTAGTGCCTAAGTATCGATGCAATTTAAGACATATTTCCGTAAGGGTCTAACATATATTTGGCAAACACAAATTTATTTCTATTTTAACAGAACACATATTTTAAATTTGAAAACTTAAACTCAGACTCGTTTTTTTTTTCGACCGCGCAGTTTTACATTATCGTTATTGTTGTATAATATTGTTACCGGTTTGTCCTGTAACTAACGATTGTGACAAATAATCGACCAATTTTAAGCATTATTTTGTGATTAATAGGTACAATATCCAACCAGATATCACCATGTCATCACGAGGAAAGCGTATTTTAGCTATGGTTTCTCATAAAGACACTATACGACTTGGACAACTAGAGCTAAAACAACCAACGTGCCATACTACCCAAGGTGTAAATTTGAGAGAAATTGATGTAAATGTATTAAAAAAGAAAATCCTCGGTGAGTTACCTATTCTTTCTAAAACTGTTTTTGAAAAAAAAACTATAAATTTGAGAAAGTTAAAGTTAAATTTGAGATAAAAATGAGATTCGAATCATTACTTCTTACAAGAGATACGAGGTTGACAAAAAGCGTACTTATTTTATTAAAAATCGTGCCGAAGTAATAATTTCGGTCCCGAGGAGGATATTCACTGTTTTTCCTAAGGGGAAATAGACATTGTGGAAAATGTTATACTCGTCATATTCGTACAATAGGTATTTTAAACATTTGCAACTTATTTATATTTATGTTAATACTGCTACAGTGATTTATTAAAGGAATGCCTGAATATTGTTCATAGAGGAATATCAGGATCATTTTGACATTTTTTGTTCCCGGGAAACGGGAATAAAAAATTTGTAATATATTTCCCGGGAATCCCTGAAAATAGAAAAATAAAATAAAGATGAAAATAATCAAATAAAGATCTATTTAAAAAAAACTGGTTAAATTATAAAAATAAAAAAAGACTAATTAACATTAAAATCAGGTAACATTATACTATTTTATTGGTTTAAAAAAAGACGTTGAAAAAGCCCAGTGAAAATCGCTCAAATATGATGTTTTTGTCTGCAAAAATTTGACGATGCTAAGAAAAATCTTTCACTTTCATGTGATGTAGGCACTATCGTCATCAGAGCATTCAATAATTTATCTAAATTATTTGTAATTCAAACAGTCACATTTATTTTTTGTATTTTTGTTGGCGATGGGGAGGGGGTACACTAGCTATAGCTTACGGACACCCCAATGTATACTAACTCTAAAAACTATAATTATGTGCAGGCATCTTTCTCCATTCACGCATTTACGGGAAGAAAGACATGAAATGTGTACATTAAAAGGAGAGGGAATGAGTGGTCGAAACGTTCATACCAGTATCGAAGAATAGACGATTTCGCTCATAAATCAGTCATCATTTACAATAAACCCTTAAAATCTAAAAGTGTCTTTCGTGAGTACGCACTTCCGCTACATAAAACAGCGAATTTGGCGCGAATAATAACAGTAATAACATAAATTTGTTCAGTAATCATGCCATGATATAATATATTAAATTGCAACATTTTTGTATTTTTCGCCTATCATTTCCCGGGAATTTCCCGGGAAATAAAAATCTTTAAAAATTCCCGGGAATGACCCTCTTGAAATATATTGTTCATTTTATTCGATTAATTATTTTTTTAGGACCTTTGTCTCCAAAATCTGTAAAATTTACTGAAACAGTAAATTTTCAAATGGATGTGAATAGCGAAAACAACAGAAATAAAGAAAATACATCATCAATAGATATTCTATGTAGCAAAAGTATTACTGAGAATATAAAGGTATTATCGAATTTTACTATAAAGCCTACAGATTTGCAATATACAGAGATACCTTTGAACGTCCAAGAAGGAGATAACAGATTCGAAGTTTTCGAATCGGCTGATAAAGAAATAACAATGGTAGAACCTTCACTAATAGAAATACATTCTAATGAACAGACCAATGACAAGTCCGAAGAGATTACATTTACTCAGTTGACGAACGTATTTCCTACAGCTGATGCAGAGTTGAACTTTTTTGGTCAGGAACACAGCCCATTTTCAGATTCTGGAACAGAATATGTTCCATCCACTCCTTCGTGTGCCAGTGATTTAGGTAAACTTGTAATCTGGTGTCGGAATAATTCTTTTATAAAGGTTTTATTTCTTCAGGTTTATCAAGTGACTCAAATGAGAGTGTTGAGCTTCCTTTATCACTTCATTCCAAAGCAGATATTAGTAAGTCAATGCCAGATAAGCTAACACAATTAAACGAAATTGAAGAAGACGGTACAAATGCAAATTCACAGAAACAACATGAACAGAGTGGAAGAAATAACGAGAACTTAACTCAATTTAATCAATTCGGAGTAGTTTAAACTTCCAGTAGAAATATAAAAGGAACGCTTAAAAGAGACAAAAAAGAACATTGTATTTTTTGTGAGAAGAATATAACCAATTTTTCACGACACTTGATTCGTAAGCATGAAACCGAAATTGAAGTTATTAAAATAATGTCACTACCAAAATCTTCGAAACAGAGAAAATGTTTGTTTGACGATATTCGTAAAAGAGGTATTTATATTTGGAAGTTAACTTATATATTTAGCTTATATAAGTTGCATATAGTTGGCAGTTGGATTGTAGATTTGCAAAACCAGAATCTACATCTCACAATTATGAATACAAAGCAGGCCCAACATTTCATTTTTATAACTAAATATCATATTTTATTGCGTTGGATTTAGATGAAATTATTTGGGCTGGTTTTTTACAATGCTTTCTTGTTTCAAGTTCAAAAATCGCACTTCAACACAAAGTTTGATATGTTCTAACAAATTTAATTCCGAAAAAATACGTATAACTAAATTTAAAACTTCTAAATTATTACCGCATATATTATGTTATACACATAATTTCAGCTAAATCTACTAATGTAGAGCAAACTTTCTAATTTACATAGGAAATATATGCAACTACGTACGTACGTACACAATTAAGTGAGAAATTGTGAAAAAATGCGTGGTTGAAATAAAAGTTTTTTACTTCAACTTCAATTAAAAAAAAATTGTCAACATTTTTAAGTAGAATTTTTTAACAAGAGCATGCCATTCGATAGAAAGCATTGAAAAAAACATCCGAATAATTTCAAATTGATCGCACGTATAATACGATCAATTTATCAATTTATTTATAATGTTACGTGTTTCTCAATACTCACACATTTAATCTAATTAACATTCGAATTCATTAAAAATTGTGGGTGGGTTTTTTATTTCAGGAAACTTTATAAATTCATTTGGGAACGAAGGATTTATTAATCCAGTAAGAAGGCCTAAATCTGTTTGTCCGAAAACCTCATCTGACTATTTGCCTTGTTCCGGATGTAAAGGCTTTTTCACACGAACTTATCTTCATCGCCACATGAAGAAATGTTTCAAGAAAACTCAAGAAACAGAGTCAAAGCATGCTCAGGCAAATGGATTAACACTTCTTTATATGTCGAGTAAAAATAATTTTGAAGATTTGAAATTAAAAGTTTTTCCTCATATGGCAGCTGATGAAATCACAAAAAGTGTCATGAATGATTTTCTTATTAAATTGTACGGACAGAGGTATTACAGATGCCACAAAGAAAAACATCTAATTAATACGGTATCCCAGCGTATGCGAGAACTGGCCAGATTTTTAAAAGTATTGCAAAATAAAGAACCTAACGAACGTCAACTGACTGATTACCTGAAACCCTCTTATTTTGACCAATTAGTTGATGCTACTAATGAACTCTCCGGTTATGACCCAGATAGAGACACATTTAGAAGCCCCTCACTTGCTTTAAGATGGGCGACTGTTCTCAAACAGATTTGCGATACTGCCATGTTTGTTGCTGCGAAGGAAAATAATATGGTTAAAAATAAAGAAATTAAAATATTAAGACAAATGATAGAAACCCAATTTCGCTTCCACGTTTCTACTAATGCAAACAAAGATTTATCTGCTAAGAGTTGGAAGAAAGGCAGCATGATACCATTAACAGAGGACGTTATAAAAATGAATAAGTTCGTTATTAGAGAAGAAGAAAAGTGGTCTACAAAATTGCTGAACGATCCAAATAGCTCATTATATGTTAGAAATCTGACTGAAGCCCTTCTAGCTCATGTCATTCTTTTGAACAGAAAACGATCCGGTGAGGCGCAACGAATTAAAATAGAGGATTATTTAAGAGAAGAAGATGAATCAGCAATTGAAGATATTTATCAGTCACTGACGGCCACAGAGCTGGTTTTAATTAGAAACATAAAACGAATTACAATTCGCGGAAAAAAGGTAGAGCGGTACCAGTAATATTTACAAAAGATATGCAAAGATATACCGACATATTATTGAAGTCCAGAAAACTTGTAGCCTCCTCAAATCCTTACCTTTTTGCAAACCCAAGCACTAACAATAGTTTTTTGTGGTCTTACAAAGTATTGAAGAAAGTTGCTGATGATTGTGCGGTCATAAATATTGAATCTATAACGGCGACTTGTCTAAGAAAACATATTGCGACTATTGCACAAATAATTTCAATGGAAGACAGTGATTTGGAACAACTTTCGACTCATCTTGGACATGAGAAAGCTACACACTTAAATTACTATAGAAAAACTGACGATAAATTGCAAATTGCTAAAGTATCTAAACTTTTACTTCTGATGGAAAAAAAATCAATGGGCGAATACCGGGGTATATCTTTAGCAAACATTGATTTCGAAATTCCCGATGTTGACGACGATGGTTCAGAAGATGATTTACCTACTAATAAAACTAGTCACGATAACGAAAAAATAGTAATTAGCCCTAGGAACGATCGAAAAGAAGAATGTAATGAAGAAGATAATTTAAGGGTATGAGAATTAAGTATTCAATAAACGGTTAAAAGCTTGCCCAATACGAGATAACTGAGTTTCAAAATTTCTTATATTCATTTATCTAATTCCTTCAAAAAATATATGAGGGTACATCCAACCCATATAACACTATTTAGGTTAATTTTAATAAACTTAATATTTTTGGGCATTGATTTGATGCATATTAGAAACATTTACGGATATCGGTAGCGTCAAGTTCCTTTAACCGTTTGCCCCAGAAATATTAAATCATTGCCCTAACAATAAAACCATTTTAGTTGGCAGAAAACAAGCACACTTTACGTACTATAAAAGAACAAACACAATCTCCAAATCTTAATGATGAGAATCAGGTAAGAATATCACAGATACACGTAAATAATTTTAATAAAACTGTTAAAAAGTTACTTATATTCACATGCACTAGAGGAGGAATACTTACCTGTATTTTTTAGGATGACATTTACAATTTCCATATATTTTGCATTCCCTTTACTCTGACACAAAAATGTTTTTACAATCCTTATTCCGTTATATGTTATTTACTAATGTTCTAACACTTGTTTGCAGAAGAAAAAATGTCGTGTCTTGATACCATGGACAAGCGAACAAAAGAAATTCGCCCTAATATACTTCCAAAAACATTTGGCATCTAAAAAAGCTCCAAGGAAACATGAGTGTCTCGATTTAATGAAGAAGCATTCAACAACATTTTATAACAAAACTTGGACCCAAATAAAAATTTTCATTGTCAACAAGTACAGCAAGAAGTAAAATGTCATGAACTATTTGTATTTTTTATTATTTTATTATTTAAGAATTTAAATGTTAAATAAACATTAATGTTATATTCACAACACTTATTTTTCTTAACTAAAATGTGAAGCAATGGAGCACTCTAAATGATTTGTAAAATTGGCAACGCTGCAAGGATGTCACAAGATACAATATTTTTTATGGATGTCATAAGATGAGTGAAATAAAAATGTATACCGGATGTCAAAGAGATGGTAATTTTAATTATTTTATTTTGTGTATGGTCTAAATTTTTTGTTCCTATGAGCATTCTTACATCGATTTTATAAAGTCATATTTTTCTTTTACACGTATCTGTTTTCTGAACAGTGGATGCAGAAAGGTTAAAATTTTTGCCGGATGTCACAATAGACGTGGGTCGAGTATATATATATATATATATATATATATATATATATATATATATATATATATATATATATATATATATATATATATATATATATTACCACAACTAATTGTTTTTTTAATAAAGAAGAACTAAAATAATAAAAAGTAGAACTAATTATGTTCTAATTTAAAATAAAAATAGAATACACCTATAATAATAGCAACTAATTATATCTTAAATGTCCTAATCTTTAAAGCAAATAGAATTTAATAACATTTCTCCATTTATATAGCAATAGCAACTAATTATATCTTAAATGTTCTAATTGTTAAAACAATTAGAATTTAATACATCACTCCAGTTATATATTAAAAGCAACTAATGATATCTTATTGTCTAAATTTATAAAGAAGTAAGAATCCAATACGTACCTCCAATTATGTAGCAATTGCAACTAATTATCTCTTAATGCTCTAATTTTTAAAGCAATGAAAATTGAATACATTCATCAATTAAGGATGCAATTAAAAGCAATATTTTGTCTCTAACCACAAAACATATGAAGTGTATTAGGAAAAAGCTTAAACAATTTTGTAGATAAAGCCATATGTCATGAAAATCTATTTCATCCATGCCAATTACTGGACGTAGATTTTCAATGTTTTCCCAACAAGCTTGTTAGCCCCAATCGATTGCGAAGCCGTTGCTTTCAGTTACAATTTACAGCCCCGTAGTTTTCCCTTCGCACTGCAGCCCCATAGAATCGCTCGCGTTTTCTCCAATTAGCGGGCCGCTGACGGTTTTTCCAATGACTGCCGGAAAACACAATTAAGCACGAAACAGCGATAGCAATTGATACAGGCTGCTATTCCCTCATTGTCTTCGCTAATTGGCCCCATTGTTGCACTATAGCTTCTATCGAAGCCGGGGTGGATTTGTTTCGTTAGGAAGGACACATTTCATTAAACTCCAATCAGATACAAAACAATATTGGACACTAGGCATAACTTATTATCTTGATATGTGCTGATATAGTCCGTGCCAAGTAATTTGTCACTTTTCACATAAAACCGAAATCCCCAGCAGACAAAATTGGACCATTGAGAATGCACCCCAAAACCGCGCGAGCGGTTTTAAAGCATAATGCCGTAAACCATAAATTTATTCCTTCGATCCTTTAGAAATAAAGTAGTTTGGAATAAGTCTAATCTGATAGGATAGTGGAGGGACTTCGGTTTTATGTGAAAAGTGACAAATTATCGGACATGGACTATAGTTTGTAACTTAAGATACAGTTTGTTTTATTGGAAATCTTGCAAATTGTAGTGAAGTTCTATTATAATTTTTTTGGTGATATTATTGTAATACCGTATCTGTGCAAATATATTCCAATTCGGCGTTATCTGCGCAGTTTATATCGCAAATTTCTGAACTAAAACTTGTTAATCGCGCCACGAGAACGTAACCTCGTCTGACTTTAATGCCGAGACGTGCGTGCGGTATCGGAAAATTCGGATTAATCGACGGCGTGGTTGTGAATCGCCTGCAGCCCCGGGTTCTCAGGGGCCCCTAATGAAACATCCCTTATCCACCCACTGCGCGAAACATTCGTTTCATTATCCGCCAGAGGCAGCGAGCGATCAAGACGTAACTAATAGTCGCGTCCGCGGAAATGACCGTTTCGCGTGCCTGTCGGGCCATCCCCAGGAACAGAACCGTGCAGCCCCAGGACCCGGTGTCATTCGTAATCACCGCCGGGACGTGCACTCACACTTGATGCGCGCGTAGACGTAATTGCAGGGAATTGCCACGTACCACGCCATTGGAAAATTAGCAATTAGGATTTATTGAGTAATTATCATAAGTTTTATGAACGGTTTTTAATACTTATTGTTATAAGCTCCACGAACTAGTAAATCTAGACTTGTCTATTGATAGGGTCAATGTACACATTTCGTGCCAAATAACCTATTTTGTACCTTTCCACTCCCCACCATCAGGCAGTCCTAATGGACAGGCAGTCCCAGATGGACATCTGTCCCAGATGGACAGGCAGTCCATCTGTCCGGACAGAGGAGGGACTTCGGTTTTATGAGAGAAGTTAAATCTTATCTGGCATGGACTATACTTGTACAATCTCGAATTATCTTTATTTAAAATACATGGCATTTTTAGTTATTTCGTCTAAAAATGTTTAAGGGAAACATTCTCTTAAGCGAGAGATGATTCTTTTTATTAAATCGTTTAGAATACAGGTACCAATTCTGAGATTTTTTTATTTAAAATTTTAATTAATTAATTTAAAAATAATAACACCTAACACCTTAGGGTAGATAGATTTTTGATTATATATATATATATATATATATATAATTTAAAAATAAAATAATCATCTTAGAATACACTGATTTTGGAGATTTATTGGATTATCTTTCACCTAAATCGTTGGTCGTATCTAATTCGACTCCTACCTACTACTACCTATACCACCTACATATACCTAATATGTACCTACTAATTTTATTACCATTTTCTGAAATTATAGACGAATTTATAAGATATTGAAAGAGAAATAAGATATTTTTAAATGGTTTCTGCAAATGTACCAATTAATAATTTTTTTTATTACTACTTATTACTAATTTTAATACTGTTTTCTCAAATTATGGGGTAATTTATGTACCATTGAAACATAAATATTTTTTTTACGGATTTCCAAAAATATTCAAATTTTTGGTATTTTTGATTAAATACCAGCAATACCAGCTTTGAGACGCTGGTCATTTTGAGATCATTTCATACACTAAGTAAATATTGCCATTATACAGGGTCTCCTAAAAAACGCCGCTGGCCATAACTTCTTTATTTATTGACCGATTTGAAAAATACAAAAACGAGATTAAATGTCTCCACATGTTCTACAAAGGGGCCCTATTCTTTTTTGCAAAATCAACTTTCATTTCAGCGATAGTCAACTTTTATTTTTCAAATGGTTACATATATTTTCTTATTTTTTTTTTTAGTAGAGATAATTTTACTGAATCCAAAGATGTATAATAAGTTGGCTTTGATGGAATATTCGTTACAGAAAAAAAAAAGTTTAAATAGGTTTTCAAGTGTGGCGTGAAAAACAAAGCAAACACAATGTGCAAAACACAAGAAATACCTCCTAATGGTATATTAAATACTACTTATGCAATAACGAGAAGATGTCAGTTGTGTATTCAACAAGATGGCCGTCAGTTTGAGCAACTTTTTTATATACATTTGTATTTTCTGATGCATATATTGAATTATTTTAATAAAATATTACATATTGTTTTCCACAATGTGTTCGCTTTGTTTTTCACACCACACTTGAAAAAATATTTAAACATTTTTTTTTCTGTAACGAATATTCCATCAAAGCCAACTTATTATACATCTTTGGATTCAGAAAAATAATCTCTACCAGAAAAAAAAAATAGATGTAACCATTTGAAAAATAAAAGTTGACTATTGCTGAAATAAAAGTAGATTTTGCAAAAAAAAATTAGGGCCCCTTTGTAGAACATGTGGAGCCATTTTTGTTTTTTGGAAATCGGCTAATAAATAAAAGAGTTATTTCCAGCATCGTTTTTTATGAAATACCCTGTATAATAATATTAGACTAAATAATGAATTTAATAAAATTAAACAAAATATACACAAATAAACACTAAACATGAGAATATCGATTAAATTAACTAAAAATCATAGCATTTTAGTTACTTCGTCTAAAAATGTGCAAGGGAAAAATTCTCCTTATTGAGAGGTTTTTTTTTTATTAAATCGTTTAAAATACAGGTACCAATTCTAAGATTTTAAAATTAAACTAAATATACACAAATAAACACTTAACATGAGAATATCGACTAAATTAACAAAAAAAACATGGCATTTTACTTACTTCTTCTAAATATGTGTAAGGGAAAAATTCTCCTTACTGAGAGATTTTTTTTATTAAATCGTTTAAAACACAGGTACCAATTCTAAGATTTTTTATTTAAAATTTCGTCGCGAGACAAATAAGAAATTTCAATTAAATAATAAAAAAAAATAGTCATCTTAGAATATACTGATTTTGGAGATTTGAAACGAAAAAATGTTTAGTGGATCATCTGAAAATATTCACATTTTTATATTTATTTATAAAATCGTCTCAAAATATACCACTTTTGTGGATTTTTGATTTAATCGTTTGAAAATACACTGCTTTTCTAAAGTTCACAAACGATTTCATCAAATATTTCTTATCTATTATCTCGCGAGCACTTAAGCTGTATAATAAGGTGCCTTGTCACATAAAAAAATGAGCCTAATATTCATGAGTATAAAGCTCAGGTGAGGGAATACTTTGTTCAAATTGATCGGTAAATAGAATTTGATAACATATTGTAATATGAAAACTGCATATACTATTTGTGTCTTTGCATTTGCATTGTTCTTTTTGTTGTTTTGTTGTATTGTTCGTTGTTATGTATATATATACCTTTTGTACATTATGTATCTTTTCTGCGAATAAATATTCTTTATTATAATTATTATGACAGCAAGATACAAAATTGCTTATGAAAGAGTTATTATCAAATCGTTAAAAATAACCAATTTTTTCAATATTTCTGATTAAGCCGTCTAAAAAAGTACCATTTTTGGGAATTTTTCATTATCTCGTCGAAAAACATACTAATTTTGTGAATTTTTAGATGATATAATTGACCATAAGAAATTCGCGAGGACTTAAGCTATATAATAAGATTCCCTGTCACATAAAAACTGAGACCAATATTCATCAGTATAAAAATCAGGTGAGGGAATACTTTGTTCAAATTGATCTATAAATAGAATTTATTAAAATATTGTAATATGAAAACTGCATTTAGCATTTGTGTCTTTGCATTTGTATTGCTCTTTTTGTTGTTTTGTTGTATTGCTTGTTGTCTTGTATATAAATATATACAATATATTATATTATATATTATATATTATGTATTATAAATATTCTTTATTATTATTATTATTATGAAAGCAAGATACCAAATTGCTTATGAAAGAGTTATTATCAAATCGTTCAAAATAACAAGTTTGTTAAATATGTCTGATTAGGCCGTATAAAAATGTTCCATTTTTTATGGGAATTTTTAATTAACTCGTCTAAAAACATACTAATTTTGTGAATTTTTAAATGATATAATTGACCATTGAAATTTTTCTCAGAAGGGAATTGAGAAGTACTTATTTGATTAAACAGTTGTTTGTATTTTTTTTTTTATAAAAGATATAATTTTTGACGATATCACGAATCTGTAAGGGATACATGTGAAAGTTTTGAATAGATCATCTGAAAGTATTTCCATTTTGAAATTTATTTTTAAAACTGTTTGAAAATATTCCCATTTTGAAGTTTATTTATAAAATCGTATAAAATATACCAATTTTAGAAGAAAATGTAATCGTTTAAAAATACACCACTTTACTGGAGTTTAAACGATGTCATCACACATTTATTATCTATTATGCGGAAATCATCATGATCTAATAATCTTGACATCATGAACTGCTATGAGGGAAATGACATGAGAAAGATTTGATTAGATCATCTGAATGTATTACCATTTTAAAATTATTTTTATTAAATTCTAAAGCTCTCTAAATTCGAAAGCTTTCTAAGACGGAAAGGGCCAATATCCTAATAAAGATCTTCATCTCTTTATGAATGGGTATGAAATTATTGAAATATTTTTTTAGGCTAAATAATATAATATAAATATAACAAACTATAGAAATTGCTTCAATCAACATCTTTTCTTTAAAAACCTTAAAGGAATTATTAAATAAATGACCACAGTATATGTTTTTGCTTTATTACGAAAAGTTATACCATCATAAATGAACATAAAAAATGAGATATATTTGGTTGTCAGGTGACATGTATATCTTAAATTAATATTTTTGCTGTATCTGACAAATCTTTTTTTTCTATGTGATGTTTCTCTCAGAGATTTTAGAAAAATAAAATTTATTTTTTATTTCTTCGAAATTGAACTTCGAAATTACATTGGTGGATGCGTTGTTGATGTGTGATGTGTGATGCATTGTGTATTGTTGATGATATCTCAAATTAGTTAATTGCAGGATTAGAAAAAAAAAAAGTTGAAGTAAACTCCCCAAATCCCCAAAGACATGTTTCATCATTTATGTGTATGTTATTTAGGATACAAAAATGAATATTAAGTTAACCAGATGATTAAGTAAATTATATAGCAGATTATATTTTCTATGTGATGTTTGCTCAGAGATTTTAGAAAAATAAAATTTAATTTTTGATTTCTTCGAAAATAAACTTTGAAATTTCATTGGTGGATGCATTGTTGATGTGTGATGTGTCATGCATTGTGTATTGTTGATGATATCTCAATTTAGTTAATTGCAGGATTAGAAAAAAAGGATGAGTCAACTCATCCCCAAAGACATGTTTCATCATTTATGTGTATTTTATTTAGGATAAAAAAAAATTAAGTTAACAAGATGATTAAGTAAATTATATAGCAGATTACATATGCAATGAGCATTTGTAACCTCCTTGCTGGTATATGCTCCAGTGAACTTACTGATCCTTAACTTGAGAAGGACGTCGCTTAAATGCAAATTTTACATTTGTACGTTACCATATTTTCATAAATTGCACACAGCCCCATTTAAGCTTCCCTCGTGCTGCATACAATTAATTAATTTCAATTGCGCCTTATTGCGAAATTCGGCTTAAAAATTTCCGAATCCTCAATTATCCGCTTATCATCAGGAATCTTCTGCGCGTCACCTTGGCTGATCAAATTACTGAGTGCAGCGTTTCTCGCCAGGCGTAGGTTTTCGGGCCGTGTAAATCGTTTCACAATTAGCCGGCAATTACGTCCTAACCTTAGAGAACTTTTCGCCTATCCCATACATCACGGCAATGAAATGCTTTGAATGCCATTACTGTAACGAGCGGACACACAAAAAAACTCAAGCAGCGTGTAGTTAATTGTTGAGTGCTGCTGCAGGAAAACGAGGCGAGTCGCCGGTCATTAAGTGAATAATTCGTCGTAATAGATGTGTAAAAAAACTATTGATTTAAGAATTATCGTGAGACTCGTATATATGTAGTGGTTAAAATTGGTGAAGTAAAAACTTTTCATTTTAAGAAATGGAAGGAAAAGGGAAACCAATTGATAATATGTTATAACTTTGCATTCTAAAAAAGGATGGAAAGTTTAATTCTCTAATCAATAAAAAGTTAAAACTTTTCATTTCAAAAAGAGGAAGAAGAAGGAATCCACCAATAAAAAAAAACAATCAAACTTTTCGTTTTGTAAAATATGTTTTTAAGAATTTTACTTTTTGAGAAAAATCAGAAAATAATAACATTTTATTGTCATTATTATTTGTATCTTGATAATGGTCGTGAAGACAAAACAATTATAGAATTTTTCTATTAAAATTTTGTGAAACTTGTGAAACCAAGTGCTTAGTTATACAAATAAAATGCATTTGATGATACATCTAAGATCCAATGATTTACGAGGCGAGTAACTCAATTAACCTATTTATGCTCCTCAAGAGAGACCTTCGCAAAATCTGTAACTTACTTCACAATCGGCGAACATAAATAAATATCTGCTCAATATCACTTCGTCGTTTAATCGATAATTACAGTAATCCGAGCAATGCAAAGGTGCCACATTTGGCCTGGAGGCAAGGTCACCGGCCTGGCCTATGTATGTGTTCTTGCCGCGTGACAAATCCACCATCGCCATCAGATCTGGTGAAATTTCGCTGAGTAACACCGTCTGCAATTACTAATCAACGAGAATGGGTGACTTTTTCCAATGGACCAACCCAGTTACACTATCGGATTAATAATCCGGCTCGGGCATTGTAACAGCTCGAATGGGGCTCTAATTCGGTAAAAGGAATCGATTTGTACCAAGGCTGTTAGAAAATTGCAATTTCTTATGCTCGTGGTGGCACAATTTGTGGTAAATAAAAAGTTTCACAATCAACATATACGCATGATATCTATTCCAACAAATATTGTGATCAATTCGAGTAGGACAATCATGACAAGAAATAACACTAAATTACACTTGGCAATCATCTTCTAAATGAACGTACTGTGAAGAAGTAACAAGTCAACTGCCTAAAAATCAAAAGATATTTTCCAAAAATTATATCCTCCTGAAAATTGCAACGCGGAAGAATAATGGAAGAAAAGATAGGTCAACGGCAAAAATATCAGAAGTTATTTTTCAAAAAGAAGGCCCTGACAATTTCAATTGGAAAGAAGAATCGAAGATGTGACAAGGAATATCACTACATTGCAATGTAATCATCTTATAAAAGTAGATACGTATTGTGAAGAAGTGACAGGTCAACTGCCAAAAATTAGAAGATATTTTCCAAAACGAAAATCCTCCTGACAATTTCAATGCGGAAGAATAATAGAAGAAGTGACAGATCAATTGCAAACATATCAGATGTTATTTTTCAAAAAGAAAGTCCTGACAATTTCAATTGCGAAAACGAATGGAAGAAGTGACAAGGAATAACACTAAATTGCACTGTGCACTGTAATCATCTTCTAAAAGTAGATACTGTGAAGAAGTGACAAGTCAACTACCAAAAAATTAGAAGATATTTTCTAAATAGAAAATTCTCCTGATAATTTCAATGCGGAAGAATAATGGAAGAAGTGACAGATCAACTGCAAAAAAATCAGAAGTTACCTTCCAACAAGAAAATCCTGACAATTTCAATGTGGAAGAGGAATAGAAGTGACAAGGATTAACACTAAATTGCACTGTGCACTGTAATCATCTTCTAAAAGTAGATATGTATTGTGAATAAGTGACAGATCTACTGCAAAGAAACCTAGAAGATATTTTTCTAAAAGAAAATCTTCCTGACAATTTCAATGAAGAAGAATAATTGAAGAAATGACAGATCAACTGCAAAAAATCAGAAGTTACTTTCCAAAAAAAAAATCCTGAGAATTACAATAAGTGGAAGAAGAATAGAAGTGACAAGGAATAACACTAAATTGCACTGTGCACTGTAATTATCTTCTAAAAGTAGATACTTATTGTGAAGAAGTGACAAGTCAACTGTAAAAAACATAAGAAGATATTTTCCAAAAAGAAAATCCACCTGACAAGTGCAATACGAAAGAATAATGGAAGAAGTGACAGATCAATAGCAATAAAATCAGAAGTTACTTTCCAAAAAGAAATTCCTGACAATATCAATGTGGAAGAAGAATAGAAGTGATAAAGCTTAGCACTAAATTGCACTATGCACAGTAATCATTTTCTAATAGTAAATACGTATTGTAAAGAAGTGACAGATCAACTGCAAAAAAATTAGAAGTCACTTTCCGAAAAGAAAATTGTGAGAATTTCAATGTTTAAGAAGAATAAAAGTGACAAGGAATAGCACTAAACTGCATTGTGCACTGTAATTATATTCTAAAAGTAGTTATGTATTGTGCAGAAGTGACAGATCAACTGCAAAAAATTCAGAAGATATTTTCCAAAAATAAAATCCTCCTGACAATTGCAATGCGAAAGAATAATGGAAGAAGTGACAGGTCAGCTGCAAAAATATCAGAGGTTATTTTTCATAAAGAAAGTCCTGACAATTTATTTTAAAAGTAGATACGTAATTTGAAGAGTAACAGGTCAATTTCTAAGATGTAAGAAGATATTTTCCAAAGAGAAAACCCTCCTGACAAATGCAATGCGGAGGAATAATGGAAGAAGTGCAAAGAAATCGGAAATTATTTTCTGAAATGATCAATGCAAAAACATCGGAAATTATTTTCCAAAAAGAAAATCCTGACAATTTCAATCTGGAAGAAGAACAGAAGTGACAAGCAATAGCACAGAATTGCACTGCGTACTGTAACCATCTTCTAAAAGTAAATACGTATGTGAAAAAGTATGTGAAGAAGTTACAGATCAACTACAAAAATATCAGAAGTTCCTTTCCAAAAATAAAATCCTGAAAATTTCAATGTAGAAGAAGAATAGAAGTGACAAGGAATAGCACAAAATTGCACTGTGTACTGTAATCACTTTCTAAAAGTAGATACTTATTGTGAAGAGGTAACAGGTCAACTACAAAACAACATCAGAAGATATTTTCCAAAGAGAAAATCCTTTTGACAATTGCAATGCGGAAAAACAATGGAAAAAGTGACAAATCAACTGCAAATAAATCAGATGTTACTTTCCAAAATGATAATTCTGACAATTTCAATATGGAAGAAGAATAGAAGTGACAAGGAATCGCACTAAATTGCACTGTACACTGTAATAATTTTCTAAAAGAAGATACGTATTGTGAAAAAGTGACTGGTCAAATGCAAAGAAAATCAGAAGATAGTTTCCAAAAAGAAAAGCGTCCTGACTAATCCCAAAAAATCAGAAGATATTTTCCACAAAGAAAATCCTTCTGACAATTGCAATGCGGAAGAATAATGGAAGAAGTGACAGGCCAACTGCACAAATATCAGAGGTTCTTTATCAAAAAGAAAATCCTTAAAATTTCAATGTGGAAGAAGAATTGAAGAAGTGACAAGAAATAACACTAATTGGACTGTGCACAGCAATTATCTTATAAATGTAGATACGTATTGTAAAAAAGTGAAAGGTCAATTGCCGAAAAATCAGAAGATATTTTCCAACAGGAAATTCTCTTGACAATTGCAATAATTGCAATGCGGAAGAATAATGAAAGAAGTGACAGCTCTACTCCAAAAAATTCGGAAATTATTTTCCGAAAAGAAAATCCAGAAAATTTCAATGTGGAAGAAGAATGGAAGAAGTGACAAGGAATAACACTAAATTACACTATGCATTGTTATCATCTTCTAACAGTATATACGTATTGCGAAGAAGTGACAGGTCAACCGTAAAAAAACAAAACATTTTCCAAAAAGATAATCCTCCTGACAATTGCACTCCGAAAGAATAATGGAAGAAGTGACAGGTCTACTGCGCAAATATCAGAGGTTATTTTTCAAAAATAAAATCCTGAAAATTTCAATGTGGCAGAAGAATGGAAGAAGTGACAAGGAAATAACACTAATTGGACTATGCACAGCAATTATCTTGTAAATGTAGATACGCATTGTGAAGAAGTAACAGGTCAACTGCCAAAAAATCAGAAGATATTTTCCAAAAAGAAATCCTCTTGACAATTGCAATGCGGAAGAAAAATAATGGAAGTGACAGGTGAAAGGAAAATAAATCAGAGTTAGTTTCCAAAACGAAACTCCTGACAATTTCAATGTTGAATAAGAATTAAAGTGATAATGAAAAGCATTAAATTGCACTGTGCACTGTAATAATCTTCTAAAAGTAGAGACGTAATGTGAAGAAGTTACAGGTCAACTGCAATACAAAATCAGAAGCTATTTTCCAAATAAAAAGTCCTCCTAACAATTTCTGAAAACCTGAATTTCTGAAAATTTCGGAATCTCTGAAAAAATAACCTAATCTATCGGACACTAACCTTAAACAATATAACCAAACCTAGCCTTAGATTGTGTCCTGGAAGCTCATTGGAATCGGGAGGGTCCAACTAGTCTAGGCATGTGCCTCTAAGGTCAATTGGAGCAACTCGAAAAATAGAGAATTTTCGGATTTTCGTTTTAGTCGATTTGACCGGAAAAATCATCGATTTTACGTTTTTCCAACTGGGAGCCCAACCAAGTGGCACATGTTTAAATCATCCTATGGGGACATAGCCCCATGTACGGCGCATATATTGAGCGCCCGACCATTCTTGTATTTCCACAACTCCCCGAGTTATAGCGTTTTTCATGAAAAAGGAGGTTTTTTTGAAAAATATGTCTGTCTTCTTATGACCCTGGGTGGCGGGGTGGGGGGGTCACTACGGAGGGGCACTATGGCTTACATTTGGGCGCTCTATGACCCCTCCAAATTTCGGCCGAATCGGTTCAGGCCTTCTCAAAATGGAATGCCATCTCGAGATTGCAAAACAAACGCGACATTTTCGAAAATTTCGAAAATTAAAACGTTTTCGCAAGTATATCGAGTGTGTCTCGTATGAATCGTCTAAGTCCTCTGAATCGAATGAGACCATCGGTATCAAAATTCGACCGTCCGTTCAGAAGTTAATTTTATCACTCCTTTTTTGCATTTTTTTTTAATTTCCTAACTTTGAGGGCGGATATTTTGAGAACCGCTGGGACTGCGAGGCTGAAACTATTCTCATTGGAATCGGGCGGATCTAATTGGCCATTTGGAGGTCAATCAGATCATTTGAAGCCACTCTAAAATTGCCATTTTTTTGGATTTTCATGTTAGTTGATTTGATTGAAAAAAATCATTCATTTTACGTTTTTTCAACTGCGTGCTCAACCAAGCGATTTACTTAACCAAGATTAACTTAACTAACTTAACCTAACCTAACCTACCCTAACCTAACATAACCTAACTATAAAACGCCATTTTTTTATAGTTGGCGTTAAAAAATGATCGCAATTTAAGTATACTACTTGCAATAAGCAATCATAAATGCAAAATTCAAAATTCAAAAATTTATTAATAAGTTGTTTCGTGCATAATCCACTGGGTGTGATAATTTATTGATTGCTGCTGTTTATATTAATTTGAATACATGAATAAATCTGTTTGCATATACCGAGATCGTCCATTTGATAATTAAACGCCGCACCAATAATTCACTCTAATACCGTCCTCATAAATGTTTTAACATATTTCTTTCTGGATCGGTGGCCGTCGGGGCGACCCCATCAAACTGATTATGCTGATTGTCTCACCCCGCAATTTATTTACCGAGCTTTCTGTTCGGTCGGATGAGGGGGCGGCGGATGCTACGGATTTATGGCACCAGATAAATTCTGTTAGTGTTGACTTAATAATGAATTATAGTTTCTGGGAATTTGTTATTACATCCGTGAAACAAAAGAATACGCCGCCCGCATCGATCGGGGCGGCGGCGGCGGGGTGGCTTTCAGTCCAGGAAAAATATTAGATATTTCTTGCCCCGCGGGAGTTATCGTTATTTCATTAATTTATTTGCGGATCCCGGCGGCGGCGGGGGCGGCGGACGGACGGACGGACGGACTTATGGCGGACTTCGTTATTAATTGCTCGAGGTTTTGCCCGGGATGA
Source organism: Othius punctulatus (assembly GCA_951805005.1). NCBI lineage: Eukaryota > Metazoa > Arthropoda > Insecta > Coleoptera > Staphylinidae > Othius > Othius punctulatus. The sequence continues at coordinate 77,720,003 of OX638142.1, forward strand.
AAACTTGTTAACGCAAACAATCCACCAATGCGAAAGAATAGCGATAACAAAAATCTTTCATCGTATAATGTAATTCTGCTACAATGGTAACACGTAAAACTCGATTATCCGATTCATTTATCCGTAAGTTGATTATCCGGACTTAATTTTTTTCCGTAAGTCGATTATCCGGACTTCAATTATCCGTAAGTCGCTTATCCGGACTTCAATTATCCGTAAGTCCATTATCCGGACTTCAATTAACCGTAAGTCATATTAAACGAACGTATTGCTTTTTGTAATAAATATTTTTGACTTTTGTTATTCCGATGTTTTTTTCCAATGTTCTAGATTTTGAAATTCATATTTACTAAGTATTGATCCTCACTCTTTCAGCTTATTAGAAAGAATATTGTCGACACTAAAACTAACTGGGGCTATTACCCCATTTTTCGTCCCTAATTATTTATGTCTGCGATTAATCTTCCGGAATGTTCGTGAAATCGAAGCCTCATGTTTTATTCCAATCCGCTGGTTTTTCGGGTAATTATTTGCTTTGCTGACGAAAAAACTGCTTATCATCGCCGTTAACTCTGCGTTTAATGGTAATCAAACGGCGGTCCGCCCTCGAGGGGGCGCCTCTCATTAAAACGGATCCGGTAATGACGCGCAAATATTTGTTGGGCGCGCGGAATAAGTTAATTGAAATAAACGCTGTTTGCGTCGCTCGAGGCGCGTTATCCTTCAAAGGGTGTAAGCGGAGGCTCCAAGAAGTCATCCTGCTTTCATACGTTGGAGGATGATTTCCGAGTGCGGAATTTCTGCACGTAACGTACCAACGAATGACGGCAACTTTGCCCATTAACGGGGCCATTATGCGAGGAGCCTCGACAGAGGGAACATCTCGTTGGACAAACGTGGCATGGCAAATATTTATTAGTTGCTCGCCCAAATTTGATTCTACGGTCATTCAGCGCTTATTTCTGCACCGTAGTTTGTGTTATCCTCACAAATTTACTTCATGTATTATTTACGAAATAAATCTTAATAGAACATTTAAGATGGATGTAAATTTTATTTGATGATTCAAATTCCAAAATTCGGTCAACCTTTTATGATGTATGAAAATTTTCTTTGAGAATTATAATTCCTATATTCGATCTATTAAATAAACCAACCTAGTAAATGAACCAAACTCTTTTTTATGAACAAACTGCCATTGTACTTAAGTTAACTTATTTCTTAGTAATTAGGAATTTGTATCTGGCACTGAAAATAACCAAATTAGTTAATAATAGATGATCAGCAATTATATTAGCACCAAAGTAGTTAATAATAGATGACCAACAATTATATTAGCAGCTAATCGAACTGCTTAAGTTCCTTGAAATATTATTTTATCCAATTTTGGTGCCTTTTTTTAATTTTCATTTATGATGGGGAGATACCGTTTGAATTTTAGTTGACTAAATGAATCAATCAATTTTAAAGCCGGAATTCTCATCAACTAATAGACTAGTTTAGACTATATTAGACATGTCGGTGAAACGTAGATTAGAAACGTATCGTGCCAGAAGTTAATAACTTCCTTGTGGATATGTCAATCATTTTATTAAGTCATCCCCAACTTTGTGTAATGATATTTATTGCCATACAACTGAATTCTCAAATTTCCTAATAGGCTGTTCCACTGTTCAAATTTATTGTTCCTCAAACTCTTAATTACCGTCATACCATATCTATCAAATGTAGTGGTTATAAAATTCTCTTAAGTACCTTAAAATATCATAGGTAATTTTAGAAATGACTATAATTTGAAACTTCTTCATTTGCATTAAAAATTTCATTGGCATTTTTAGATATCGTCAAACTGACAGTTCTTCAAGCATTCAAAATGTCATTGTAAGTTTTAGATTATTTTCAAACTTTAGGCCACTCTTGCTCTGATAGCCTCAATGTTAGAGATCATCAAACTTTGAAAGTTTCTATTTGCATTAAAAATGTCATTGTCAATTTCAGAGATTATGAAACTTTGAATGTTCCTCAATTGCATTCAAAATTTCATTGTCTATTTTAGAGATTATCAAACACTGAAATTTTCTGAATTGCATTCAAAAATGTCATTGTCAATTTTAGAGAACATCAGACTTTGAAAGTTCCTATTTGCATTAAAAATGTCATTGTCAATTTCAGAGATTAGGAAACTTTGAATGTTCCTCAATTGCATTCAAAATTTCATTGTCAATTTTAGAGATTATCAAATATTGAAATTTTCTGAATTGCATTTAAAATGTCATTCTCAATTTTAGAGATTATCAAACTTTGAATGTTTCTCATTTGCATTCAAAATGGTATTGTCAATTTTGGATATTATCAAACATTGAAATTTTCTGAATTGTGTTTAACATGTCTTTGTCAATTGAGGCCATGAGAGCAATAGTGGCCTAACCCAGCAGCATACCCAAATGGAGATAAATGCCAATTTCTTGAACCTCATACTCTTTTTGATAAGTCAAGATACTACAAGCCATTGGTTAGTTTCTAAATATATTTTGCAAACGCATCAAATGCCAAGAAAGTGCGCTGTAGATTCCAAATCCATTATCCATTATTTTCCAAAAAATAATTATTTTGAAATATTTACGTTTTACATAATCAAACTTTGAAAATTGATATTTGCATTAAAACTGTCATTGTCAATTTTAGAGATTATCAAACATTGAAATTTTCAGAATTGCATTCAAAATTTCTTGTCAATTTTAGAAATCATCAAACTTTGAAAGTTCATATTTGCATTAAAAATATCATTGTCAATTTTAGAGATTATCAAACATTGAATGTTCCTTGACATTTTCTGAATCGCGTTCAAAATATCATTGTCAATTTTAGAGATTATCAAACTTTGAATGTTCCTCAATTGCATTCAAAATGCCATTGCCAATTTTGGAGATTATCAAACGTTGAAATTTTCTGAATTGTGTTCAACATGTCTTTGTCAATTGAGGCCATGATAGCAATAGTGGCCTAACCCAGAAGCATACCCCAATGGAGATAAATGCCAATTTCTTGAACCTCGTACTCTCTTTGATAAGTCAAGATACTAAAGCCATTGGTTAATTTCTAAATATATTTTGCAAACGCATCAAATGACAAGAAAGTGCACTGTAGATTCCAAAAATAATTATTTTGGAATATTTACGTTTACGTCAAAATGTCATTGTCAATTTTAGAGATTATTAAACGTTGAAATTTTCTGATATGCGTTCAACATGTCTTTGTCAATTGAGGTCTTGAGAGCAATAGTGGCCTAACCCAGCAGCATACCCAAATGGAGATAAATGCCAATTTCTTGAACCTCATACTCTTTTTGATAAGTCAAGATACTGCAAGCCATTGGTTAGTTTCTAAATATATTTTACAAACACATCAAATGCCAAGAAAGTGCACTGCACATCATCAAACTTTGAAAATTTCTGAATTGCGTTCAAAATGTCATTGTAAATTTTAGAGATTATCAAACTTTGAAAGTTAATATTTGCATTACAAATGTCATTGTCAATTTTAGAGATTATCAAACTTTGAATATTCTTCAATTGCATTAAAAATGTCATTATCAATTTTAGAGATTATCAAACTTTGAATATTCCTCAATTGCATTCAAAATGTCATTGTCAATTTTAGAGATTATCAAATTAGAGATTATCAAACTTTGAAAGTTTTTCAAATACGTTCAAAATGTCATTGTCAATCTTAAACATTATCAAACTTTGCAAGTTTTTTTTTTAATATATGTATAAAATATTTATTTTGTTAGAATTTTTTATAGATTCTCAAAAATGTGTATGTGCATTCTTTAAAATGTTAATAAAGCAGTCTAAAATAGTCTAGAACGCAACGAAATGTCATTGAATCTAATAGAAAAGGTCTTTAAATTCTTAAAACAATCTTTAACTGAGAATATTTTTAACTTTTTAATGCTTCAGCATTACATTATATCTTTAGAAAACTTTTAATACAAGTACTTCAAATGTGCACATTTTTAGAAACATTTATTGAATCTCCCAAGAATATCTGTAATATTTTAAATACTCTATACTACTATAAAGATTAACAGAATTTAAAATGTCAACGAAATATTCTTAAACCCTACGAACCCTACGAAAAATATGATTTTTTTTAATTTTCAATGCTTCGAAATTACACAATATCGTTAGAAAATTTCAGAATAATTTATAGAGTATTTTTAATCCTTTATACCACTATTTCAAATATCAATGGAATAGTCTGAAACCTTAGAACCTACTTAGGAACATTTCATAGATGATCTAGAAAATGTCTATAAAGCTCTGAACTACTCTTTTACTGACAATGATATATATTTCGAAAAAATTTAAAACAGTGCCTATGTAAAAATATCATAGAATATCTGTAAAACGTAATGAACTCTTTAAAATGCCAATGAAATAGTCTCAATCCTCATGAAATTTTTAAGAATCTCTAGAAAATTTCCGACAGTGCGTAAACTAATTTTTTACGCACTGTCTACAGTCTCTACAAGATGTCTTTAAATCTTTAAACCAATCTTTACATAAAAACGTATTTTTTCAATGCATCGAAATAACATATCTTAAAAAAAACAGATTTTTTTATAGATTATCTGTAAACCTTTATACCACTGTTTAAAATGTCAATAAAACAGTTTGAAACCTTAGAAACTACTTAGAAAAATTTAATAGAATCCTAGAAAATATCTATAAATCTCTGAACTACTCTTTAACTGAAAATAATATATATTTAAAAAACTTTTAAAATACTTCATATGTAAAAATATCATAGAATATCTGTAACACTGTATAGCACTCTTTAGAATGCCAATGAAATAGTCTGAAACCTCTTGAAACTTTCTAGAATCCCTAGAAATTTTCTTTAAATAACTAAACTAAACTAGTCTTTAACTGACAAGGAAATATATTTATTTCTACGACAGTGCGTAAACTAAGTTTTAACGCACTGTTTACAGTCTCTACAAGATGTCTTTAAATCTTTAAACGAATCTTTAACTAAAAATGATTTATTTTTATTTTCAATGCATTAAAATAACATATCTTTAAAAAAAATCAGAAAAATTTATAGATTATCTGTAAACCTTTATACCACCGTTTAGAATGTCAATGAAATAGATTGAAACCTTAAAACCTACTTAGGAACATTCCATATAATCTATAGAAAATATCTATAAATCTCTGAACTACTCCTTAACTGACAATGATATATATTTGGAAAACTTTTAAAATACTTCATATGTAAAAAAAATCATAGAATATCTGTAAAACTGTATATCACTCTTGAAAATGCCAATGAAATAGTCTGAAACCTCATGAAACTTTTTAGAATCTCTAGAAAATTTCTTTAAATGCCTAAACTAATCTTTATCTGACAATGAAATATATTTATTTCTGCAACAGTGCGCAAACTAAGTTTTAACACACTGTTCACAGTCTCTACAAGATGTCTTTAAATCTATAAACCAATCGTTAACTAAAAATGAAATATGTTTATTTTTATTTTCAATGCATCGAAATAACATATCTTGAAAAAAATCAGAAATATTTATAGATTATCTGTACACCTTTGTACCACTGTTTAAAATGTCAATGAAACAGTTTGAAAGCTTAGAACCTATTTAGAAACAATTAATAGAATCCCAGAAAATGTCTATAAATCTCTGAACTACTCTTTAACTGAAAATAATATATATTTAGAAAACTTTAAAAAAACTTCATATGTAAAAATATCATAGAATATCTGTAAAACTGTATAACACTCTTTAAAATGCCAATGAAATAGTCAGAAACCTCATGAAACTTTTTAGAATCTCTACAAAATTTCTTTGAATCTTTGAACTAGTCTTTAACTGACAATGAAATATATTTTTTTGTACGCCACGGTGCGTAACCTAAGTTTTTACACACTATTCACTGTTCTATAAAATGCCAATGAAATAGTCAGAAACCTCACGAAACTTTTTAGAATCTCTAGAAAATCTCTTTAAATATCTGAACTAGTAATTAACTGACAATGAAATATATTTATTTCTACGACAGTAGGTGAACTAAGTTGTTACGCACTCTTCACAGTGCGTAAAGTCATACTCTTTAGCACAAGTGCGTAAATAAATCACCCATGCGTAAAAACATAACTGTGCGTAAAATAAGTTGTACACACAATTATTTAACTCACTAACTAAAAAAAATACCGCGTTTTTTCAGCTCATACAAAAAATTCACGCTCATAATCATTTTTTGTATTATTGCCATTTATGTTTCGCCTTGTGCAGTGCACCAATAATGCAAATTGAAAGAGATTGAGAAATCCCATCAAGCCCCATTCCACCTACAAAATCTGCATTCCTGTAGCACAAAATGGCACAGACGGAATATATATGAGTCCGCACAGCAATAGACATGCTAAAGCTTCTACTGCACGCCTTATAAAACTCACATTACATTCTAATCCAAGTATTGCATTTTTACTGCACCATTATTGCACTTTGCATATTCAATTTTGAACCGTTCTCATTCTAGCCACAATTTGATACTAAATAGTATTAAGTATTATATACAGCGTGTTCAGAATAATGGGTAACAAAGGGATAACTTTTTTAGTATGCATTTTCTAGGGGAAAATTGTTCGGCAAAAAAGTTATGCATTATCTCAAATTAATAATAGCATTTGTTTGAAAACTGAAAAAAATTAAAGGAAATTTTAGGAAATAGTGCTAATTATGTTCTTAAATTGAATACAAATCTGTCAATTTTCTTATTGACACAGTAAAAAATTATTACATTTTCCATTGAAAATATCACTATCTATCATTATTTAAATTGAAACTATAAAAATAGTTTTAGTTTCCAGCTCGGAAAAACTATAAAATTCCATTGTGAAATTATGTTTAATTGCCCGAAAATTCCATTTATTTTCAAGTAACAGCTATATTGGTCCAAATCTGTCAATTTTCTAACTGACAGGCGAAAAATTATTATATTTTCCATTGAAAATGTTACAATCTTTCCTAAACTTTTTAATTATTTTCTTTTTTTTTTCTTTTACGAAGCAAATAAATTTATAAATTGTCACATTATCGGTTACAATTTTCCAAATCATTTCAAGTACAGTTTGTTACCTTCTACGGGTTGTTTTATCTTTCCCTTGTGTGACCTGCATTTCACACTTCTAATAAAATTTATAAATCTCATTATCTGGTATGAAAGTTTAATTTTTCGTTTTGTCATAGATTTAAATTAGGCAAGTATTGATTAAACTTGCTTAGTGCTTCCGCAACAGTTTTGCTACTGATGGTTTTGTCAGGATGATTTCACATTACATTAATTACCTGCTTTTCTGCATGTTCTGTAATTATTCCCCACAATAAGAACAATTTCAACCATTTCCAAAACGAAAAATTAAACTGGCTTACCAGATACCAATTCTGGCAGTTACAAATTTGTCGTCACTATTAATATGAATAATAATAACAATATAATCTTACTGCGCTTCTAATCAGAAAATTAATTAATTATAAAAATAAATGCACAAATAATTCTCATAATGTACATTTAGTTACTTGCGAAAATTTGCTGCAGTCTGACTAAAATTTCGTAGCTAATGAAATACAGTTGCTCTAATCGATTGCCCATCGATACTTCTTTCGACAAATCGCATGAACTGCCCCCCAACCCCCTCGGAGTTTATGTACATGAGAGAAATGATTTATGCCCTCCGGCATCCTGAGCGATTTCTCTTCGGTAATCTTTGGCATTGGTGGTACACGAGGCGGAATAAAAGTTGCGGCTGCCCCCGATAACTCCGATACAGGTTCGTGCGGCAAAGTTCCCTTTGCCGCATTCCCTATGCGGAAAGTTTCGTTTCACTGCAGCGAGCAAATCCGCTCCCGTGCACCGATCTACAGTCCGCTCCGATAACCATGCAACTATTGCCCGAAAAAAAAAACATATGCCACCGTGGATTGGGAAGATAACAGGACTTTGTGTGGAAAACATTTTTCTTGCATCCGTCCGATGTGTGAAAATGAAATCCGAAAATTGTGTAAGCGAAATAATATTAGGTACTAAAAAGAGGAACACTGAAAATAATGCAAATGAGAAATTGTATTTAACACATTGTAATCCAAGAGCAATGAACAATAGTATTTTTTTGTTTTAAATATTAGGATGATATGATGATCTGATAATGAGGATTATGATGATGATGATGATGCTGATGATCATGAAGATGATGGTGGTGGTGGTGTTGTTTGTGGGGGTGGTGATGGTGGTGTTGGTGGTGGTGGTGGGGGTGGTCGTGGTGTAGTTTGTGGTGGTGGTGGTGGTGGTGTTGTTGTTTGTGGTGGTGGTGTTGGTGCTGCTGGTGGTGGTTGTTGAAGATGTTGATTATGATGACGATGTTGATGATGTGATCTGGTGACAGGCGGAAAGACCGCATGTCGATGGCTATTCGATTAGCCATAAACGATGCAAGATTTTCAATGGGCTTCATATTCTCTTTTGCCATATTGAATATGAAAAATTAAATATGAACGAAAGTTTAATCAAACCAAAACGAAACACTTAATTTTCAGTGAGTTTTAGAATTTTTGTATGAGACATATGCAAAAAAAAAATCAAAACCAGAAAGTCGTATAATTTAAGTACATGTTTTTTAAATAAAAATCTTGACTAGAACCAGATTTAATGAAATTACCGAATTTCCTGCCTGTTGAGCTGCAAGAGCCGAGCGAAAATTCAGCTCGAGTCGTGCGCCAATAACTACATAACCGGCTTTATGCGTAGTAAAAAAGAACACCTCGTACGCGCGGAGTAAATTAATGAAGCATTATTTTATCGCCCCCTAAAATTTTATCATCCCCCGTAAATTGGATTTTCGCCGGCGCCGTTAAAGCGAGAGCCCCGACATCCACCTCAAATTATTAATTAACAATAAACTGCGTTCGACTTAGGATTAAACACACCCCTGGCTCAGAAATTAAATAAGATAACGTTAATTAATATTTCGGCGGGCGGGGGCGGCGCCCGCGGGGGATGATAAATAACAAACATCTTTATTTCAACACGAAATTAATTAAAATTTAAGAGTGCCCCGGCGTGATTAATGGGGCGCCCCCGGGGGTGGCGCCCGAAAATCGCAGTGCGCCGCGGTTAATAGGGGATGCGCGCCCCTCGCAGGCGCCGAGCAACACGTGTCGGCGCTGCTAAGTACGTTTCGGCCGAGGAATCGATCAGTGTCAGGAAATAGATTAGGGAGAGTAACAATGGGGTATTGAACCCCTGGCGGCTGTGTGCCTGTATATACGTGCTGTAACTCTCCCCCGCCGTGTGTTCTGGGGGGATGTTCGCCCCGTCGACGTGGTATTCTATTAACTGACATTATTATACCCTTTCCCAGCGCAGATAGTGTGACAACTACGATATTATATAGCAGGTAATATCCTATTCATGCGGCCCGCCAATTGTCTGGCGATATTCATGCGATCTGGAGAAGCGGAGGAATGCAGCCCTGGAAAACGCCGAAGAGACCGAGCGGATGCGAGGCTTTCATACATTAAACAGAGCAGACTATTGGGAATTTTTGTGCGCCGGTAGAATATAATGGAAGAACTTATTGCACCAAAAAATATGAAAAGTTTCATGTGATAAAATTGCGTTCCGGATTAATAAATATTATCCCACATAACTTCATATACCCAGCATAGCACTAATCCTGTAGCCATATAAGTATATCCCCATAAAAATATGTACGCTACTCATAAAAAAAATCTTTACATAAGAACAAAGTTTCACATAATTTTCAAGGATTTTGATATCATATTTGCACATAAAAAAAATTCAGAAATTTCAGTAATAGCTAACCGATACTTGCCAATGCAGAAAGTTAAGTGTTTGATTTTCTCCTTTATTTAGTACTGAAACTTTGTCACATTTTCAGGAGAATTAGTTTAAGGTGTACTGTACACGAATCTAATATTAAATTTGCAAATAATAAATTTTCAGAAATTTCAGTAATAGCTAACCCATACTTGCCAATGCAGAAAATTAAGTGTTTGATTTTCACCGTTATTTTATACTGAAACTTTGTCATATTTTCAGGAGAATTAGATTCAGGTATACTGCATACGAATCTAATATCAAATTTGCAAATAATAAATTTTCAGAAATTTCAGTAATAACTAACCCATACTTGTAAATGCAGAAAGTTAAGTGTTTGATTTTCTCCTTTATTTTCTACTGAAACGTTGTCAAATTTTCAGGAGAATTAGTTTGAGGTGTACTGTACACGAATATAATATCAAATTTGTATATAATAAATTTTCAGAAATTTCAGCAACGGCTAACCCATACTTGTCAATGCAGAAAGTCAAGTGTTTGATTTTCTCGTTTATTTAATCCTGAAACTTCGTCAATTTTCCAGGAGAATTAGATTCAGGTGTACTGCATACAAATCTGATATAAAATTTGTAAATAATAAATATTCAGAATTTTCAGTAATAGCTAACCCATTCTTGTCAACGCAGAGAGTTAAGTGTTTGATTTTCTCCCTTATTTAATACTGAAACGTTGTCAAATTTTCAGGAGAATTAGTTTCTGGTGTACTGTACACGCATCTAATATGAAATTTGCAAATATTAAATTTTCAAAAAATTCAGTATTAGCTTACCCATACTTGTCAATGCAGAAAGTTAAGTATTTTATTTTCTCCCTTAATTATCATTGAAACTTTGTCAAATTTTTAGGACAATTAGTTTCATATGTACTGTTCATGAAACTAATATCAAATTTGCAAATAATAATTTTTCAGAAATTTCCGTAATAGATATCCCATACTTGACACTGCAGAAAGTTATATGTTTGAGTTTCTCCCTTATTTAATACTGAAACTTTGTCAAATTTTCAGTAGAATTAGTTTCAGGTGTGCTGTACGCGAATCTGATATCAAACTTGCAAATAATAAATTCTCAGATATTTCAATAATAGATAACCCATACTTGTCAATGCAGAACGATAAGTGTTTAATTTTCGCCCTTATTTAATACTGAAACTTTGTCAAATTTTTAGGAGAATTAGATTCAGGTGCACTGCACACGAATCTAGAATCATATTGGTAAATAATAAATTTTGAGAAATTTTAGTGATAGATAACCCATACTTGTCAATGCTGAAAGTTAAGTGTTTGATTTTCTCCCTTATTTAGTACTGCATCTTTGTAAATTTTTCAGGAGAATTAGTTTTAGGTGTACTGTATACGAATATAATAATAAATATGCAAATAATAAATTTTCCGAAATTTCAGTAATAGATAACCCATACTTATCAATGCAGAGAGTTAAGTGCTTGTTTTCTCCCTTATTTAATACTGAAACTTTGTCAAATTTTCCGGAGAATTAGTTTCAAGTGTTCTGGATACGAATCTAGAATCAAATTTGCAAAAAATAAATTTTCAGAAATTTCAGTAATCGATAACCCATACTTGTCAATGCATAAAGTTAAGTGTTTGAAGTTCTCTTTTATTTAATACTGAAAATTTGTCAAATTTTCACAAGAATTAGTTTCAGGTATACTGTACACGAATCTATTATCAAATTTGTAAATAATGAGTTTTCAGAAATTTCAGTATTAGCTAACCCATACTTGTCAATGCAGAGAGTTAAGTATTTGATTTTCTCCCTTAATTATTACTGAAACTTTGTCACATTTTCAGCAGAATTAGTTTTAGGTGTACTGTACACGAATCTAATATTATATTTGCAAATAATAAATTTTCAGAAATTTCAGTAATGGCTAACCCAAATTTGTCAATGAAGAAAGTTAAGTGTTTGATTTTTGCCCTTATTTAATACTGAAACTTTGTCAAATTTTTAGCAGAATAAGTTTCTGGTGTACTGCACATGAATCTAATATCAAATTTTCAAATAATAATTTTTCAGAAATTTCAGTAATAGCTAAACAATACTTGTCAATACAGACAGTTAAGTGTTTGATTTTCTCTCTAGTTTAATACTGAAACTTTGTAAAATTTTCAGGAGAATTAGTTTTACGTGTTTTGTATACGATTCTAATATCAATTTTGCAAACAATAAATTTTCAGAAATTTCAGTAATAGCTGACCCATACTTGCCAATGCAGATGGTCAAGTATTTGATTTTCTCCATTATTTAATACTGAAACTTCGTCAAATTGTAAGGAGAATTAGTTTCTATTTAATACTTAAACTTTGTCAAATTTTCAGGAGAATTAGTTTCAGGTGTACTGCATACGAATTTTATATCAAATTTGCAAATAATAAATTTTCAGAAATTTCAGTAATAGCTAACCCATACTTGTCAATGCAGAAAGTCAAGTCTTTGATGTTCTCCCTTATTAAATAGTGAAACTTTGTTAAATTTTCAGGATAATTAGTTTTAAGTGTACTGTATACGAAGCTAGAATCAAATTTGCAAATAATAAATTTTCAGAAATTTCAGTAATAGCTAACCCATACTTGTCAATGCAGAAAGTTAAGTGTTTGATTTTCTGCCTTATTTAATACTGAAACTTCGTGAAAGTTTTGGGAGAATTAGTTTCAGGTGTACTGTACACGCATCTAATATCAAATTTGCAAATAATAAATTTTCAGAAATTTCAGTAATAGCTAACGCATACTTGTCAATGCAGAAAGTTAAGTATTTGATTTTCTCCCTTAATTATTACTGAAACTTTGTAAAATTTTTAAGAGAATTAGTTTCAGGTGTACTTTGCACGAATCTACTATCAAATTTGTATATAATGAATTTTCACAAATTTCAGTAATAGCTAACTCATACTTGTCAATGCAGAATGTTAAGTGTTTGATTTTCGTCCTTATTTAATGCTGAAACTTTGTCAAATTTTCAGGACAATTGGTTTCAGGTGTACTGCACACGAATCTAATATCAAATTTGAAAATAATAAATTTTTCAGAAATTTCAGTATTAGATAACCCATACTTGTCAATGTAGAAAGTTAAGTGTTTGATTTTCTCTCTTATTCAGAAATTTCAGTAATAGCTAACCCATACTTGTCAATGCAGAAAGTTAAGTATTTGATTTTCTCCCTTAGTTATTACTGAAACTTTGTCAAATTTTCAGGAGAATTAGTTTCAGTTGTACTGTACACGAATATAGTATCAAATTTGCAAATAATAAATTTTCTGAAATTTCAGTAATAGCTAACCCATACTTGTCAATGCAGAAAGTTAAGTGTTTGATTTTCTCTTTTATTTAATACTGAAACTATGTCAAATTTTCAGGAGAATTAGTTTAGGGTGTACTGTATACGAAGGTGATAGTTTCTAACAGTTTGTTATCATAATGCATCTAACTGCATACTTTAAAAAAGTATTATTGGCATTAAAGACTTGCCAGAATCAGACTTATGAATCGATTTATGCCCGATAATTCCAATACGCGCAGTATTATTTTACAGTTACTAAATTGCGATCGCATTATTGGCGCGCGGCATCAAATCAGCCGTTAATTTAACTATGTCCGCTAATTTGCATTTCATAATTTCTCATTGTCAACGGGCCGGAATTTGCGCGCGAATCGGGCCGGCATCGGCCCAAACTGCGCCCCGATGACGGCGATAATAACGTGCAATCTGTTGTGCGTACGCTCGCATGCGGTCTGCGCATAAATTGTGCACCACGAGCCCCTGGGCCGGCGCCTCCACCATAAATGCAGCTGCAATTATGCAACAATGGGCGTCCTGATGAGCGCATAATTAAACGAACACTCGCTAAAAACGGAATGAATTCGATTGTGTGGACGTGCACATGGGGCAGGGCATTGGGCACCATGCATTTATGCTCGCGACACGTAATTTACAAACCTATTTCGAGTTTTATGGAAAGACAAGCACATTTAAACAGAATAATTTAACAATATTATAGCAGTTATTTATTTTAGTTATTATTTTTTTATAATTATAGAAGTATTGAGTGACAACACAAGCAATATAAAAAACCAATATTATAAAATAACACAACGAGTTACCAGCTGATAGTACACATTTCATAGTTACATTACTGTAGTCATTCTTAACAAAATTGAGCTTAACCTGTTGGTTTTAAATATTCTAGTTTTGATTTGCAACTTTACCAAATTCCAAACTTATGGTGCTTGAACATACCCTTTTGCAGGATAAAATAAACATAGAGGCAACATAAATTGAATCACGACTCATCTATCAAGATGACACGAAGAAGAATGTGACCACATTCCGTAATTTTATTGTCTCACGTTGTATTGTCTTATCAGTATGTTATGTTGATCTTATTTGTATTTGTATACCTTTTGTACCAGATTTGACCGGTGTAAAACTTTCTGTTGCAAACACCAATAAACAATTATTATTAAGAATAAGAATTGCCTGAAACAATTAAGAGGGCTTAAAGAAATCAATTTGACATATTTTTCAAAAACCTGTAAATCTTGATAACCACCGAGTCCAGTTCGTTGTTACTTGAAAGCATGTTTATATAATAGATGCTAATAATTATTCAATTAGATGACAGTAGATAATGTACCTCTGATATCAAATGTATTGTACGTATACTGAACATTGATATATTCTGGGCACCATTTTTTCTACCGGCAATAGATTAATAGTTGAAGCCTTAAATCAATGCGCCCCAAGCGGAATATTAATCATCGTTTATATAATGACCTAAAAACCGATAGTGGAAGCCGTTGTATGGTAGCCATTTATCATGATGATAACATAAAAACAAAACCAGTAAATTGCATATCGGTAATTACCCATTAATTACATAGAGTTGTCATGATTTCATAGCTTTTGGCCTTGCCTGTTTCTCGTTAGCACATTAAAGACTATCCAATTAGCATATTTTGAACTACCCAAAAAAAACAAAACTGGAGGACGAAAAAACGCAAACAATAAACTCCACGCTGCATGCAAATCGCCTGAGTCACAAGAACAACCGTGCAAAAAAAAACGTAAACAAACAAATCGCATTAGTATCCTGGGGATCCCTGAAGCGAAGGATCGGCGCCAATTATGGCGTGCCGACGTCCTGAAATCATAATTAATTGTCGAGGGAGCGCTCCGTCTGGCCACTGCACTCCGATGTAGATTAAGAGCGGAACCTGATTGTTAATAATGGCGGCAAAGGTTAGGCTGGTGATCGATTTATCGGCGGCCAAATCGCATCACGCCGATGCTATGTCAAGGCTCTTGCGGGCGGATTTTTTTTTTGCCCAGTGTTTTGAGGTTTGGCTGCTTGATGGCCGTTTTTGCTCCTTGCAAATCCTGATTGTCTAAAACTCTGCGTAGTTCACCAAGTGCGCAGATACGTTCCGCGAAAAACAATAATAGGTGCATTATATGCAGTGAGGTCATAAAGTTTGGAAAAAAATTACTGAACGGAATATTTATACATGTTCAAAAGTATATGGTATTTTTACTCACTGGCTGAATTTTCATAATGCCATTCACAATGTTTTTGTTTTACTAGATTCGTGTACAGTACCCCTTGATACTAATTCACCTAAAAATTTGACAAAGTTTTAGTATTAAATAAGAGAGAAAATCATACACTTAACTTTCTGCATTGACAAGTATGTGTTAGCTATTGCTGAAATTTCTGAAAGATTATAATTTTCAAATTTGATACTAGATTCGTGTGCAGTACACCTGATTCTGATTCTCCTGAAAATTTGACAAAGTTTCAGTAATAAATAAGGGCGAAAATCAAACGTTGTATGTTTTTTTTATTAACATGATACAACTTGCTTCTGAATATATTTGTGTACTTTTTGAAAAAAACTTGGATGGATTTGAAAACCATTTCTGCTGACGAAATACTTTTTTGTAATTATTCAACTGCTCTCTAGCATCATCAGGATTATTTTTCTTTAGTGTTGCAAATTTGATATTAGTTTCTTGTACATTACACCTGAAAATTATTCTCCTGAAAATTTAACAAAGTTTCAGTATTAAATAAGGGATAAAATCAAACACTTAATTTTCTGCGTTGACAAGTATGGGTTAGCTATTACTGAAATTTCTGAAAAGTTATTATTTGCTAATTTTATATTAGATTCGTATACAGTACCCCTTAAACTGATTCTCCTGAAAATTTGACAAAGTTTCAGTATTAAATAAGGGAGAAAATCAAACACTTAACTTTCTGCATTGACAAGTATGGGTTAGCTATTACTGAAATTTCTGAAAATTTATTATTTGCAAATTTGGTTTTAGATTCGTATACAGTACAGCTGAAACTAATTCTCCTGAAAATTTGACATAGTTTCAGTATTAAATAAGGGAGAATATCAAACACTTAACTTTCTGAATTGACAAGTATGGGTTAGCTATTACTGATATTTCTGAAGATTAATTATTTCCAAATTTGATATTAGCTTCGTTTACAGTACACCTGATACTAATTCTATCAAAAATTTGACAAAGTTTCAGTATTAAATACAGGAGAAAATCAAACACTTAACTTTTTGAATTGGCACGTATGGGTTCTCTTTTACTGAAATTTCTGAAAATTTATTATTTACAGATTTGATATTAGATTCTCTGTTACGCGTCAATAATTTCGATTTTCCTGTATCTTCCCGCTTTGCTCCAGTAACGTTTATTTACACAAGTCCGCACATTCTTGTGCGTCCTCGCTACAGTCGAAGGGGCCTCTGTAGGGGACCGGGCGCTTATGTCATTCATTAGTAGGTATTTATCCAGCAAGCCGATTAGTTCCTCATAGCAGTAAATAGTGCCTGTAGTTACGTAGAATTAGATAATGTAAGTACACCTTCGTAGATTGCACGGTAGAATAAGGTAGAAAAACTAACAAGTAGAGAGACTTATTTGCCATCGTCGTATATCGGATCCCCAACTCTACATTTATGAATCGCACATGGTTGCGGGATGTGTCTACGGGGAGGTTGGGGCCGATCCTCATCTCTTACCCGTAGCCGGGCATAGGTTCCGTCCTCATGGGGTGAGTTTGAGTAGTCCCTGAGGAGCATTCGTTATATGGCAGTCTCAATAGATATATATACGATTGAATGTGTTCAGGGGGAGGTTGGGGACGATCCTCATCTCTTACCCCTGGCCGGGCATAGATTCCGTCCCCAGCGGTGAGTTTGAGTAGTCCCTGGGGAGCATTCGTAATATGGAAGTCTCAATAGAGATATATATGATTGCAGAATGTGTTCAGGGGGAGGTTGGGGACGATCCTCATCTCTTACCCCTGGCCGGGCATAGATTCCGTCCCCAGCGGTGAGTTTGAGTAGTCCCTGGGGAGCATTCGTAATATGCAGTCTCAATAGATATATATATGATTGCAGAAATGTGTCCAGGGGGAGGTTGGGGCCGATCCTCATCTCTTACCCCTGGCCGGGCATAGGTTCCGTCCTCATGGGGTGAGTTTGAGTAGTCCCTGAGGAGCATTCGTTATATGGCAGTCTCAATAGATATATATACGATTGAATGTGTTCAGGGGGAGGTTGGGGACGATCCTCATCTCTTACCCCTGGCCGGGCATAGATTCCGTCCCCAGCGGTGAGTTTGAGTAGTCCCTGGGGAGCATTCGTAATATGGAAGTCTCAATAGAGATATATATGATTGCAGAATGTGTTCAGGGGGAGGTTGGGGACGATCCTCATCTCTTACCCCTGGCCGGGCATAGATTCCGTCCCCAGCGGTGAGTTTGAGTAGTCCCTGGGGAGCATTCGTAATATGCAGTCTCAATAGATATATATATGATTGCAGAAATGTGTCCAGGGGGAGGTTGGGGACGATCCTCATCTCTTACCCCTGGCCGGGCATAGATTCCGTCCCCAGCGGTGAGTTTGAGTAGTCCCTGGGGAGCATTCGTAATATGCAGTCTCAATAGATATATATGATTGCAGAAATGTGTCCAGGGGGAGGTTGGGGACAATCCTCATCTCTTACCCCTGGCCGGGCATAGGTTCCGTCCCCAGCGGTGAGTTTGAGTAGTCTCTGGGGAGCATTCGTAATATGCAGTATATATATATGTGTATATGTATAGGTATATGTATATGTGCATGTGTATATCCATCACTTCTTTGGAAGGGTGCTTACTGAGCTTTGGCTCAGGAATATCTTCTCTTCGTTACAGAATCGTGCCGCTCCCGCCAAGCCTTGACACGTCCAAGCCAACCTAGGTGCCCTAGCCATTAACGTATAATAATTAATGTATTATTATAATAAATATGATTTAAGAGTTCGTCTTGTATTAATGACGTATTAAACTTGTTATTAATCACGTCCCTTTTCACCACTCAAATTATCGGCCTGACATCTCCTACATTACACCTAAAACTAAATCTCCTGAAAATTTGACATAGTTTCAGTATTAAATAAGGGAGAAAAACAAACACATAACTTTATGCATTGACAAGTATGGGTTAGCTATTACCGAAATATTCCAAAAAAATTATTTGCAAATTTGATATCATATTCGTGTACAGTACACCTGAAAGTAATTCTCCTGAAAATTTGACAAAGTTTCAGAATTAAATACAGGAGAAAATCAAACACTTAACTTTCTGAATTGACAAATATGGGTTATCTATTACTGAAATTTCCGAAATTTTTTATTTGCAAATTTGATATTAGATTATTAGATTGGTATACAATACACCTGAAACTAATTCTCCTGAAAATTTGACAATGTTTCAGTATTAAATAAGGGAGAAAATCAAACACTTAACTCTCTGCATTGACAAGTATGGGTTAGCTATACAGAAATTTCTGAAAAAATATTATTTGCAAATTTAAATTAGATTCGAGTACAGTACACCTGAAACTAATTCTGCTGAAAATTTGACAACGTTTGAGTATTAAATAAGGGAGAAAATCAAACACTTAACTTTCTGCATTCACAAGTATGGGCTATCTATTACTGAAATTTCTGAAAATTTATTATTTCCAAATTTGATATCAAATTCTTGTACATTACACCTGAAACTAATTGTCCTCAAAATTTGACATATTTTCAGTATTAAATAAGTGAGAAAATCGAACATGTATCTTTCTGCATTGACAAGTATGGGTTAGCTATTAATGAAATTTCTGAAAATGTATTATTTACAAATTTGTTATTAGATTCGTATACAGTACAACTTAAACTAATTCTCCTGAAAATTTGACATAGTTTCAGTATTACATAAGGGAGAAAATGAATTACAAAACTATCTGCATTGATAAGTATCGGTTAGCTATTACTGAAATTTCTGAAAAATTATTTTTTGCAAATTTTATATTAGATTCGCATACAGTACACCTGAAACTAATTCTGCGGAAAATTTGACAAAGTTTCAGTATGAAATATGGGAGAAAATCAAACACTTAACTTTCTGAATTGACAAGTATGAGTTATTTACTACTGAAATTTCTGAAAAAAAAATTTGGAAATTTTATATTGGATTCGTGTACAGTACACCTGAAACTAATTCTCCTGAAAATTTGACAAAGTGTCAGTAGAAGATAAAGGAGAAAAGCAAACACTTAACTTTCTGCTTTGACAAGTATGGGTTATCTACTACTCAAATTTCTGAAATAAAATAATTTGCAAATTTGATTTCAGATTCGTGTACATTGCACCTGAAACTAATTCTCCTGAAAATGTGACAAAGTTTCAGTAGTAAATAAGGGAGAAAATCAAACACTTAACTTTCTGCACTGACAAGTATGGGTCATCTATTACTGAAATTTCTGAAAATTTATTATTTGCAAATTTGATATTACATTCTTGTATATTATACCCGAAACTAATTCTCCTAAAAATTTGACAAAGTTTCAGTATTAAATACAGGAAAAAATCAAACACTTAACTTTCTGCACTGACAAGTATGGGTCATCTATTACTGAAATTTCTGAAAATTTATTATTTGCAAATTTGATATTACATTCTTGTATATTATACCTGAAACTAATTCTCCTTAAAATTTTACCAAGTTTCAGTATTAAATACAGGAGAAAATCAAACACTTAACTTTCTGCATTGACAAGTATAGGTTATCTATTATAGAAATTTCCAAAAATTTATTAGTTGCAAATTTGATATTAGATTCGTGTACAGCACACCTAAAACTAATTCTCCTGAAAATTTGACAAAGTTTCAGTATCACATACGGGAGTAAATCAAACACTTAACTTTCTGAATTGACAAGTATGGGTTATCTAGTAATGAAATTTCTGAAAAAAAATAATTTGCAAATGTTATAATAGATTCGTGTACAGTACACCTGAAACTAATTCCCCGGAAAATTCGACAAAGTTTCAGTAATAAATAAGGGAGAAAATCAAACACTTAACTTTCTGCATTGACAAGTATGGGTTAGCTATTACTGAAATTTCTGAAAAATTATTATTTGCAAATTTGATTCTAGATTCGTGGGCAGTACACGTGATTTTAATTCTTCTGAAAATTTGACAAAGTTTCAGTATTAAATAAGACAGAAAATCAAACACATAACTTTATGCAATGACAAGTATGGGTTAGCTATTACCGAAATTTCCGAAAATTTGTATTTGAAAATTTGATATTAGATTCGTATACTTTACACCTGAAACTAATTCTTCTGAAAATTTGACAAAGTTTCAGTTTTAAATAAGGGAGAAAATCAAACACTTAACTTTCTGCATTGATAAGTATGGGTTAGCTATTACTGAAATTTCTGAAAATTTATTATTTGCATATTTGATTCTATATTCGTGTGCAGTACACCTGGTTCTAGTTCTCCTGAAAATTTGACAAAGTTTCAGTATTAAATAAGGGCGAAAATCAAACGTTGTATGTTTTTTTTATTAACAAAATACAATTTGTAATGAAAATGCAAAATTTTGTAATTTCAAGCAAGTATAAGGAAAATAACTTGCTTCTCATATATATTTGTATACTTATTTGAAAAAACTTGGATGGATTTGAAAACCATTTCTGAAATACTTTTTTGTAATTATTGAACAGCTTTCTAGCATCATCAGGATTATTTTTCTTTAGTGTTCTTTATTTCTTAAAGGTATAATTAAATACAAGAGATTATGTTTCTTTCAAAGTGTCGTTCGATATAAAACATAATATAAAACCAGAGTACATATTATAAACGTAATCAAATTATTGCAACAATCAATCATCGGGGCAAATAATTCGATCAACTTGATCCCCACTTATCACGTCGGTAATTAATTAATTAAAGAGCAACATGATGCGCGTGCAACGTCGCTGCATTAATTAATTGTTGCATTACGCTCTGGAAATGGGAGACGCTCGCTCGGTAATTAAGTGTTGGATGATTTTAATACACAAGACGTTGGCGGTGCACACACTCCGCGAATGCTGCACTAAAGCATCCCCTGCGGTGCTCTCTGTTCCGACGAAGTGGTGCACCCTATAAAAGTCTAAGTTAGTACCGAGGCTGCAATAAATTAGGCGAGGTACTAGACAAAAGCCAATTTTAATTGTGCAGCAACACAAAAGACTTCATGTCTCTTAAATACTGTTATTTAAAATAATCTTAGAACTGATTAGTCTACATGTAAATTCTGAAATTTTGCAGCCTGAAGACTATTACAGACACTAAGGCCCGTATCTATAGTCCGTACTTGAGCATGAGTTTTACTCAAGTTGTATATTTGGTTGCTTTTGATGTATAAGCGTTTATAGAAATTATGCAACCAAATATACGGCTTGAGTCGAACTCAAGCTCAAGCACGGACTATAGATACGGACCTAAGTCCCAGTTGTATGAACGGAGATCAGCTTGATCGTGTGGTTCAGTCACCTAGGATGCAAATGTGTCAATGATGGTATCCTAGGTAACTGAACCATAGTCAAACTGATCTAGGTTCATACAACTGGGCCTTAAAGTCCGTAATATAAAATAATCCTAAAAGTATGGTAAATACTTAAACTGTATTGCAGACTCTTAAGTCCAGTTGTACAATCATGAACTTTGATCCTGGTTCAGTTTGTATGGTTACCATTGTGTCAACAACTGTATCCTTGGTAACAGAACCATGTTTAAAATTATTCCAAGATTGTACAACTGGACCCTAGGTCCAGTTGTAAGATTATGGATCATCCTTGACCATGGTTCAGTTACCTAGGATACAATTGTCAATAAAATGGTATCCTTAGAAACTGAACCACGATTAACGATGATCCACGTTTGTACAACTGGGCCTTAAATTCGATTGAATAAATTAATCCTCCGAACTTTAAGTTTAAACTGTGGAAAATATTTACAATAACTTTACTGGAGATGAATCAATCATTGTATGCATTTCACATGGCTAAATTCGAGCTCATCGCATAGACACTTTGCGAATCCATTACACCCACACGTTTCATCACACATGGCACGCTGCAGGGAGAGGTCGGAGGTTATCCAGGCTCATGCAGAATGCCTGAGGAATGACTCAATCCGGCATTGACACGTTTGAGCGGCACGCGCATGACGGTCGGAATCATCCTCTTCGCCAGTCTCGTGCACGATTGCAAGAACAATGATATAACATTGATGGGATGCCTGATGGAATTCGTGACGGAACAATAACGAAAGTTGATTAATCAAGCTTTAATGGGCCGGGGACTTAATTGGCGGGTGTCTTCAGCCAAGGCTTGAGGAGGATTGCGAGTCGAGGCAGAGGCCAAAGCGTCGATTGTTGATTTTTCTTGGTTGCCCTGGGTGTCAGCGAGATTGTAATTGGATACGTGATGATGGTGATGATGGAGATGCGCAGCGTAGATTAATCGCGAGGTTTGCTGCAAGAAACAATTTTTATGAACATTGCTTTCACATAAGTTTTGTGTATTTCTGTGAGGTGGGTGCAGTAGGGATTACAAACAACCTACATGTTCTTTGATGACTTTTTCATACGCTGTTTTTGTTATCATCGCCATAGTACTTTTTCCTTTCGTGTCGTTTGATATTACATATTTATTATCCTTGAAAATATTTTTTATAGAGAAAAAAATTACTCAAAATAATAAATATGTAATATCTAACGACACGAAAGGAAAAAGTACTATGACGATGATTACAAAAACAGCTTATAAAAAATTCATCAAAAGATGCACTATACTTAACTTAACTTCCAAATATGTATTTATCCTTGAAAATATTTTTGATAGGGAAAAAAATTGACTCAAAACTAATTTCAATTTAACTGGTATTTTATTGTGTTTATAGTGTTCCTCAGGCAATTTTGAAGTTGTTTCTAATGCGATTTCTATTGTCGCTCGTCGCTGATGCGATTTCTGCTGTCAGTATTTTGCAAAACTAGCTTCCACAACATTAGCTACTAGTAAAATGATCGATGGTCCGCATAATAGGGTGGGTTGTCGTTCTTGGCCGGCCTCAAAAGGATACACGGCTCGCCTGATAATCTTACGCTACCACTTCCATCCGCTTTAATAAACTTCCTTAAAATATTACACGCACCAATTACCAATTCATCATGCTGATCCTCAGTGCGTGCGTCCGATCGCGCGATTCATCAGCTCGCCATTCGCCCGTTGTTCGGCTGTTTGATTAATTAAGCCGCGGACGCAATGAAAATAGTTTTTTTTCCGTCGTCTATTACTGCCCGGCTATTAATCTAATGATACGCGCAACGGAATAAGGCGTAATTATTTTTTAATTCTTCGGCCGTACATCATTTGCGGATTAAAACGCCATTAATCTGCGTGAGGTTGTCATTAATAACATATTTTGACGTTCAAATGAAGGGGGGGGGGGGGCAACGGAGTTAATTTATTCGCCCGGCGGGCGCAAAAATCATCGCGCGGAAGTTCGATGATAATCCATTATTGATTCCTCGCAGATTCGATATTAATGATACGTAATGTAATTAGGTGCATACATTAAATTTGTATTATTTATTCTGCATATCAAATGGCAGCTCTGCATTTGAAATATTTAAATAGTTCATTAAGCTAATGGTGCGTTGCATGATGTGTTCATCCATAAATTAGGCCCGAAGTGTTCAAACACAATGTGTTTCTGTGTAGGTTTTACAAAAAGCAATATGCTGCGCCAGTGGAATCACTGACAAATATTGGCGAATCTGCTATTGGGCTCAATAGCAGATTGGTGTGATTCGCCTCAATCGGATTGTTACCGATGGTTACTCTTAATAGGCGGATGGGGCCGGCGGGAAGCCGGGAAACTTCCCGGTGCGCCGGTCGCAAATAGTTGTTAGGCGCCGGCGCAACAAACTCATTTTTTTCTGTTGAATCGTGTCACTACAACCACTATACGCAATTTACACAAACGCGACAACAAATATTTATTATATTTGTTTCAAAATAATTTATAGTTCAAATCGTATTGATAAATTATAATGGTCTGAACAGTTAAAAGTCAAAGAGAAAAATGTTATATAATTGACAAATGATTGATAGAATGATAAATATTAATAAACTACTTGGAAGACTTGATTCAGGCCAAGAGTTTGAATAGTGCTACTAGAAATCTACATAGCAAAATTTTGGGCAAATTTTAATGGGCCTTACATCAAATATTTAAATTAGATCTGGTGCATTTGTTTCGTTTCTGTCAGATACTACAGTTAATTAAATTATTACGAAATCTAATAATAAGATTTAAATTAAAAAAATAAAATAATATTAAAATAGTAGCAGAAAAAAAAAATACTGCTGAAATGTATTCAATAGCAGTAGACTAGATTAGTACCACTCAAAATGTGTACAATAGACCAACGCTCGTTTATTTTTAAATATGTTCTTCAAAACCAAAGGAAGAAAAGGTTAATCTCCATCTGAGAAACAAGAGAGAATGTAGTTGGTGGGCTGAAGAATGGCACTTTAAAAAATATTCGGCAAATACGGAATGTTAAGTCTCTTTTGTATGTAGAAGTAAAATTGGTGATAGAAACAATAGAGAAACCCAAAAAGACGAACAGTAATGCGAGGGCAATGGCAAAAAGTTTCGCTTTAAAATACGAAGTAATTTTAACAGCAACTATATTTTTCAAAAATTCTGCATTACTGAACCACGATCAAAATATTTGATGGGTTACGGGCAGGAATGATTTCTATTTCTTCATTTTGATTCCATTTTGATTCAATTTTTATTCAAATCGAGCTGATTGTGTAGTATGGGAAAAGTTGTTTCGACACGTGCAGTAAAACAGTAAAAAACGATCACCGTTCGCTTCAAAAACGAAGAAATAGAATATGATGTTGACATAAAACGATCAGAGATCTAGATGAAGAAGAATCATTTATAAACGACCCCCCTAATGGACAATAATCGGTAATCATAATAATATAGTATATAATAATATAATAATATTTTATCAAAAATTTGTATTTCATTTGAAAATATATTGTTTGTTTGTACATACCTATACTGTACTCTACATAAAAAATCTAAAAACACTGTTGAAAACTATCAGAGTCCAAAACTTGTTAATAAAAATATATTGTTTTAATAATTTTACTTATGTGTATTTCATGTTTTTGCTCAATATTCTAATTCACATCTTGTCAAAGTAGATCAATTATAATCAGTTAGTTTTTTCATTCATCCTTTCTGTCCTTTATTAGACTTGAAACTTTCAATTTAGTTGTCTGGAAAACGACCAAATTGGACTCTGATCGTTTTTCCCGTAGCCCTTGATTTACAAATATCATTGCTACAAATCTACACAGATGGCGCAAAGTGCAAAAGTACAAAAACTCAGTGGTTTCAAAGAATTGCGACTCAGTAAAATATATTTCACACTAATTCGCAGTATGGGCGGAAGAAAAATTAGTACATAATGAAACATACAGTACATAATTCTAAAATGATTTGAGAGAATATTGAATGAACTGCGAAGAAAAAAGTAATTCGTATGCCGAAAGAACGGAGAAAAATGTGGAGATGAAACATTAGACGATGAACATGACAAATGTATGTTTGAAAAATTCAATGTAATAATATATACCGTAATCAAGTCTATGATAAAACAATTCCAAAATACCTTTGATGTTTGTAAAGATTATTAAATTAAACCAAATATTCCAAAAAAGATCCACTTCTCTCTATATTAAAAACTTTAACTAATAAATTACAAACAAAAATTGTAATGTAACATTAGAAAATTTAACAGAAGAACTTTTGATTTGAAATTTCTGATTTATTGGAACAAAATATTTGAGATATGTTAATAGCAGACCAAAATCTTCAACTGCAGATAGACTTTATAGAAGAACACATAGAAGAATTAAGCAAGCATGTATGAGCATGTGGCAAAACAAATGAACAAATACTAAAGTTGAAGTTACAAAACTGTGCTACTAGTTGTAACTACGTTATTTTTGAATACAATTTATTTCGAGAAGTGTACTCCATCTTATACCCAATACTTACAATCTAGTCTAGCGTATTTAGAACTCTTCCGATATCTCAAGTTTCCTGCAAAAGATATTTCTTAACGCTAAAATATGTAGAAATAGATTATGATCGACGATATCTCACACTCGCCTTGAAGCTCTTATGTTCATGAGTTATGAGAAAATGAATTTGAATGAACCAAATAATAAAGAAATTGTAACCGCGTTAGGTAATTCAAATTCTCTTCTATCAAAAAAGTTATTATTTTAAAGTAAAAATATTATATATTTTTTATTTTTTTGGTTATTTACTTCTGTAATACATTTGGTTTTTTAATTGTAGAAAAAAATTGCAGACGCTTTTACTTCTTTTCATTATAACCTCTTAAAACTGACATTTGAGCAAATTTGACAAATAAGGTTCTTTCAACTTTTGTAAACATTTTATGTATTGCGCCGGTGACTGTATTTCCTGCGCCGGTTTTGCTAGTCCCATCCGCCCCTGTTACTCTGCGAAACTACTTATTGCGAGAGTACTTATTTCTGCCGCTGCTGAAAACAAATGTGAAAGTGGCGCAGTTGTTCAATCACAGCTGAATTATACTTGTTACGCTAGTTAAATTCCCCCCACCAGACGTCGTACCGGAATCGTGTTGAGCCCTATAGCTCACCGTTTTCATTTTTTTAGTTATAATTATTAGTAGTACAATTATTCTTATTGCAGATATTAAGTATAATTCTTATATCTCTCTAACTAAACAATAGATAGGTCCCAGGTTCTCAAGTCTGTTTGACTGGAGGAAACTGTGCTTGTCCAAGGATAATGATCTGAGCGCCAATCCGCCTTCACACACGCTTGGCATTAACAAATGAATAGCACACAGAACTCTTACTTACTCCTCGTGACCCCTCGGAGGGCACAATTGTTCGATAAACACAACGATTTGCGAGACGCAAAAGGTCGCCTCTAATTGGGAGCACCTTGAACAGGCATCGCTACTATTGGATTAACTGGGTCGCAATTGTATCGAAAGTTTATAATTACATCACAGTTTTATATCCTGGTGGTTGATTCTGAAGAGTTCAAGTAAATAAGAACCACCAACTTATAACGCAGGTTGACAAATTTTAACGCATGTAAAAATTGTCAAATTCTGACGAATGTCAAAATTGTCAAATTTTGACAAATTGAATCCCTTCAATTTAAATGCATTTTTCGGAGAGTGCTTACTATGCATATGTACGAAATGCAAAAAAAAAAGAAATTGTTGAAAGTTCATTTTTTTTGTTTGCGCACTTTTTCCACTATTTAGTTACAAAAACACGTTCTCAGTTAAAGATAGGTTAGAAAAGTGACACCTGTAATTGTCAAACTGCAATTTGAATCCAGTATTGTCTCCTTAAAGTTCGAAATTTCGAATACAGTACACCTAGGACTAATTTTCCTGAAAATTTGACAAAGTTTCAGCATTAAATTAAGGAGAAACTCAAACACTCAAATTTCTGGATTGACAAGTATGGATTAGCTATTACTGATATTTCTGAATATTTATTATTTGCAAATTTGATATAAGATTCGCATACAGTACACCTGAATCTAATTCTCCTGAAAATTTGACAAAGTTTCAGTATTAAATAAGGGCAAAAATCAACCACTTAACTTTCTGCATTGACAAGTATGGGTTATCTATTACTGAAATTTTTGAAAATTTATTATTTCCAAATTTGATATTAGATTTATATACAGTATACCTGAAACTAATTCTCCTAAAAATTTGACAAAGTTGCAGTATTAAATATGGGAGAAATCCAAACACTTAACTTTCTGCATTGACAAGTATGGGTTAGCTATTACTGCATTTTTGAAGAAAAAAAAATTGCAAATGTTATATTAGTTTCCAGTACAGTACACCTGAAACTATTTCTCCTGAAAATTTGATGAAGTTTCATTATTAAATAAGGGAGAAAATCAAACACTTAACTTTCAGCATTGACAAGTATGGGTTATATATTACTGAAATTTCTGAAAAAAAAATATTTGCTTATTTTATATTAGATTCGTATACAGACCACCTGAAACTAATTCTCCTGAAAATTTTATTAAGTTTCAGTATTAAATAAGGGCGAAAATCAAACACTTAACTTTCTGTATTGACAAGTATGGGTTAGCTATTACTGAAATTTCTGAAAATTTATTATTTGCATATTTGATATTAGATTCGTGCAAAGTACGCCTGAAGCTAATGATCCTAAAAATTTGACAGAGTTTCAGTATTAAATAAGGAAGAAAATCAAACACTTAACTTTCTGCATTGACAAGTATGGGTTAGCTATTCCTGAAATTTCTGAAAATTTATTATTTACAAATTTGATATTAGATTCGTACACAGTATACCTTAAACTAATTCTTCTGAAAATTTGACAAAGTTTCGATATTAAATAAGGGAGAAAATCAAACACTTAGTTTTCTGCATTGACAAGTATGGGTTATATATTACTGAAATTTCTGAAAATTTATTATTTGCAAATTTAATACTAGATCCGTATACAGAACACGTTAAACTAATTCTCCTGAAAATTTGACAAAGTTTTAGTTTTAAATAAGGGAGAAAATCAAACACTTAACTTTCTGCATTGACAAGTATGGGTTAGCTATTACTGAAATTTCTGAAAATTTATTACTTGCAAATTTAATACTAGATTCGTGCACAGTACATCTGAAAGTAATGCTCCTAAAAATTTGACAAAGTTTCAGTATTAAATAAGGGAGAACATCAAACATATAACTTTCTGCATTGGCATCTAAGGGTTAGCTATTTCTGAAATTTCTGAATATTTATTATGTGAAAATTTGATATTAGATTCGTGTAAAGTATACATAATACAAATTCTTCTCAAAATTTGACAAAGTTTCAGTATTAAATAAGGGCAACAATCAAACACTTAACTTTCTGCATTGACAAGTATGGGATAGCTATTACTGAAAGTTCTGAAAATTTATTATTTGTAAATTTGATACTAGATTCGTGTACAGATCATCTGAAACTAATTCTTCCGAAAGTTTGACGAGGTTTCAGTAATAAATAAGGCAGAAAATCGAAGACTTGACCTTCTGTTTTCACAAGTACTGGTAGCCAATTCTGAAATTTCTGAATATTTATTATTTGCAAATTTGATATTAGATTCGTGCACAGTACATCTGAAACTAATTCTCCTGAAAATTTTACAAAGTTTCCCTACGTTCACATACGTCAAATTCTCATTTAACACCGTCGAAATCTGTCAAATTTTCATTTGCCGCTGTCAAAATATCTTCAGCTGTGAGAACCTGTCAATTTTTTAATTGATACTGCCAAAATTTGTTTGTGTTTGATGTCACAGTGCAAAAATATAAAAAGCTATCAGATCGCACGTTGAAAACAACAGTGACACTACACGAGAATTAACATTTTTTAGTAGAATTTGTTAAGTTTCACTGTTGGTTTTTGTCATAAAAATATTACCATTTATATACTGCTTGTAGCAATTGTTGTGCTATTATTTTTTATGATTGTTAATTTTATTTGTTAACAATAAAATTAAAAATAAAATGATATAAAAAACTGTCTTTTGACAAGTTTGTCACTTAGTCAAATCATTTTTTGTCGTCTGTTCACACATTCGATTTTTCTGTTGTGTATAATATCAAATGCCAAATTCTTAGCTTCAACTTCAAAGTCAAAACATCTATAAAAATCTTATCGAATATCGATATATTGAATTCAAAAAAATTAACACCTCTGAAGATGGCTGAAAGATATCCGAAACTACTCAGGTCAAGAAGACATAATAAAAATAATAAAAACAAAAAAACAACCTTATATCTAAACATATAAACTACCAGTAAGTACTCCAATAAAGCAGGAAAAAAAGATATTTTTATTTATTAGTGTTATATACTCAGATGGTTTACACATATTATATACTTTTATTTTTCCATGTGAAACATACCTATTTTTCTGTCAAATCCCTTCCTGTACCACGTTCTTAAATGTATAATTCGAATGTTTTTCATTTTTGTAATGACCATGATGACACCATCGATGATACGGACTGTATGGTTTAGGTACTCTAAATTTAATTGTTCGCCTCCAATTCTAAATCACTCTACTGCTGCTGCTATCTGTGTGCTTACATAATCAACCTTTCATTTCGTCTTCAATTTGGTTGCATCTAATTCACTCGGAAGACTTCTGATTAGCGGAGACCGAAATTGCTCCGGCTTTTTTCGCGGATTAAAACCTCCGTCCTCATTTCGCGACGGTTGCGACGAAATTGGTGCCAGCGCAGGTTTTTCATTATTTTTTTTTTGCCGGAGAGTTACACCAATTCCGGGGATGTAAAACGGCCGTCCGTGATCCGTTTTAGAAATGCCCCGTGCGTGACGCTCCCCCGCGCTAATTAAAACTAAATATTTTCGCTCCCACAGCGGCCGCAAAAACAGCGCGGACAATACGAGAAACTTTAATTAAAACATTTTTCATGCGCGTCCCGCTTTTAATTTCAGCGCTTTTCACGGCTGTAAATCTTGCAGAACACTGCTCCCAAAGAACACGCAGAAAAAGTCTTGCACGGGGCTTTTTGAACTGCGATGTTTGATAATGGTGCGACGAGGAATGAGTATAATGGCAATATCTGCATTTCTCGTCGGGGGTAATAATGAGAGCGAATAAATTTGCTTTTGAAGTTGGATGTAAAAAGTGTTGT
Source organism: Othius punctulatus (assembly GCA_951805005.1). Taxonomy (NCBI): domain Eukaryota; kingdom Metazoa; phylum Arthropoda; class Insecta; order Coleoptera; family Staphylinidae; genus Othius; species Othius punctulatus. Next base: position 77,751,158 of record OX638142.1, read on the forward strand.
TTGGCTGCGCGTTTGGAATGCTCAATTGATAATTATTATCTGCTGCAACTCTACTGTGCACAATAAAAATTTGTACAAAACATATTTGTTGAGAAATACTAAATACTTTCCTAAATAGTAGGTGTATACAGGGTGGGTCACGAGGAAAGGTAAAAATTAAAAGAGTAGTAGTATGAGTCAATATATTGCTAAGTTATTCTATGTGCTGGTCACTTTTTTTATTATTTATTTCTCGTTTGTCGTTCTTCAGAACTTGAAAATTCACAGCGTCGTCCGACAATTCATAATCGCTGCCATGGTGATCATTCAATAATGTGTATTGTGGCTGCATTTATTAATGATAATAAATATATTATTACATAAAAGTAATAATGATTTATTAATGAAAATAAATATAATATTACATAAAAGTAATAATGAGAAATAAAATATTAAACCTTATAAATTTATAAAATTTATAAAATATAACATGTGGACGCATTTAAATGTTGAACCAAGTGACTTTATTAAATTTACACAATATAACATTCAAACAGATTATTCTATAATTCATGAATGGGCCCTTGCAGCATCGATGCTCCTCTTCGCACCTTAACAATTCAGCCTAATCCATTATTCACACCACGAGCACTGTGAACACGATGAACATTTAGGCCGTTGCCGTTTTCCGTACGTAATTCCCTTTCAGTTTAAATATTCGAGCGACTGCAACAATATTTTCGCGGCAAACGGCGATAATCAATTGCCCGCCGCTTTTTTCCGATCGCTTTCCCGCCGCCATTGTTTTCCTGGCGGCGCCCTCAAAGGAAAATAATTGATTTCCCCGAGGGCCGTGTGCGGCGGTGACTTTTAACCGCCCCCCACGTGAAAATTCCGCGCCAGCTTCCGTCTCATTGATCCAATTGCGGCTTATTCACGCCGCGCGAGCGCTCGATTTCCCGATTTACAGCCAGCCTCCGATACAACGGGATGAACAATGATCAGGAAATTTACAGCAGCGGCGGAGTCATAAAGGAAGCCGGGACTTTCATCCAGTTAAAGTCAAGCAATTTTCAGTACCAGGATAAATACAGAGAACAAAGCAGTTTTATTGTGGGGGCAAGTTGTACCAAATATCAAGACTTGGAAGGAAAGCACAGAATCGACATTATGCCAAAACTATCAAATATCTTCTGGTATATTTCTCATATTAAGATTAATTTTGAGCAAAAAGTCGTCCTTCCTTAGTAAAAGGTATTACATTTTATCAATGAAGTACCACTTTTCACTCAAAATATCAAATATCTATTTAAAATTTGTTATCTATGCCAATCAGTAATGCCAAGCTAACTGACTTTGTACGGATTGTATTGAAACTGATTGTAAACGAAATAAGTTGATAAGTTTGTAAACGATGATAAGTGATACCTACAGAGTAAAAAAATTCATTATTTATTTATACATAATGCATCACGAAGTAAAATCCTCCAGTGTTAATGAGATAATAAGCTGTTTAATATGATATTTTCATTCAAAAGTATTTAATTTACATCAAACTTCACCCTTTTGAAGGATGCTACATGTTCAAAGCGTATTACAAGTAGTGATCGATCCCTGCTGCTTGCACCATTAACCCACTCGAAGTGCATCTTCGGAAACGTATCAGTTTCAGGAGGAACACGATACCGAGTGAAACTTCTGCTCTATAAGTCGATTGAGTCTACGGAGACCGTCCATTACGTAATCGTGTTTAAGTTGTTGTGTTCACCTGGAGCCTTAAAGTCCTTGGAGGCCGTGATAAAAACGGTGGCGTGCCCTGAGAGCGTTTGTATCAGGTGTTAAATGCGGGACACGTAATTCTCTTCGATCCACGTGGGCGACCATTAATCTCTCAACACTCGGCGCAAAAAATAACACACGGGATCGGTAAGCGCCTTTGCATCGCGACGACGGCATCGATTCGGCGTCGGGACTAATGCTCGAAGCTGAGGAAATCTTTGGAGACCTTTGGGAATGTGTTTATTCTTCTTGTAATAGCGTGGAAAATCCTGTGGACACTAATGTCTGGCCGAGCAGTGTCAAAACAAATACGACGAACATTTAAAAGAAAAACAAACTTTCGTTCAAGACTTTGGTAAATAATTGTTATCAATTATGTTATATAGGATATAGCTAGGTTGAGGGGGAACTCATAGAAAAGACAGAAACATTGATAAAATAAACACAATGATGCAGGAATTGATGAAAAAATTTGAAGAGAACAAGGAAGAACTGAAATAAGAGATATAAGAGAGTTGTAATCGAATACAGAAATGAAAAAACATAATAGAAGCAGAGAAATATTTTCACAGAAAGAATAGAGAAACTGAAAAAACACCAATAATAACATAGGTAACTAAATTTATGAATAAATTGGAAGAGAACAAGGGAGATCTGAAGCAAAATACAAAAGAGAGGTGTAATCGTATATAGAAAAGAAAAAAAACATGGGAGAAGCAGAGAAACATTTTCACAAAAAGAATAGAGAAACTGGAAAAGAGCACCAATAATAGCATAACCAAATTGATGGATAAATTGGAAGCGAACAAGGAAGAATTGAAGTAAGAGATAAAGGAGAGGTGTAGGTCATCGAATATAGAAAAAAAAAACAAAAAAGAAGCAGAGAAACATTTTCATGGAAATAATAGAGAAACTGAAAAAGGACACCAATAATAGCATAACTAAAATGATGAATAAATTGGAAGAGAACAAGGGAGATCTGAAGCAAAATACAAAAGAGAGGTGTAATCGTATATAGAAAAGAAAAAAAACATGGGAGAAGCAGAGAAACATTTTCACAAAAAGAATAGAGAAACTGGAAAAGAGCACCAATAATAGCATAACCAAATTGATGGATAAATTGGAAGCGAACAAGGAAGAATTGAAGTAAGAGATAAACGAGAGGTGTAGGTCATCGAATATAGAAAAAAAAACAAAAAAGAAGCAGAGAAACATTTTCATGGAAATAATAGAGAAACTGAAAAAGGACACCAATAATAGCATAACTAAAATGATGAATAAATTGGAAGATAACAAAGCAGATCTGAAGCAAAAACAAAAGAGAGGTGTAATCGAATATAGAAAAGAAAAAAAAATATGGGAGAAGCAGAGAAACATTTTCATGGAAAGAATGAAGAAGCTGGAAAAGAACACCAATAATAGTATAACTAAATTGATGAATTAATTGGAAGAGAACAAGGAAGAACTAAAGCAAGAGAGGTGTGGGTAATCGATTAAAGAATAGAAAAAAAAAACAAGGGAGAATCAGAGAAAACATTTCACAGATGGGGGTATGGGGAATATTGGGGTACAAAATGCAATCCAATCTCACCAATTTTGAGATTAAACTTGCTTAAAATCTAAGATAATCATTACACAAATATTGTGTATAGAATTGCTCAATAAATAAAAATTAATTGTTTTATACTTAAGTATTCAATTAAGTGTTCTAAATTATCCGCCGAAAGTAAATACCTTCAACAAATACTAGTGGTATAAATCTATGCTATAACATACCAAAGTATTGGAATTGTATCAGCGAGTCTTCAAAATTATCCACCAAAATTTAATACTTTCCACAAATACTAGCTGTCAAATCTATGCTAAGGGGAATTGCTCAAGAAATCAAAATTTAGATTATTATATGAAATAGTCAATAATATCCTCCAAAAGTTAATACTTTCCACAAATACTAGCAGTCTAAATCTATGCCAAGTGAATTGTTCAAGAATAAAAATTTAGATTTTTATATGAAATTAAAAAAAAAGTATCAAAGTATTTGTAACTGAGTATCAGCAAGTCTTCAAAATTATCCCCCAAAAGTTAATACTTTCCACAAATACTAGCATTTTAAATCTATGCCAAGGTAAATTTTTCAAGAAATCAAAATTTAGATTTTTATATAAAATAAAGTAATTAAGTCAATTTATCAAGTCAATTAACTCAATTAAGTCTTCAAAATTATCCACCAAAAGTAAATACCTTCAACAAATACTAGTGGTATAAATCTATGCTATAACGTACCAAAGTATTAGTAACTGAGTGTCAGCAAGTCTTCAAAATTATCCACCAAAAGTGAATACTTTCCATAAGACTTGCAGTCAAATCTTTGCCAAGGTGAATTGTTCCAGAAATCAAAATTTAGATTTTTATATGAAATAAACAATATGTATTGAAAATTATCCACGAATAGTAAATACCTTCAACATAGACTAGTGGTATAAATCTATGCTAGGACGTGCCAAATTATTAGTAGTTGAGTATCAGCAAGTCTTTAAAATTATCCACCAAAAGTTAATAGTTTCCACAAATACTAACAGTCTAAATCTATGCCAAGATAAATTGTTCAAGAAATCATAATTTAGATTTTTATATGAAATAAAGTATTCAATTAAGTCTTCAGAATTGTCCACTAAAAATAAATACCTTCAACAAAGACTATTGGTATAAAAATCTATGCTTATACATACCAAAGTATTAGTAATGTAGTATCAGCAAGTCTTCAAAATTATCCACAAAAAGTGAATACTTTCCACAAATACTACCAGTCAAATCTATGCCAAGGTGAATTGTTCAAGAAATAAAAATTCAGATTTTTAAATGAAATAATCAAAATTATCCACCAAAAGTAAATACCTTCAATAAAGACTAGTGGTATAAGTCTATGCTAATACGTACCAAAGTATTAGTAATTGAGTATCAGTAAGTCTTCAAAATTATACATCAAAAGTAAATACTTTCCACAAATACTAGCAGTCTTAATCTATGCCAAGGTAAATTGTTCATCATAATTTAGATTTTAACTTGAAATAAAGTATTCACTGAAGTCTTCAAAATTATCCACCAAAAGTAAATACCTTCAAAAAAGACTAGTGGTATAAATCTTTGTTAATACGTATGAAAGTATTAATAATTTAGTATCAGCAAGTCTTCAAATTTATCCACCTAAAGTTAATACTTTACACAAATACTAGCAGTTTAAATCTATGCCAAGGTGAATTGTTCAACAAATCAAAATTTAGATTTTTATATGAAATAATCAACATTATCCACCAAAAGTAAATACCTTCAACAAAAACTAGTGTTTTAAATCTATGCTAAGACGTTCCAAAGTATTCGTAATTGAGTATCACCAAGTCTTCAAAATTATCCACCAAAAGTTAATACTTTCCACAAATACTAGCAGTTTAAATTTATACCAAGGTGTACCAAAGTATTAATAATTGAATAATTTCTATTACTTTTCTGACACTTAGGAACTAATAATAATAATCCATACTCCTCCACCAATAGCGTAATTGGCTACTGTCATTATTTGAGAGAGAATTCTGACCCAATTACATTTTATTTTTACTATTAAGGACTACCTGACTGCATAAGATTTTGCCACAAGATTTTTTTTTTTCATAAAACTTACTAAATCTTTTTCAAATCTATAAAACGAGAAGAGAATTCGAGAAGAGAGAAAACGAGAACTGAAGCAATCCCTGTTCCAATTACTAACTATCAGAGTCACACATCATAAGTCATCTTCCAAATAACCAGCATCAGAGATATGTTATCCCATTGATCTACAGTTGGTGACACTGTTCCCTTTCAGTCACCAATCATCATAGCTAAGCCGGTCAGCGATATATTTTCCATCTGATACTCAATAGGGGAAATACAGTCTGAAATCGCTGATGAAGCAATTCCTCCTCCAATTACTAACCATCAGTGATGAGTCAGTTACTTAATCAAATTTATGTTTTGCAAGTTTTGTGTATTATTGACTGACTTGTGCACTTATTGACAGAAGTGAATTATGAATTCTTTCAATTTAAAGAGAAATATCCAACACAGATATTACATTCAGAGTTCATGCAGACGTACTTGTACATGTATAATAATTATTTAATCGAAATTTGAGGAGCCACACCTTGAGACCGTAAGCTATTTACCGAAACGGGAACTAATCACTCACTTGCCCATTAAATCCCGTACCAAGAGCGAAAATTAATTTATTTGCGTTATAATAGTTTGCCAGAAAAAAAAGACCAAGCCTTCATAAGGCACGGTCATTGCCACGTTTCCCAATCTTGCGAACGCGACATTCGGCCTGAGGGGCACATGATTAAAAAAACGCCCGTAAACATCATAATTACAATTTTTGATAGCCGCAATGGTAGTAAATAGGTGTGAAACGCGCTGCCGATAAATTACGACGGCCCATGGGCCTGCGTGGGCACAGCAAATCGGTGTAATTTAACTCCGGCACGCTAATCAAGTAGGCGACGGCACGGGAGTGGTGTCCGCTGATTACTTCCCTGAACCGTCTGGAATTACGGCTGCCATGGGGATGAAGCACCAAGTTCTGCACTTGTTCGACAGTTAAGTGATGGACATTGTCCGCGAGGACCGTCGCAACTTGGACGTCTCAATCGTCTGCACGGCTCCGGAGTTTCACGCTCCACATGGTGTGGCCATTTGCAGGAAGCAGGAAGTCAACGGCGTGTTTAAGGGGACGTATTGTTAACAGTCGCCTTGTTCCTGGTGCTTTGGAATATTTCGAATTGTAGTGGGAATGTGCGATTCTTTAGATTAAATGAACTGCATTCAAAAGTATTTCTAATAATTTATAACTCCATCAAAATCTGATGGTAATTAATTAAGGATGAGGAAAGTCTAGCACCAGCTGCTTCTGCAACCAGACACATAAAATTCATAAAACTATTCTTTTGTTCCAAATTTGCAGAACTATTCCCGTGCCTTTTCATTTCTAACACACTACATTGCTACTTTTTTTACAATCCTTAGATACCTATTACACAGTTCTCCGATATTCCAATCACAAATTGCACCCGTATCATCAATCGGATCTTCGAGAGCATCGGGCATCGTCTCCTTGGCCCGATTCCGGTGCACACGATTCCGTGCTCTCCTCCTCTAGCCTTTGTCTTCAGGTTGGGCCCGATGCGCGCATTCTGCGAGGAACAATGAAATGTCAGGCTCGAAGGAGCGGTCACCGAGTGGAGTGCGGCCCTGAAATGAGCACCACCTCCGGAGGTATCAGTCGAGCACGATTCCCCGTACTCTTCCGTTGGGCAATTGCTGGGCTGGGTGCACCTAGACGGGGGCAGCTCTTGGAAAGGTCGCGAACGTTGGTTGGGAAACGCGCAATTAGATTTGCTGCAGACGAAACTATATCGGAATGTCTCGAGGAATCAGATCTCGGTGGTTTGAGTGGTTGTTTGAAAGCTACGCGAAGTTCAGGATTTACTTCGTTATTCCATAACTCCGTTATCGTAGAAATGATTTAAATTTATTTCCCCAATTTATGTACCTACAAATTTATTCTTTAGTACCACCGCGCACCCGATAATGAAGTAAAAAGATATACAGAGTATTCTATAAAAGATAGAAAAAAAAATAAGTGCCATAAAAAATTAGGCACAAAATGAAACATTTTAAAATACGTTTGCTTCTTTGCTATCATCAATTATGATGTGCTACTCGACAATTTTAAATTGAGTTCTTTTAGACCTTTAATTCTAGTCATTTTAGTTCTACCTATGAGCTAGATTCAAATAACTGGATTTCTTTATCAAAATATCAAAAAAGCAAGAATTAATAAAAAGCTCTGCAAAATCTTGATGAATCCACTTTGGTTTATAAATATGCACTTTTGGAATATACAATATTTCTATGATTAATTCATATAATGTTAGGCTTTCACTTCAGGATAAATGATTCACGCTAAACTGTGTATGCAAAAATTACAATTATACATACATTTATCAGTCATTATAGTCATTTTAGTTCTTCGTATGAGCTAGATTCAAATAACTGGGTTTTTCATCAAAATATCAAAAATTGCAAGAATTAATAAAAAGCTCTGCAAAATCTCGATGAATCCACTTTGGTTTATAAATGTGCACTTTTGTAATATACAATATTTCTATGATTAATTCAATTAATATTAGGCTTTCACTTCGGGATAAATGGTTCACGCAAAAATTTGTATGTAAAAATTACTATTATACATACAATTATGTATACAATTACATTACAATTACACTTACAATACATTTACAATTCAATACAATTTCAATTATGTATAATTATATATATACTTATGAATTACAATTATGTTAGAAAATACATGTAAAATGTACGTAAGAATTGCAACAAAGAAGGAATTTCTATACAACCTCCATAATACTGCAAGAAGCCAGAAAATTACATAATCTATAAGAGCAGTTTTTATGTAGAACTAGAATTCAAATATGTAATTTAGAATTTTGCAAATTTTCGACATTTAAAGTTCAACAAGTTAAGATTATATATGTACCTCAAGAGTTTGGAAACACTTTATATATGCCAAAATTACTATAGGAGTATAATACTCCAGGAATGTATTACTGCAGGAGTATAATACTGCAGGAGTATAATACTGCAAGAATGTATTACTGTAGGACTAGAATACTGCAGGAATGAATTACTGGAAGAATTTAACACAGTAGGCATATAACACTATAAGAATATTATACTGTAGAAAACTGAAAAGTCCATATAAACGCCATAAGAGCAGTTTTTGTCTAATGGTGTTCTTAAAACAGTTTTCACAACAATATCAATTTTTGAATATTGTTAGTGTTTATTATTGTTGACAGATTTTCCACTCTCACAATGTTTTTGTCTAAAATTAATTTGTCTTTTTGGGTCTCCTAGATTTTTGCAGATTTTTTGATGAAACTTTAAAGTTTCCTTCCTTTCATAACATCATGTTAGAAATTGATTCAGAAAAACATAGAAGCACAATATTTTTATGATCATCGGGATCAATTTCGTTATTTTTTTAAATTCTCATAGAATTTTATGGTTTTATATCCGATTTTTATAGAAATTTTCTGAAAGTTTCTGATTTTTTTATAAATTTTTTAGTTTCCTACATTTTCTAACATAATTTTAGAAATTACCATAACCAGAATAGTCCATATAAACCCCATAAGAGCAGTTTTGGTCTAATAGTGTTCTTAAAACAGTTTTCACAACTATATCAATTTTTGAATATTGTTAGTGTTTATTATTGGTGACAAATTTTCTACTCTCACAATGTTTTTGTCTAAAATTAATTTGTCTTTTTTGGTCTCCTAGATGTTTTGCAGATTTTTTAATGAAACTTTAAAGTTTTCTACATTTCATAACATATTATTAGAAATTGACTGTGAAAATCATAGAAGCACAATATTTTTATGATCATCGGGATCAATTTTGTACGATATTGTCGTATTTTTTGAAATTCATATAGAATTTTATCGTGTTATGTCCGATGTTAGTGTTTATTATTGTTGACAGATTTTCCACTCTTACAATGTGTTTGTCTTAAATTAATTTGTCTTTTTTTGGTCTTCTACATTTTTTGCAGATTTTTTTGCAGAAATTGATTCTGAAAATCATAGAAGTACAATATTTTTAAGATCATCTGAATCAATTTAGTATGGAATTATCGTAGTTTTTGAAATTCTTATAGAATTTTATCGTTGTATGTCCGATTTTAATAGAAATTTTCTGAAAGTTTCTGATTTTTTTATAAAATTTTCAGTTTCCTACATTTTCTAACATAATATTAGAAATTACCATAACCAGAAAAGTCCATATAAACGCCATAAGAGCAGTTTTTGTCTAACAGTGTTCTTAAAACAGTTTTCACAACAATATCAATTTTTGATTATTGTTAGTGTTTATTATTGTTGACAGATTTTCCACGATCGCAATGTTTTTGTCTAAAATTAATTTGTCTTTTTTTGGTCTCCTAGATTTTTTTGCAGATTTTTTGATGAAACTTTAAAGTTTCCTACATTTCATAACACCCTGTTAGAAGTTGCTTCTGAAAATCATAGAAGCACAATATTTTTATGATCATCGGAATCAATTTCGTATGGAATTGTCGTATTTTTTGAAATTCTTATAGAATTTTATGGTTTTATGTCCGATTTTAATAGAAATTTTATTAATATTTCTGATTTTTTTATAATATTTTCAGTTTCCTACATTTTCTAACATAATATTAGAAATTACCATAACCAGAAACGTCCATATAAACGCCATAAGAGTAGTTTTTTTCTAATATTGTTCTTAAGACAGTTTTCACAACAATATCAAGTTTTGAATATTGTTAGTGTTTATTATTGTTGACAGATTTTCCACTCTCACAATGTTTTTTGTCTAAAATTAATTTGTCTTTTTTCGGTCTCCTAGATTTTTTTGCAGATTTTGTGATGAAACTTTAAAGTTTCCTACAATTCATAACATCATGTTAGAAATTGATTCAGAAAATCATACAAGCACCATATTTTTATGATCATCGGGATCAATTTCGTATGGAATTGTCGTATGTTTTGAAATTCTTATAGAATTGTATTGTTTCTATCCGACTTTAATAGAAATTTTATAAAAGTTTCTGATTTTTTTTTAATATTTTCAGTTACATAACATAATATTAGAAATTACCATAACCAGAAAAGTCCATATAAGCTCTATAAGAGCAGTTTTTATCTAATAGTGTTTTTAAAACAGTTTTCACAACAATATCAATTTTTGAATATTGTTAGTGTTTATTATTGTTGACAGATTTTCCACTCTCACAATGTTTTTGTCTAAAATTAATTTGTCTTTTTTTGGTCTACTAGATTTTTTTGCAGATTTTTTGATGAAATTTTATAGTTTCCTACATTTCATAACATCATGTTAGTAGTTGATTCTGAAAATCATAGAAGCACCATATTTTTATGATCATCGGGATCAATTTCGTATGGAATTGTCGTATTTTTGAAATTCTTAGAGGATTTTATGGTTTTATGTCCGATTTTAATAGAAATTTTATGAAAGTTTCTGATTTTTTTATTAAATTTTTAGTTTCCTATATTTTCTAACATAATATTAGAAATTTCCATAACCTGAAAAGTCCATATAAACGCCATAAGAGCAGTATTTGTCTAATAGTGTGCTTAAAGCAGTTTTCACAACAAATTCTTTGAATAAATTTTTGAATATTGTTAGTGTTTATTATTGTTAACAGATTTTCTACTCTCACAATGTTTTTGTCTAAAATTAATTTGTCTTTTTTGGGTCTCCTGCAATGTTTGCAGATTTTTGATAAAATTTTAAAGTTTCCTACATTTTATAACATAATATTAGAAATTGACTATTGTTGACAGATTGATTAAATGATGTAAAATATATATATTTGTGGCAAAATCACACGAGGTGAAGTAACTGACTTAATTCTCTGAGATTTTATTAACAAAAAATATATTTTTATGGCAAAATTTCACGAAGTTAAGTAACTGACTTTTGCATGACCAATCTAAGAATACACTCCTCAAAGGCAGATTGTGAGATCTGAAATTATAACTGACAGAGCCAAACCCTTTAATGAAACCGGACAATCATAAATAAGTCCGTGTTTCTCGATTAATTACGATTCCTGCCAGGAAGCCGCCTTCAGTCGTCCACCCGATTCACGTAGAAGGGCGCCGGAAACGTGCGGTTTCATGGGGGTGGGGGGAATCAAAGGTTGCAGGAGCGCCGGGAATCCAATCATTCCGGACGTCATCGGATTCCATCAAACGTCAATCATTGGGGGGGGGTCGCGCATTGTTTCTCCCCGCGTGACGGCCGGGGAGTGTCCGGCCCAGATAGGGCACGTCCGGGCCCTGCCGCCCCATTGCGGGGGCGGACTTCGCCGCTTTTTTCAATTTCCTGGGGGGCAGAGGTCGCGGGGGCGGCGAGCGCGCGTCTCCTGCGGGCCGGGAATTAATGAAGCGCCCGCCGAAATCGGATATTCCCCAATTAAAATATTCAATTTGCGATAACTCAGCGCGGAACTCAATTAGTAAGGGGATACCGAGGGCGGCGCGTGGGGGGTGTTTAATTATGTCCGCGGGGCGGAAAATCCGGCCGGGAAATGGGGGCCTTGTTTTTAAATTATCGGCTGATGGAAAAATCAAGATAATAAGTGCCTACCTATTAGGTACACGATGACGGCGTAATTATAGGAAACACAACATTAAAACTTACTTTTATAAACTTACTTTTATAAACATAAAACGCTATTCGCAAAGCCAACACAGTAGTATCATCGGACACATTTTATTTGAAAATACGAAACTTTCACTAGTAATTACGGAATTTTTCAAATTACAAAGTTTAATTTTGTATCTCGCCCATTTTTTTTCAAAATGTGGTAGTACTTGCTCAAAGGATAAAAAATAACGAATTTAAATAAGAACGAATTTGAACATTTCGGCAAAATGGCTAATTGAACAAATAATAAGAAGATAGGGGTAAAATTTCCGACTGATATATTCAAAATTTATAAAAAAAATTCAAAGCTGCAGCTGTGAAAATCTCTTAATTTTTCAAAAGATACTGCCTGAATCTGTTAAGTTTTATCAATTTTTGATATGCCAACTATGAAATGTAAACATCTATCAGATTTTAACAGTTCACATACATCAAATTCTCAATTGAAACCGTCGAAATCTGACAAAGTCGAAAGGACGAAATCGTCAAGGTGATGTCGATTTAGTTTATCAACGACAATTTTGATATTTCCATCAAAGCTGATTTTATCAATGATATGAATCATCAAATATATTATCAAAGTTGATGATACATGATATATGGAATGGTCTATTAGAATACAAAAATATAAATACAGAATAAAGACAGAAAAATACAGAAAATAAAAATACAGAATTGTGTTCTATTTGAGCTTTAGTGGTTTCAACCTACGCCTACGCAGGAAATAAAAAAACTAAACGTTACGGTTTCAAATTGTTTCCATTAAAAAAAATTCCCTGCCGCCCCCGCCGCAAACAGAGCAACGTCTTCATATCTCCCCCATAACTCATTTTTCCGGGACGCCGAGATAAAGCGCGTCGCGGCGCTGTGGAGGGGGTAGGGGGAGCGCCGCCCCCGCCTGTCGCCCTTCGCTGCCGCCCCCGGTGAAAAACCGCCGACGCCGCCTACGATAACCCCGTGCGGCGAGCGCGATAAATTAAGGAGGCGCGTCAGCTTACATTTTAGAGCGCGTGTTTACGACCGCCTTATATTCTGCTGCGCCCCCCGCGGCCACTCGTGATATGTAAAAATCGCGATAACCCGCCGCCCCCGGGGGGCCCGATTTATGGGATCACTGCGCCCCCCGACCCCGCAAAATGAAACGAGAATAACGGCGGCGCCCCCCATTTTCATTTCATCCCAGATTGAAACAATGAGGTGCGAAGATTAATTGCGATTAACAGCACCAAAATTAATATTAGTACAGAATCACCGAATATTAATTAATTAAGGAAGCAATTATTAAATAGACGCCCCCCTTATAAATTATGCCGTAGGTAGAGGAGTAGTAGGAATTATTATAGGAATTATTATTAAATTTCAAAAGGGGCTCATCCACATTTGAAAATTTTCATTTACAACGTGCAAATAATACTCTATCTAGTATGCTCTAAGTTTCTTAAATGATACTCTTTTGTAATATTTCATTTACATTTCAGTTTCAGCAACCAAAAAAATCACAAATTCAAATGAAACGTATAAATATTAGTCTATCTTGTATCCTCCAAGGTTCTTAAATGAGACTCTTTTAAAATATATTTCATTTACATTGCAGTGACAGCATCCAAAAAATTACAAATTCAAATGATAACGTGTAAATATTACTCTTTCTGGTATCCTTTAAGTTTCTTAAATGAGACTCTTTTGAATAATTTCATTTACATAGCAGTTGCAGCATCCAAAAAAATCACAAATTCAAATGGAAACGTGTAAATATTACTCTATCTGGTATCCTCCAAGGTTCTTACATGGGATTCTTTTGAAATATATCATTTACATTGCAGTTACAGCAACAACAAAATACAAATTCAAATGGAAACGTGCAAATATTAGTCTATCTTGTATCCTCCAAGGTTCTTAAATGATACTCTTTTGAATAATTTCATTTACATTGCAGTTACAGCATCCAAAAAATTATAAATTCAAATGATAACGTCTAAATATTACTCTATCTGATATCCTCTAAGTTTCTTTAATGAAACTCTTTTGAAATATATTCACATTGCAGTTACAGCAACCAGAAAAATCACAAATTCAAATGGAAACGTGTAAATATTACTCTATCTGGTAACCTCCAATGTTCTTACATGGGATTCTTTTGAAATATTTCATTTACATTGCAGTTACAGCAACCAAAAAAAAATACAAATTCAAATGGAAACGTGTACATATTACTCTATCTGGTATCCTCCAAGTTTCTTAGATGGGATTCTTTTGAAATATTTCATTTACATTGCAGTTACAGCAATAAAAAAAAAATACAAATTCAAATGGAAATGTGTATATATTACTCCATCTGGCATCCTCCAAGGTTCTTAGATGGGATTATTTTAAAATATTTCATTTACAATGCAATTACAGCAACATAAAAATCACATATTCAAATGAAAACATAATGTTATCATTATTATCAATATTAAATTATTACGACCGCCCTACAATCACTTGATTACCATACATATTCACAACACCCAGTACTTACGAATAATAAGATCAAATGGTTTCTTGGGAGATTTCTATCGACGCTCACGCTCCTTGTTCCCGAAGGAGGCGCTTTTTGATTGACGACGCATTGTATGCTGATTCGACATTGTAATTAGGGCTCTGATTGCGTACGCAAATTGATTTATCAGCGATCGCATTTCCGTGGAAGTAATAGCAATGAGTTCTGGGAAGGTGCGATTCAATTGAGCGCCGTGGGGGCGCGTTTCGAAACTAATTGCGCCGTTTTATGTTTTATTAATGCCCGATAATGGCCGGCATTGTAATGGGACATTGCGACGCTCTGTTTCGTATCGGTCGCATGTGCGTAATAAAATACGAAATGCGTTCGAATTACGTGCCCGAGAAATGCCAGAACTGGAAACATTCAGTGACAATGCAATATGTTAATGACGAACTTTAACTGAGCGAAATGCGAATTTGAAACCACAGTTTGAATTTTATTCAATCTTACAAGGCCGGCCTTTCTATCAACTAGCGAATTGTTATCTCTCTGCTAGGATACCTACAAGGAGAGTAGAAAACCATTGTGGAACAACTAAAAGCAATTAGTGTTTGATGTCTGGAGGTGATCTGGACGCACACTCCCAAATACCTTCTCGGCGTGAAGTTATTATATATATATATATATATATATATATATATATATATATATTGTAATGTTTATTCACAAGGCTCAAATTTAATGGTGCACAAATGAAATATATTATAATATTAATTTGAGCCCTCTCCGGGCTCAAAGTAGGTTCCGTGCTGTACACACGATCTGTAGGTAGCGATGCTCTTTTTCGCATATTTTTTTGTCACAACTGTCTAATTATTTTTATCTCTTGTTCACTTTAAGGACTGCGGCGATCACCTGTCACCCCTCGCAGCGCCAACCGAAATTTCCATTACAATATATATTACATTATTATTGTATATATATATATATATATATATATATATATATATATATATATATATATATGTGTGTGTGTGTGTCCCCACATCGTTTTAGAGGATTATGGCAGAGAATTATGGCAGATAAGGAGAAGATAATCATTCAGTTATTTCTGAATGAATAACTTCCCTTGAGAAGGTATTTGGGAGTGTGCGTCCAGATCACCTCCAGACATCAACTCGTATATTAATATGATCAAGTGTTTTTATTTATATTTATTATAATTACATTATTTATTATTATTATTATTATTATATTATTTATTAAATAAATATTGATTTTAGCCATCAAAGCACAAATATGTTGAGGATATTTTTGTATTTAGGATAATTGTCGTACAGTTCGGTAAACTTTCACAAATATTAAAAAACTTTGAAAATCCAAAAATTTCTTATTGTGAAGTCAATCCGTGGGCGGACTGTATCATTAGTATTTATGGTGGGTGTGTATTTGCGTTCTGGGACTTAAAATCGTCACCACTGATAAAATCGAACCGCACAATTGAATCTCCCCAAGCTTAAACCGTGCGCAGTTATATTCCAGTGCGCTTGGAAATCTCACAACACCAGTAAAAGCGACAATTGTCCGGGATCCCGACGGCGACAACACTCCCGCAATTCTCGAACGCCCCAATTAGCGAAAATTTTAAGCGCGCAGAGCAGTAAAGCGATCCGACGCTTCGCAGAGACGCAATTTCGCAATTGCCCCGCTTGTTTGCGACCGACTTATCTGGGGCAATTGCGGGAGATGTTATTAATAATTTACGATAATCCCCGCCGGTTACGGCCCACGGTCGGATTCGCATCGCTCCGACTCGCGGGGGCTCCCAGCTGAAAGATAACCGACCGACGACATCCCCCCTTTTGGGGGCGCTCAATTGCACGAGACGTAATCTCATTGCGGCACATAATGGTGAGCGATAATCGGGAGCGGTTTCTTCAAGTTTTTGCTGCCGCAACGTCGAGATATATTGCGAATTATAGTGCACTGTGCCAGCGAAATGTTTCTAATGGATGGGAATTGTAGTATAAATACTAACCACACACCGGATTTTTAGCATTATAACTTCTTTATTTATTATTTTTGCCAATTGTAACGGTCCCCAAAAGCATAGTGGATAATTTTGATTCAGGGCTTTAAGTTGCGCGGGTTGGCGACTCTGCGTACCTGTATTCAGGTAGCATGTGATCGGCTTGGCGACCGGGACCCCATTCAATTTTCATCGGCAGACGTGTAAACAGTCGATTTTTCGGGATAATCGTGGTCACCCATAAATACTCCACAGGAGGATAATACGCTGAGTACGGAGCTGGGAGAACATTGATTACGCTCGCACTTACATCTAAACGAGTGTTTAGGCCGAGGCTAGCCAATAACATCGGTGTAGCCCTAATAATAATTACGGCAGGAAGTTTTGAAGTCGCTGGTGAAGCAAGGGTCTACACCACAAGAGCGTTAGATAGTCAGCTGTTACGATATTTTCGTAGTTTTGAGTATTGCCGATTATCTACCGTCAGGCCATACAGATAACGTGAAGGCTCTTATACTGAAGTAGTGACGAGGAAAAATTACGTGGAGTCTTTTTCATAACCCCCCTCCCTCCCTAATCTCCGACATCGAGAGCCCGGCCCTCGTCGTTGCTTCAAAGGGAACATCCAATTGCTCCGCGGCCTATCGCATTGAAAGCCCTCCAGGCACGTCACATGCCAATGTTTCATACCTATTTTTCATTTTGATTTTCGCATTTTCGTTAATTTAAAGCTCATTGTACTAATTGGATACGTTCAAGTTCATTGGTAATCAATAAAGACATTACTATAATATGCTTTGAAGTAGCTAATGAGATTCCTCTAGCTTTCCCCGTAGCTTCCGTCTGATTAATCCATGGTCATTATTAAAATGGTGTGTATGAGAGCCGCAGGAAGTCCTACTGTTACAGTTGGTAATATCCCATGCAATTTCGAACAATAATATTGCCCAGGGTGTGTGTGCACATATCGGTCATCTGCAGTCAATCAGCAAACATTGAATTAATGATTGCGCGCTCGATAAACTAGCACGTATACACGTTGCACATATGTGGGTGACGAGTTATGCATGTTCCTTTATAGATCACAAAGAATAATTAAGATGATATATAAATGTATGACCGACATTAGAGGTTAATTTAATAATCACAGTTATTCAAATATTGTCACTAAGCGTTTGTAATAAATTCTCTCTTCTTCTCTTCAGCCTTCTGTCGTCCATCTTTGGATATAGGCCTCCCCAAGTTGCTTCCATTGCTCTCTACTACTTGCTATTTCAGTCCATTTCTATCCTGCATGTTTCTTAATGTCGTCTGCCTAACGCATTTGTGGCCTTCCTCGTCCTCTCGTATTTTCCCATGGTCTCGAGTGTACAATAATTTTGTTCCGCCTTGCATCGATTTGTCTGATGTTGTGACCAGCAGATTTCCATTTTAGCTATGCAGCTTCCTCTCTTACATATTTATCTCTAGTTCAGTTACTAGAGTTAAAGTTAGTTTAGTCTAGTATTAACTTAACTTTAGTTTTTTCTCAGATCCATACGTTTCTTTTCCTATCTGATAGTGGTATGTGGAGCCTCTGTCTTTCCATAGCTCTCTGAGCTGCAGCAGTTTTCTCCATATTGGCTTTTGTGAATGTCCAAACTTGTGCCCCGTGTGTAAAGACAGGAAGTATGCACTGATTAAAAATTCCTGTTTTTATGTACTGGCGGTACTTCTTGTTTTTTTAGGATAAAACTCAGCTTTCCGAAAGCTACCCATGCAAACCTAACTCTTGTTTTTATTTCGCTGGTTTGATTATCATTGTTGAGTATAATAAATTGCACTATTGTATTATTACAAATATTAATATTTAGACTGGATTTGCATCTCACATGATGCAACACATTGCCACTGGACCATCGATTACTTTATGAAATTTGCCAGTGATGCAGTAAGCTAGTAAGCTATTTGAACAGACAGAAGCAAAAAATTTAAAACAATAACCAGTATTGTACTTTGATGTAATTATGCCATAGGCTAAATAAATAAATATTTGCAAAGAGATCATGTTAGCATACCGGGAGTCGAACCTGGAACCTCTGCATTACTAAGCGCCAGCCATAAATATTTATTTAATTTTTAAAAATATTTTTTTAATATTTTAATTTGATTTAATAAGAGAGGATAGAACACAGACAGCGAATAGAATCGCCTACACACCTCCCATACATCTCTTACACTTATCAGTTATCACTATCACTTATCACCAATTTGTCATATTCACCTAATTATCAAAAGTTCACGGGCAGAAAGGCTTCGGCCGATAGCCCTTTTTAATAATAAATATATATATATATATATATATATATATATATATATATATATATATATATATATATACACACTCAGATGATGCAAAAAAACGGATCATAGGGCCATTGTTGGCAAAAGAGCCATTTTTTTTAAATTTTGGTGCTGGTATAGACCTTTTTTTAGTGTTTCACAATCAAATGGAATCTAGTGTGTACTAATAATATATTATATACTGTTGTATTATTAAAATAAACATATTCTATATGTGAGAGAGGATTATTAGGATTATTATTAATATAAATATATATATATATATATATATATATATATATATATGGCTTGTAACACATTTTTTCCTCAAAAATAAAAATTAGCTTTCACCACCCCATTGTCCTACTTCTCACTTTTTTCAAATTAATATGTTAATATAAGTTTTATTTTTTGGGGTACACCTATAAACGATCGCATGGATAAAAGGGTGGCAAAAACGTGGAGCGACCAAAAAAAGAAAAACAGTACAAGGCAGAGGAGAATTAACACAATTCGCTTTAAAACAATAACATTTTGGCGAAATACGATGTAACGAAAGTTCGCGCACAAAAAGTTGTAACAATATTTAACTTAAAGGGGCGAATTAAATGAAACGAATTTCTCACTTAGAGACAAAATATACACGAAGCCTTGCCACAAAGGAGTTTTAAAATAATTAGGCCGCGAGGAAATAAATAATTCCATGCATAACTAAATTAAAATCAATAAATTTGTCGGTGAATTTTACGGGTGAAAAATTAAACACAAACGTCTATATTCTTGAAGCCGTACTACGTACATAATCCTATTTAGTCCGCAGTTAAATATTTAGCACCGTATTAAATATTTTGTCAGGAATTAAATAGTTCGCCCGCAACTAAATATTTAGCACCGTATTAAATATTCAGTTCGGAATTAAATACTTAGTCCGCAATTAAATATTTAGCACCGTATTGAATATTTAGTTCGGCATCAAGTATTTAGTCCGCAAAAAATATTTAGCACTGTATTAAATATTTAGTCTGGAATTAAAATAGTTGTCCGGTATTAAATACAAAATGCCCAAAATAAAGTGTCCAATTTTGATTATGTAGGTATCTTATATTGACATGTGCTTTCAAGTTGAAGAATAAATGAAAATTTGAGTGGAAGCTTTCATTGGTTTCATTTCAAAATACAAATCGTTTACGAAAATTCGAAAAAAATTGTAGAGAAATCTATTAATGATTCGCAAAAAAATATTTAGCACTGTATTAAATATTTAGTGTGGAATTAAAAATATTGTCCGGTATTAAATACCAAATGCCCTATTAATTGATTCGCAAAAAAATATTTAGCACTGTATTAAATATTTAGTGTGGAATTAAAAATATTGTCCGGTATTAAATACCAAATACCCAAAATCAAGTTTCCAATTTTGATTATGTAGGTATTTTATATTGACATGTGTTTTCAACTTGAAGATTAAGTGAAAATTTGAGTGGAAGCTTTCATTGATTTCATTTCAAAATACAAATCGTTTACAAAAATTCGAAAAAAATTGTAGAGAAATCTATTAATAAATAGATTGGCAAAAAAATATTTAGCACTGTATTAAATATTTAGTCTGGAATTAAAATTGTTGTCCGGTAGTAAATACCAAATGCCCAAAATAAAGTGTCCAAATTTGATTATGTAGATATTTTATATTGACATGTGTTTTCAACTTGAAGATTAAGTGAAAATTTGAGTGAAAGCTTTCGTTTGGTTCATTTCAAAATAAAAATCGTTTACGAAATTTTGAAAAAATTGGAGATAAATCTATTAATAGATTCGCAAACAAAATACTTAGCACTGTATTCAATATTTAGTCTGGAATTAAAAATATTGTTCCGTATTAAATACCAAATGCCCAAAATAAAGTGTCCAATTTTGATTATGTAGGTATCTTATATTGACATGTGTTTTCAACTTGAAGATTAAGTGAAAATTTGAGTGGAAGCTTTCATTGGTTTCATTTCAAAATTCAAATCATTTACGAAAATTTGAAAAAAAATTGTAGAGAAATCTATTAATAAACAGATTCGCAAAAAAATATTTAGCACTGTATTCAATATTTAGTCTGGAATTAAAAATATTGTTCGGTATTAAATACTACATGCCCAAAATAAAGTGTCCAATTTTGATTATGTAGGTATCTTATATTGACATGTGTTTTTAACTTGAAGATTGAGTGAAAATTTGAGTGAAAGCTTTCATTGGTTTCATTTCGAAATACAAATCGTTTAAGAAAATTTGAAAAAAATTGTAGAGAAATCTATTAATAGATTCGCAAAAAAATATTTAGCACTGTATTAAATATTTAGTCTGGAATTAAAAATGTTGTCCGGTATTAAATACCAAATGCGAAATATAAAGTGTCCAATTTTGAACATGTAGGTATCTCATATTGACATGTGTTTTCAACTTGAATATTAAGTGAAAATTTGAGTGGAAGCTTTCGTTGGTTTCATTTCAAAATACAAATCGTTTACGAAAATTCAAAAAAAATTGTAGAGAAATCTATTAATAAAAAAAACAAATATTTTACTCACTCAAAATTTCATATTTAATATTAGACTTAACTCCGCCAAGGACGGTCCCAAGCCCGGCTGAAAAAGGAGGAGGGTTGTGCGCAGGGTTAACAACTCTGCAACGTAAAAAAACCACACTGTTTTAAAGTAATTAAAGTAAAGTAAAGTAAGTGATATTAGATTTGTATTTAGTTCACTTGAACACAATTCCGAAAATTTAACGTTTTTTTCTTTGTATTAAGTTGATTTGTTGAATCGTTATATGAGGTACCTACTTTTAGATTTAGTTTAATTTTAAAGTTTTGACTAATTTATGAGGTGTTTGAAATATGATGAAATCTTTCGCCATTAATTTTCACGTCCCATATTTTTAGATATTTACGAAAGAGTTATGTGGGGCATCTGCATGTCAATTGCCTGTGCACGTCGCATTGTGTTGATCCATCTCGAAGCTATTGAGACGCGAACGGCGGTCGAGGGATTTTTCCCTGGTGCGGGGGCGGTGGGGGCGATCCGGGGGCGGCTCTGATCGATGGAAACAAGCAGGGCCGTATTTCTCGTCTGTCAATTATAATAAAGTGCGCAATAAATCGTGCGGGAAGGTGACGGGGCGCATGAATTTTACATGCGGCACAATTACGTCCCGACATCATCCCCGCGGATTTCCGCACCCCCACAGCCACCCCCGCAGCCGCCCCCGCCGCCCTCTATATGTGTCCCCACGGTGCGAAAAAAAAGCAGATTTCGCAATCACACGAATACTTTATTCATGGGGCGGGTTTTTCTTTTGATTTCACGCCGCTTACCGGCCAATATCTGGCGCCCTGGCGATCAGCATCCGCAGAGGCTGCGGGGGCGGCGGGGGGACCGGCGGCTGCAGACTCCGGACATCAAAGAATCTTTGTTTTTACGGCGGCGCTCCGGGGGGCGGTAGGCCTATACATCCCCCCGACGAGTATACATCTCCGAATCTCTTATATAGTCTCGCGCTTTTCAATAAGATTGAATCAGAGCCTGTTCTCATTCACGGCCTCCCGGGGACTTCAAAGGCTTCCGCGGGGGCGGCGCTCCCTTTTTTAAATACCGTGAGATGTTTACCCTCCCGGACATTATTCATCCTCAAAGACGCCGGATGAGGCTCCCCTCTGCGAGTGTATATCTTTACGTCAAGCGACACCGCCGCTGAGGGATTAATACGGGGGAGTACGTCGTGAAACGCAGTTTGGAAATTTATTTTCAGCCGTAATACGGGAGCAAAGCGTGATGTAAGTATCTCCAAAAACCTTTGTAGATCAGGTAATAGTTCAGTAGCCTATGGTTAAATTTAAGTTCAAGACAGATCTGTGTGTGTCTACTCATTGCCCCCACATTCGAAGCCCCCATGCCTCGATTTCTGACTAGCCCTCTTTATTTAGTGCTAAGGGTAGCTTGATACCCCATAGCAGTATCAAATATTATCTTAAAGTATATTGTATAGCAGAAGAATGATGATTTTTTTAAACTCAAAACGTGCGTTATTTACCCAGTCATAATAATTGAGTTTAAACAAGTATCCGCCAAATCTATTTCAATATTTTCTAGCCTTTTCGACGCAATATTTTCAACGATCTCACTAAAATCAACATACTTATCAAAATCAATTTGGAAATGCTAGTTGTGCTTCTTTGCCTTGTTTTCAATTGATTTGCAACATCTATCAGCTATAGAAATAGTACCTACGTTACAAAACAATTTAAAAGTGAGACAGATTCTGACAAATATACCTTGAAATGATCATGTCATAAATTGCATTCAGCAGTCTGTTGAACTTATTTCAACTGTCTTGTAAATACTTTACAACACTAAGATTTCCACCTACGATTTGTTCTTCAAGTGCAACAGGTTCGAATCTAACTTTACCTTCTTCTTCGATTGATTTTGAGTTCGTCAATCCATTTGACACTGATTTTCTGATTGGACTTCGATGTTGTAATTTTTCTCATCACTATCTCTGCAATCAGTAGCGGCTATTATGGTATCTTCGTTTTTAGATCCGCAAAAATAGTTCTTGATTGGTGACCTTTCGATTCTTTCTAAGATTTGAGTTTAGTCTTCTCAGAGTTTACCTATACATGTATCAGTTTACCTATACATAATTGGGATCTTAAGTTTAGTCTTCTCAGAGTTTACCTATATATGTATCAGTTTACCTATACATAATTGGGATCTTAAATTAGAACATACAGACAGGCAAACAGACGGACAAACATGCCGATAGGCGGACATACAGATAAGTAGACAGAAAGACAGGTAGACATGTAGATAGTATAGGTACAAATACAGATACGGACTATTTTTCAATTTGGTCTGAAATCGAATATTTCCGTTGGTATTTAGAATTCTACATTTTTCCCGAAGACATCACTTTCCGCATACAGAAAATGTACTCACATACTACCTTCAGAATTTTTCGAACCTGACACCTGTGGCACTGAGCGAGTACCCTCGCTTCTCTTGGGCTGACTGTGGGGCTGACTGTGGGGCTGACTGTGGGGCTGACTGAATCCAATATTAAATCTCATTTGGGTTCGTCGCTTGGCCCAGCAGATCCTATATAGGGTCTCCAGCGCTAAGTCACATATCGGCATATCTTTTCTTTCCAGATCAATATTTTGGAAAACTGCTACCGGAATTTGAAAGCTAGATTATCAGTTAATACACTACCGGAATTTTTTTATTTTACAATTTGTAATAATAGTTTTATTAACATTTCAATTCCAAATTTTGATATGTAAAGTACTGTATACACAATTGACTGAGTTAATCATTTATTTCCGTACAATTAGCAGATTATATCTATAAAATTGTCAGTTTATCAATCAAAAAAATAAATTTCCGAAAGGATATTGACATCCCAATTCAGAAAATTGAAACATCTAATTAGAAACGAAAGAGTTTTTTTTATAGTAAAGCGGATTATAGTTTTCTTTATAGTATAGTCTAGCGTCACGTCACATATCGGCATATCTTTTCTTTCCAGATCAAAATTTTTGAAAACTGCCACCGGAATTTGAAAGCTAGATTATCAGTTAATATACTACCAGAAATTTTTATTTGAAAATTTTGTTATTATAGTTTTATTAACATTTCAATTCGAAATTTTGATATGTAAAGTACTGTATACACAATTGACTGAGTTAATCATTTGTTTCCGTACAATTCGCAGAGTATATCTATAAAACTGTCAGTTTATCACTAAAAAAATTAAATTTCCGATAGGATATTGACATCCCAATTCAGCAAATTGAAACATCCAATTAGAAACCTAAGAGTTTTCTTTATAGTAGAGCGCATTATAGTTTTCTTTATAGTATAGTCCAGCGCCAAGTCACATATCGACATATCTTTTCTTTCCAGATCAAAATTTTTGAAAACTGCTACCGGAATTTTAAAGCTAGATTATCAGTTAATATACTACCTGAAATGTTTTATTTGACAATTTGTAATAATAGTTTTATTAGCATTTCAATTCGAAATTTTTATATGTAAAGTACTGTATACACAATTGACTGAGTTAATCATTTATTTCCGTACAATTAGCAGATTATATCTATAAAATTGTCAGTTTATCACTCCAAAAATTAAATTTCTGAAAGGATATTGACATCCCAATTCAGCAAATTGAACCATCCAATTAGAAACCTAAGATTTTTCTTTATAGTAGAACGCATTATAGTTTTCTTTATAGTATAGTCCAGCGCCAAGTCACATATCGGCATATCTTTTCTTTCCAGATCAAAATTTTTGAAAACTGCTTCCGGAATTTGAAAGCTAGGTTATCAGTTAATATACTACCAGAAATTTTTATTTGAAAATTTGTAATAATAGTTTTATTAACATTTCAATTCGAAATTTTGATATGTAAAGTACTGTATACACAATTGGCTGAGTTAATCATTTATTTCCGTACAATTAGCAGATTGTGTCTATAAAATTGCTGGTTTATCATTAAAAAAATTAAATTTCCGAAAGGATATTGACATTTCAATTCAGCAAATTGAAACATCCAATTAGAAACCTAAGAGTTTTCATTATAATAGAGCGCATTATAGTTTTCTTTATAGTATAGTCCAGCGCCAAGTCACATATCGGCATATCCTTTCTTTCCAAATCAAAATTTTTGAAAACTGCTACCGGAATATGAAAGCTTGATTATCAGTAAATATACTACCAGAAATTTTTATTTGAAAATTTGTAATAATAGTTTTATTAACATTTCAATTCGAAATTTTGATATGTAAAGTACTGTATACACAATTGACTGAGTTAATCATTTATTTCCGTTCAATTAGCAGATTATATCTGTAAAATTGCCAGTTTATCACTCAAAAAAATAAATTTCCGAAAGGATATTGACATTCCAATGCAGCAAATTGAAACATCCAATTAGAAACCTAAGAGTTTTCATTATAATAGAGCGCATTATAGTTTTCTTTATAGTATAGTCCCGTGCCAAGTCACATATCGGTATATCTTTTTTTTCCAGATCAAATTTTTTGAAAACTGCTACCAGAATTTGAAAGCTAGATTATCAGTTAATATACTACCAGAATTTTTTCATTTGAAAATTTGTAACGATAGTTTTATTAACATTTCAATTCGAAATTTTGATATGTAAAGTACTGTATACACGATTGACTGAGTTAATCATTTATTTCCGTACAATTAGCAGATTATATCTATAAAATTGTCAGTTTATCAATCAAAAAAATAAATTTCCGAAAGGATATTGACATCCCAATTCAGCAAATTGAAACATCCAAT
This sequence comes from Othius punctulatus, assembly GCA_951805005.1. Taxonomy (NCBI): domain Eukaryota; kingdom Metazoa; phylum Arthropoda; class Insecta; order Coleoptera; family Staphylinidae; genus Othius; species Othius punctulatus. The sequence goes on from OX638142.1 coordinate 77,777,433, forward strand.
TAGAAGCCTAACAGTTTTCTTTATAATAGAGCGCATTATAGTTTTCTTTATAGAATAGTCCCGCGCCAAGTCACATATCGGCATATCTTTTTTTTTCCAGATCAAAATTTTTGAAAACTGCTTCCGGAATTTGAAAGCTGGATTATTAGTTAATATACAACCAGACATTTTTTATTTGACAATTTGTAATAATAGTTTTATTAACATTTCAATTCGAAATTGTGATATGTAAAGTACTGTATACACAATTGACTGAGTTAATCATTCATTTCCGTACAATTAGCAGATTGTATCTATAAAATTGTCAGTTAATCACTCAAAAAATTAAATTTCCGATAGGATATTGACATCCCAATTCAGCAAATTGAAACATCCAATTAGAAACCTAAGAGTTTTCTTTATAGTAGAGCGCATTATAGTTTTCTTCATAGTATACTCCAGCGCCAAGTCAAATATCGGCATATCTTTTCTTTCCAGATCAAAATTTTTGAAAACTGCCACTGGAATTTGAAAGCTAGATTATCAGTTAATATACTACCAGATTTTTTTTATTTGAAAATTTGTAATAATAGTTTTATTAACATTTCAATTCAAAATTTTGATATGTAAAGTACTGTATACACAATTGACTGAGTTAATCATTCATTTCCGTACAATTAGCAGATTGTATCTATAAAATTGTCAGTTAATCACTCAAAAAAATAAATTTCCGATAGGATATTGACATCCCAATTCAGCAAATTGAAACATCCAATTAGAAACCTAAGAGTTTTCTTTATAGTAGAGCGCATTATAGTTTTCTTCATAGTATACTCCAGCGCCAAGTCAAATATCGGCATATCTTTTCTTTCCAGATCAAAATTTTTGAAAACTGCCACTGGAATTTGAAAGCTAGATTATCAGTTAATATACTACCAGATTTTTTTTATTTGAAAATTTGTAATAATCGTTTTATTAACATTTCAATTCAAAATTTTGATATGTAAAGTACTGTATATACAATTGACTGAGTTAATCATTTATTTCCGTACTATTAGCAGATTATATCTATAAAATTGTCAGTTTATCACTCAAAAAAAAAAATATCCGAAAGGATATTGACATCCCAATTCAGCAAATTGAAGCATCCAATTAGAAACCTAAGAGTTTTCATTATAATAGAGCGCATTATAGTTTTCTTTATAGTAGAGTCCAGCGCCAAGTCACATATCGGCAAATCTTTTCTTTCCAGAACAAAATTTTTGAAAACTGCTACCGGAATTTGAAAGCTAGATTATCAGTTAATATACTACCCGAAATTTTGTATTTGAAAATTTGTAACAATAGTTTTATTAACATTTCAATTCGAAATTTTGATATGTAAAGTACTGTATACACAATTGACTGAGTTAATCATTTATTTCCGTACAATTAGCAGATTATATCTATAAAATTGTCAGTTTATCACTCAAAAAATTAGTTTTCCGAAAGGATATTGACATCCCAATTCAGCAAATTGAAACATCTAATTAGAAACCTAAGAGTTTTCTTTATAGTAGAGCGCATTATAGTTTTCTTTATAGTATAGTCCAGCGCCAAGTCACATATCGGCATATCTTTTCTTTCCAGATCAAAATTTTTGAAAACTACTACCGAAATTTGAAAGCTAGATTATCAGTTAATATACTACCAGAAATTTTTTATTTGAAAATTTGTAACAATTGTTTTATTAACATTTCAATTCGAAATTTTGATATGTAATGTACTGTATACACAATTGACTGAGTTAATCATTTATTTCCGTACAATTAGCAGATTATATCTTTAAAATTGCCAGTTTATCACAAAAAAAAATAAATTTCCCAAAGGATATTGACATCCCAATTCAGCAAATTGAAACATCCAATTAGAAACCTAAGAGTTTTCTTTATAGTAGAGCGCATTATAGTTTTCTTTATAGTATAGTCCAGCGCCAAGTCACATATGGGCATATTTTTTCTTTCCAGATCAAAATTTTTGAAAACTGAAAAAAACATAGCAAGTTGTTTCTCTGTTTTTTCATTTCAGAATTGATTGTTTTTTTATGCTATTGTTTTGAATTAATTAATACCTTTCATAAGAAAGTTGCACTAAATATTATGTTCAACATTTTAGAAAGTGGAATCGTAACATTATAAAACCGTCGATTTCAGTCTGGTTTTTCTGGTTGAACAGGCAAACTGCATGCCCCAATCGCCAGACGAAGAAGTCGATTTAAAATCACGAGCCGGCCGGCTCTCCATCCCCCCGCAGTGTTTGCATTTAATTAAGCGTCGGCCGGCGGGATCGATGCGCCCCGCAATGAAACATAATACTGCCCCCAAGTCCCCTTCACACCCCCCAGCCCGCCGCCGCCGCCCCCGCCGCCCCCGACGTCGCCGCCAGCCCGAACGTAAGTAATGCCATCAGCATTCGATAACATACATAATTAATAAGTCGTGTGTGCAAACAATGCGGCTGCCTGGAGGATGCTGGGGGGATGCCGGGGGGATGCCGGGGGGATGCGAACGCACGCCGCCTACGCAAACACCGGGGGCGGCCGGGGCTGAACTGTGCGGCGCGTTTATTATTGAAAAGGATTAAATAAAGGCGCCCCCCTTTGACGAGCGGGGAGATCGAACCGCTGCTAGGGGGTTAATTATTGACGCCTCACGGGGGTGGATATTCCGCACCCTCGGACGCAACCGTCACGTCGGCGTGCGGGAAGTCGGCGCACTGAAAATGTAATTGCCGACACGAATCCTCTTCAAATAACGCTAATTGCAGACTGAGTACATCAAATATGATTGCAAGCACGCGAAACACACGAAATTAATGCGCATAATTTCGAGCGCGTCTGTGTACAATAACGCGTTTTGTATCACGCAATTTCGTATTGTTGATTGCGAGTGGTGTAATGTGCGTAACTTCCAGCACTATTTCGCCGTATTGTACTAGTGAAAAAAAAAATTAAAATAAAAGCAACAGTTAATTTTTCCGAAATTTTTATGTTAATATTTATTAAAACTTTGCAAATACAACTTACGAACTCCTACTCCTAAAAACGACGAAAAACATTATTTGAAAATTATAAAGGACATCATAACACTGAAATTTTAAAAAAACAGTTTTTGCTCCCTTGAGAAATTTTGCCTGATTCCTAAGTGTTCAAATGTGTCGAGTCCGAATCGGAAGTCAGAAAAAAAAATCGGGGACCATTTTTGAGAAAAATGGGGTTGAAGTTAAAAAATCAAAACTTTGATGTACAGTCTACAAACTTCGTATGTACAGTTGCAATTTTGTGCAATGAAGTCACATTCACACAGCAGAAATGCTGTGTAACACTTTAATGAACAATACTGTGCATTAGATTTTCTCACTTATTTACGGCATACTCGTCGTCGATTTTTCAGAGGAATTATCTACAGGCACACTGTATACAGATCTGGCTTTTTCAAAATATCTATTAGATATATTTCAGAATATTTAGTGGTAACCGATATTGGTCAACGCAGAAAGTTGAATTACTAATACTTATGAATTCTAATAACACAATAATTTACGAAAACAGTACTCTAAACAGTATATTGGAAAAAACTGTGTTTGCATAAAAAATACTTTTCAGTGAGATACCTCGACAATTTCCTTGAAATTTCTGGATATTTTTCTATTATACTTCTCGGAAATTTGTGGAATGTAACTTTCAAGCACAATTTATCTTACATTTCCCGACAGTTTTCCATGAGATTTATGAACAACTTCCTATGAGATTCACTTTTAATTTTCAAACAGATTTCTGGCAATTTTCCAGATATGTTTAGACAATTTTGTCTCTTGTCGGATCAGACTAAAGTGAAAATTGTGAATTATATATTCGGGCATAATTTCCCGTCTAATTTCCCGACAATTAGCCATGAAATTTCTAGAAAGTTTTCTATAAAATTGTTCATGGATGTCATGGCAACTACCGATGAAATATCTGTGCACAATTTTCCATCAGATTCCTCAATAAATAACTTAAAATGAACCATGTGGCCAATCGACAATTTTCATAATTTTCTACAATTTTCTATAAGATTTAACTACCATTTTCAATGAGATTCCCAGACCAATTTTCATATATACCCCGAATAGAAAATTAGATTTCTGTATTTTTTATTAATGTTGCCTATAATTTCGAGTGAAATTTTTTGATAATTTTCCATGGTGCTCTCTGACAATGTATACATGAAATTTACAGGCAGTGAAATTCTTCTATAAGTTTCAATGAGATACCTAGACAAATTCTTTGAGATTCTGAACATTTTTCTATTAAATTTCTCGGAAATTTGCTTTGTCATTTATTATCATTGTCATTGTCATAATTATCAATGTGATTTCAGAGCACAATTTCTATTACATTTAATCTCCATGAGATTTCTGAAAAATTTCCGATGAGATTCACTAACAATTTTTAAAGAGATTTTGCAGCAATTTCACATGACATTTTTGGACCAATTTATCACAATAAATGTATCTCTCTAACAATGTATACATAAAATTGACAAGTGTGAAATTCTTCTATAAGTTTCAATGAGGTACCTAGACAAATTCTTTGAGATTCTGGACATTTTTCTATTAAATTTCTGGGAAATTTGCCTTGTCATTTATTATCATTGTCATTGTGATAATTATCAACATGATTTCAGAGCACAATTTCTTTTACATTTAATATCCATGATATTTCTGAAAAAAATCCTATGAGTTTTACTTACAATTTTTAAAGAGATTTTGCAGCAATTTCGCATGAAATTTTTTTACCAATTTATCACAATAAATGTATCTCTCTAACAATGTATACATAAAATTGACAAGTAGTGAGATTCTTCTATAAGTTTGAATGAGATACGTAGACAAATTCTTTGAGATTTTCATTCAACATTCAATTTCCTCACTTATGTAAGACATACTTGTCGTGAAATTTTCAGTGGAATTATCTTCAGGCATACTGTATATAAATCTGGCATACATTTTTGAAAATATCCATTAGATAAATTTGCAGAAATTTCAGATAATTGACTACAACGACTAGCAACGACTGGTGAACAGTCGGCGTCTTAACTCATAGCGACACACGGGCTTATACTGTTGTCAAACTAACATGTAACATCGCTTAATGTTTAACCCAATTACTATGCTTCAGGCAATCGTTATTGCTTAGTTCTCTATAAAAGTAGGTAGTTCTTTCTTATAGAGATTTTGCATTTTCGATATTCAATGTTTGAAAAGCTGTAAATATCAGTAAAAATCATTTTATTGATACATACCATAGCATTTCTAAACCACAATTTAATGCAGATTCTGATTTTGAAAACCGTTTTTAAAAATTCATTTTGGTATAAAAGTTGTAATTGTTTATGTAACAGCGCGCTGGAGATTCTATGCTCGATCAAACGACGAACCCAATTTGAAATATCGTGTACCTTACGAATTTGCAAGTATAGTTTATAATTACGTAGTCGTTTATATGCAGTAATACCTTCGTTCTACGGGGGAGGTTAACTAGCGGTTCCATGTGCTGATAATCTTTGTAAAATGACAATATACTGGGTGTTAGGGATGTTGACTAAAACATTTCTAAGAGTGAATCAGGGAGCAAAATGAAGACAACAAATGATTCCTTTGCCTTTTTTATTTAGATGTTTTTTTTTCTGTTTAGTAAGTTTCAAACGTTGAATTAGACCCATTTAACAAAGCTCGTAGGATCACGTTTAAAACGAATGCACTTAACATACTAGATTTCAAAAAACAGTGCATTATCGAGATTTACTAGTATTTAGCAGTTAAAAATATATGCGGCACCAGTTTTTACACAGATTTAGGGGGAAATTGTGCATCTGGGCCAAAAGTGACAAAACAATATTCTACTTCATTTTGCACCCTTATTCAGCCCTAGAAAGTTTTCGGTCAGTTTCCCTAACATCCTCTATATTATATATATATATATATATATATATATATATATATATATATATATATATATATATATATATTTATTATTTTGAAGGAATCATTTTCGATTTATTCTAAATCATAATATTAAGCCGGCATCTTTCCAATTTTAACAATAAACTTTCTTGATAACAATTTTTGACATTGTCAAAAGTAAAGGTAATTTGCTATTACACAAATTTATGATTTTTGATAAACTCCCTTTATGGCTCAATAATTTGGGTATCAGATTTAATTTATTTTCAGATTTATTTTAGATTTATTCATTATCAGATTTTCCGTTTTAGACCATGCAGATTTTTTTTTTATGAAGATATAATGAGTAACTTTTTGGGTGACACTAAAAATACAAAAAAAAATCCAAATATGTTTTTGATTTTTTCTATAGTAAAGACAGACAGATAAACACTGTAGGTATATACTTACATGTCAGTCGTCCTTGTAAGAACTCATCAGCTAGCCAGATTTGACTACTTACTTGCAATGCATACATTCCAAAGTCTCAAATACAAAACATTGGAATTTGGAACTTTAAATGTGTATATTTGACTTGTGTAAAACTTTAATGTTACATAACACCAATAAATACTACTACTACATTAATTCACGTAGGCCTAGCTAATTTTTGTTTTTGCTGAAGACTTCGATATCAGCCTCCATTCATGCTCGATGGCTGTGAGATGTTTGTTCGGCGCTGATAAAATTAATGCGCCAGATAATTAGGACCTTTGGTGGAGGCTGTAATGTTTGTGCGCCGTGTATCAAACCGGGGATGATTAATTAAGGGACCGGCTGGAATAATGCCCTGGGCGATTGATACGGTTCCAGGGTCGGACCTGCGGGCTCCTGGTAAGCGGGAAAAATGTGTGCGCATTAATTACTCGCCGGCTAGCTCAGGAAGGTAATTGTGATTCATATGTGATTATTAACGCAGGTAATGAAAGGACTGCGTGGCTCACTCTCGGGATTTATGTAAAATATGGCACCATTTTTGATTATTATTATTAATAATTACACTAATATTATATTATTCTCAGAGCTTTGTGAAAAATATTAAGGTATTATTATTAAAAGGTAAACGTAATTTGATTGATTATTACACAAATATTACATTACATAACAATATTTTTACTGCTGAATTTTTGTAATTTTTTAATAATGCCCATCAAAAAACTATGTTACAATGAAAATTTTGGAAATTTCTAATGAAGATTTCCTAAGTTTCAACAATTTGCAATTCATACTTGTACCATTGAATTTTGAAAGTTATATTAAAAAAAATTGTTATATTTGTAATTTGCACAACAATTTTGCAATACCATGTACTGTAATTTACAAATGAAATCAATAAATCAGTCATTTTTGATGTCGATTTCGTCATTTCCAACCAAACTGAGTAATTTATCACGACAATTTAGGTATTTCCATCAAACTTGAATATATAATAACAATTTTGTAATTTGCATTAAAAAAACTCATTTTCATTGTAATTTTGTAAATTCTAATATAAATTACAAAACTGAAATAACTATAATATAGTATATATACTGTTTTCTGCTATTTATTTTTTCTTCTTTCTTGCGTCATTAATTGGTTAATTTTGTGATAATATAAGGGCACGTTGTCGATCCAACCAGCACACCGCCATTTCTGGTTCGGGACGCGCCTGTATACACATTCGCCGTGTAAGATGTGATTGCGGAAATTGCGTCGCGGCACAAACTGTCATTTGCTGGTGTCATGATTTATCTTGTCATTTGTGTCGCTGACTATGTGCGAGCGATGATATAAATCACTTTTAAAGTGATGATTGTATATCACATGTATCACTTAAAAATATTGTATCGTCAGTATCTAAGTTCAGTCTTTTAAGTATTTATTTTCAAGTTTTTTATTTTAAAATATATCTGTAATACCACAACAAGCTAAACACACATAAATTTTGCATCGTATATTAAACTTTTAAACTTAAAATATCTTATAAACCAGTCTTTCCAAATACGAAATACGATAACATCAAAATAGCTAACCTCCTTGCACTTCCGGAAGTCCTCTCCAGGAGCGCACTCCAAGTTCTCCCGCCACACAAACAAGCCGAAACCTGCAGAACACACTTCCGCCGCCCCCGCGTTTGATCTCGAGCTGTTAAAGCCGCGCTTTCCGCGAGGAGGAGGAAGCCGTAAATAAAATCAATTTCCCCGGCGCTTTTGTTTAGAGGAATAACCGTGAATATCCGCGGGCCGGGGGCGGCTGTGGCCGCCCCACACTGCTCCTGAGAGCCAAACCGTGTTTCCGAATGTTTGTGTGCGCTTGGAGGCGGCGAAGAAACGAAAATGTCGTGTCGAAACTTTCCAAAAGGGTTTTGGGTCCTTGCAGACCATACATTTAACAATTTTAAATCAATATGTTCGCCCCTTTTCTCAAACACACGGTATATTATCAAGTATAAGAAATTCAAAAGTGCAATCAGGAAGGTGCTCCTAAAGGGTTACTTCTATGAGGTCCACGAGTTTGTCGAATACTTTAGACATAAGAGATAGTGCTATTCTTTTGTATGTGTATTTGTTGGTCTTATCATGTTTTGCGTATTCTTTCAATTTTTAACTCAAATTTGACATATGTAAATCCTTTTGGATACTGGTATAAATAAACATTATTATTATTATTCTAAGTATAAGAAAATATTTCTGAAAATTCTAGAAAAGTTCGTGGTAATTTATATCATAGTATAGTAGTTAGCTTTTTATAAACTGGAAGTTGGAAGTTATAGAAATATAAAAATTCGCAAATATCTCTACAATATGTTGAAAAATGTTGAAAGTTTCTCGAAGTGTCCGAAGTTTCTCGAACTAGTTTTCCACGTGGACGGTTCCTCAAATCCTGAAGCTTCAGGCAGTTACGAAACTGGATAGGAATCGCGTCCTAGCGTTCATAGGAAGCGATTCCTTCGGAAAATTCGGAAAGTTCGAGAAATATTCTATATTTTTCGACATATTGTAGAGATATTTGCGAATTTTTCGCAATGTATTCCAGACGAAGATCGAACAATTAGTGGTGAATCATCACATGCCACCACGATCACAGCAATTCACGGCCAGCCATGCTTCCGCTTGCGCATTTCCGCAACGACGTTTTGTGTTTTCTCATGTGTTTTTTCCCACATGTATTATTATCATACTAGTTATTTAAAGTAGTGCTTTTTTGTATGAGAGCTAATTGAAGAAACGCTAGTGCAAAAAACACTACTTTACGAACTTGCCCAAAGTGTTTAAAAACTTAACGTATCATGCGTATCTACGAAGCTTACCTATTATGCAAAGTTTCTTCTACGGCAGCTATTATGAAAAACGGCTAAAATTTGATGCAAAATACTTTTCTTTTTCAATTCATGCGTGAATGAATTGTGTGTAAAACTTATTTTGCGCACAGTTGATGTTTTTATGTACAGGTGATTTTTTTTTACGCACTTTTACGCATGTTAAAAACTATCACTTAACGTAATGTGAACAGTGCGTAAAAATTAAAATTTGATGCAAAGTACATTTTTTTTAATTGGTGAGTGAATTAATTGTGTGTAAAAATTATTACGGTGTACGAATTCCATGGTTTTCAAAATTTTCATAAGTATTCTGGAGAGTTGTATAGATTGGCTAAGAAACCTAAAATTTAAAGAGATTATAAAAAACATGATGTACAAATATCATCTTCAATATATTTTTATATAACATAACTGTTTTTTCCCACATTTATTATTATCAAAATAGTTATTTCTGGTACAATTACATAAAGTAGTGCTTCTTTGTATGAGCGCGAATTGATAAAACGCGAGTGCAAAAACACACTACTTTACGAACTTATATCTTGCAAAGTTTTTTCTACGACATCAATTATGAAAAACGGCTAAAATTTGATGCAAGATTTTTTTTTTCATTTATGAGTGAATGAATTGTGTAAAATACTTATTTTGCGCACAGTTGATGTTTTTACGCACATGCAGTGGTCGAAATGGATTTTTTGATGAACCGAAACGCTTATGAACAAAATCTAACTTCACCGATAATATCTTCAGTACTTTAAAAACAATTTTATAATAATACCAAACACATAATAAGTACACATTTAGAACAATAATAAGTAAAAACAAGATTAAGTAAATATTTAGAACAAAATTAATTTAGAATACTTTCCATAAAAACTCGTAGGTTTTGTCAACTTTCGCTTGACGTTTTCTGTTTGCAGTCTCATCAGCTGAATGGTGCCCTTTCGACCTCACATATTTGTACGTATTACACTGCAATAATGGAGGCCCAACGCAATTAATGAATAAAAGTGCTGATATTGTTTTCACATTCAGCTTTGATCTTAATGGAGTTACTATTTCGTTCATGAAAGTAAAATTCCTCCCATATTCGCTTGTTGAAATTAGAATGGCATATATTGTCTTTGAGAAAACTTGTACAGTTGATGTTTTTATGTACAGGTGATTTTTTTTACGCACATATGTTAAAAACTATCACTTATCTTATCGCCATCATTATTCGGTATGTATATTATGAATGTACGCATAATATTTGTTCTTCATTTTTTATTTATTCATTTATTTATTTATTTAACGGAAAAAAGACTCCATTTTTGCATATATTACAATTAATTGATACAGTGTACATACCACTACCACTAGAACGCTAAAATAACTCAAATAACAATAATTTATAATAAGAAACCCATAACAAAAGATATATAATATATATATATATATATATATATATATATATATATATATATATATATATATATAAGACATATAAAAATAGTAAACCACACCTAACACAGACATTTCCTCGTTACATCCATTTTCAAATTTTGAAAAGGCTTAGCCAAATCGAAATTGGGCAATCGGTTCATCTCATTTTGCAGATGGAACTATTTGCATAATGCACGAATTTCATCTTCATTTCTAATATTTGATGAAAACTCTTCGTTTCTGTTATTCTTATTGAAAACTTTAATTTGACCAAGCATATTGCTATATAAACTCGCGTTTTCTTTTTGACGTTGCTCCTCCAGAATAACATGCAGAGAAATAGTAGTGAGCAAACGATTTCTTAGATTATTGGCCAAACTTCTTTAAATTGCGAAGTGTTCATTACATGTATTGTCTTGTTGGGGTTATTGGGGTGCAAACTAGCTCGCGTCCGTAGTAGAAGACTACACGTGCATCCTGGATAATGCTAAATGAGCTAGAATGACACGCAGCCAAACAATCAATATGATCTCCTGGCTTCAAGCATACAACAAGGACAACAATGGACAACAAGCATTCAACAAGCATACTAAATGACAAAAGAACACAACTCTGCCAACAGTCTTCATAAGAACCAAACATTCAGATATACATCTCCAAAGGCATGCATTTAAACGAATTAGAGCTCGTAACTCCAAGAAACTGACTCTGTGGAATAACAACCATAAACATACCATTATACGACTTACTCGGAATCATATACCACCATGACTGTGGAAATGGTCTCTACATGGTCCCTTTATCAATGTAAATATTCTGTTTATAAGCGATACGCTAAATAAATATATAGTCTTGTTATTGCTTAAGCAAACTCCTTTATATTTCTTCTCTGCTACGCCGTCAGTCAGTACTATTCCTAATTTTGGACCAAGATGAGAAACCATCGATTCTAAGACCCGAATTGTAGAATTGATGGCTGTATCTGCTTCAATGCTGCGCTTTTGCAAATATATTGTGAAGTCTGCCAACTCTTCTAAAGCATCGGCCATTGTTACTAAATTCTGCACAAATTCAAACGCTTGTTGTTTTTCTTCATAAACCTTTATATTTTTTTTCTCGCCATGTCTTCCCTTCCATTATCTTCACTATAATTCTTAAAATGCAAACACAGAGCCGCATAGTTGTTAACGACGACTACCTTTAGTGTGCTCTCTTTCTGTAAAAACTAGAAAAAAAGTTATAAATGATAATTGATCAAATGATAATTTGACCCTTCAATTCAAGAGTCAAATTGAACGTTTGAAAGTATACACAAAATAAATCATCTTCTAAACAAAAAATGGCAAAGGAACATTTGGCTTAATCTTGCTCCCTGATTCACCCCTAGAAATTTTTTGGTCGACTTCCCTAACATCTTGTATGTCTAACTCTAACAAATGTTTTTGTTGATATAAATGTCGATTTTGATTTTTTTTTTTTTTTATAAATGAAATATATGTCAGCGGTAATTAACTTAAGGTATACATTTTTTTTAATTTTTCTGTCGTGCAAGAGAATTAGTCAAACTCTTATATGTGAAAACTCGTAAAAAAAATTTCATTTATGAAGGGTCCAATTGAACGTTTGAAAGTATACAAAAGAAATCATCATCTAAACAAAAAAAAATGGCAAAGGAAGGCTTCATTTCGCTCCCTGATTCACCTCTAGAAATTTTTTGGTCGACTTCCCTAACACGCTGTATGTCTAACTCTAACAAATGTTTTTGTTGATATAATTGTTGACTTTCAATTTTTTTGAATTTGTATTTATAAATGAAATATGTCAGTGGTAATTAAGTCATCATGCAGAATCTGAGAAGTTATTATTGTTTTAATAATAATAATAACTTGTATAACTATGGTTTTCAATTATAAATCCCTGTGGGCACCTAACCCATTGATAACCCTGTATATATTTCGTATGGCAATGAGAAGGTTAACGGATCAATATTTGTGTATAATCGAGGGCTTGATGGGTCCTGTCGCGGTCGTCTCTTGTAATTTATGACCTAATCGTCGTGTTCCAATTAGTTCTTGTGAAATGACCGCGCCCGGATCTGGAGGCGAGAAATTACCGATGGGCAATCGGCCGCCCATCAAATCCGCAATAAAGCATACAATTAAACGAAACAATTAGTCCGGAACGGGCGCAGTTAAATGTAGTGGGCCCGAGCCGTACAACTTTAATTAAATTCGAGTGTTACTTTAACGGCCGCCATGATCCCCCTCACACACACATAAGCGGGGGCGGCTCTGGGGGTGGTTGTATCGGAAATGATAATTAATTGCAATAATTTCCATTCATTTGCAGGCTGCCAAGCGCCCCATGGCCCCGGCGAGGGCGGCTATTGATGGGGGGACGGCGCTCGCAATTACGGCCGCCCCCGCACCACTGTCTGTTATGTGTAATAAATATCGGTTAAGCGATTCTGTCGTAGCGAGCGGCGTACAAACCACTGAAATTAATCAATGAAATGTTTAGACCGCCAAATTGATATAGGGGGAGAAACACGTCTCAAGTTGCAATGCGGTGGTAATTCCGATACGACCGAGTTTAATACAGCAAGATTGATAATCCCACCAACTGCAATTCTTCGCAATACAAAACTAACGTTAATATATCGGCGCGAAATTGAGTTGTTCGCAAGTTTTTTTGCCAAATGAATAAAACCAAAACAAAAAATTAAGCGGCGATAATTTATTGCATTGCCATGCAATCATAAAATTCCCCGGAACGAAACTGTAGCCAGGCAAATACTTCGCCTAATTAAAACCCGCATACCGAGAATACATTCCTGTATTCGAGATGCGTGTGGAAATTCCGCCGATTTCCTTGTGTCTGCACAACGAGAGGAAGACGCCAGAACTGCCAGATTCTCAGCTATGAACGCGAAAATTACGCCATATTTAGGTGCGCGGAATAGTGGGAAATTTGCCCTGGAATTTTCCGAGGGAATGAGGGCTGAAAATATACGGCATTTTTGAGTGCAAAACGTCGTATTAGTTTTGGCCATTGCCGCTGCGAAACTCACAAGCAAGATGCTCGCTGGAGCTGTAATTTCCTTGCAAGTTATTTATGATAGTTTCAATTACAGTAGCGAGGAGAATATTTTACTGAATACATTATCGGATTTTATCGTCCAATTTTATATGCTATCTATAATTTTTTTAAGGCAGAATTCGTATGTAATAACAGATGGGGCCGGCAGGAAGCCGGGAAATTTCCCGGTGCGCCGGTCGCAAATAGTTGTAAGGCGCCGGCGCAACAAACTGATTTTTTTTCTGTTGAATCTTGTCACTACTACCACTATACGCAATTTACACAAACGCGACAACAAATATGTATTATATTTGTTTCAAAATAATTTATAGTTCAAATCGTATTGATAAATTATAATGGTCTGAACGGTTAAAAGTCAAAGAGAAAAATGTTATATAATTGACAAATGATTGATAGAATAATAAATATTAATAAACTTCTTGGAAGACGTGATACAGGCCAAGAGTTTGAATCGTGCTACTAGAAATCTACATAGCAAAATTTTGGGCAAATTTTAATGGGCCTTACATCAAATATTTAAATTAGATCTGGTGCATTTGTTTCGCTTCTGTCAGATACTACAGTTAATTGAATTATTACGAAATCTAATAATAAGATTTAAATTAATAAAATTAAAAAATATTAAAATAGTAGCAGAAAAAATAAATACTGCTGAAATGTATTCAATAGCAGTAGACTAGACTAGTACCACTCAAAATGTGTACAATAGACCAACGCTCGTTCATTTTTAAACATGTTCTTCAAAACCAAAGGAAGAAAAGGTTTATCTCCATCTGAGAAACAAGAGAGAATGTAGTTGGTGGGCTGAAGAATGGCACTTTAAAAAATATTCGGCAAATGCGGAATGTTAAGTCACCTTTGTATGTAGAAGTAAAATTGGTGATAGAAACAATAGAGAAACCCAAAAAGACGAACAGTAATGTGAGGGCAATGGCAAAAAGCTTCACAGACAATATTTAAAATACGAAGTAATTTTAACAGCAACTATATTTTTCAAAAGATTCTGCATTACTGGACCACGATCAAAATATTTAAAGGGCTACGGGAAGGAATGATTTCTATTTCTTCATTTTGATTCCGATTTGATTCCATTTTTATTGAAATCGAGCTGATGGTGCCATGTTGTAGTATGGGAAAAGTAGTTTCGACACGTGAAGTAAAACAGTAAAAAATGATCACCGTTCGCTTCAAAAACGAAGAAATAGAATATGATGTCGACTTAAAATGATCAGAGATCTAGATGAAGAAGAATAATTTATAGACGACCCCCCTAATGGACAATAATCGGTAATCATAATAATATTTTATCAAAAATTTGTATTTCATTTGAAAATATATTGTTTGTATGTACATACCAATACTGTACTGTACCCTACATAAAAAATCTAAAAATACTGTTGAAAACGATCAGAGTCCAAAACTTGTTAATCAAAATATATTGTTTTAATAATTTTACTTATGTGTATTTCATGTTTTTGCTCAATATTCTAATTCACATCTTGTCAAAGTAGATCAATTATAATCAGTTAGTTTTTTCATTCATCCTTTCTGTCCTTTATTAGACTTGAAACTTTCAATTTAGTTTTCTGGAAAACGACCAAATTGGACTCTGATCGTTTTTCCCGTAGCCCTTGATTTACAAATACCATTGCTACAAATCTACACAGATGGCGCAAAGTGCAACAGTACAAAAATACAGAAGTTTCAAAGAATTGCGACTCAGTAAAATATATTTCAGACTAATTCGCAGTAT
Source organism: Othius punctulatus (assembly GCA_951805005.1). Classification (NCBI taxonomy): domain Eukaryota; kingdom Metazoa; phylum Arthropoda; class Insecta; order Coleoptera; family Staphylinidae; genus Othius; species Othius punctulatus. The sequence continues at coordinate 77,793,017 of OX638142.1, forward strand.
GGGCGGAAGAAAAATTAGTACATAATAAAACATACAGTACATAATTCTAAAATGATATTTGAGAGAATATTGAATGAACTGCGAAGAAAAAAGTAATTCGTATGCCGAAAGAATGGAGAAAAATGTGGAGATGAAACATTAGACGATGAACATGACAAATGTATGTTTGAAAAATTCAATGTAATAATAGATACCGTAATCAAGTCTATGATGAAACGATTCCAAAATACCTTTGATGTTTGTAAAGATCTATCTGTATTAGATCCACAAAATTTGGATGAAATTAAACCAAGTATTCCAAAAAAGATCGACTTCTCACTATATTGAAGACTTTAACTAATAAATTACAAACAAAAATTGTAATGTAACATTAGAAAATTTAATAGAAGAACTTTTGATTTGAAATTTCTGATCTATTGGAACAAAATATTTGTGATATGTTAATAGTAGACCAAAATCTTCAACTGCAGATAGACTTTATAGAAGAACACATAGAAGAATTAAGCAAGCATGTGTGAGCATGTGGCAAAACAAATGAAGAAATACTGAAGTAGAAGTCGCAAAACTGTGCTACTAGTTGTAACTACGTTATTTTTAAATACAATTTATTTCGAGAAGTGTACTCCATCTTATACCCAATACTTATATTCTAGTCTAGCATATTTAGAACTCTTCCGATATCTCAAGTTTCCTGCAAAAGATATTTCTTAACGCTAAAATATGTAGAAATAGATTATGATCGACGATATCTCACACTCGCATTGGAGCTCTTATGTTCATGAGTTATGAGAAAAAGAATTTGAATGAACTAAATAATAAAGAAATTGTAACCGCGTTAGGTAATTCCAATTCTCTTCTATCAAAAAAGTAATTGTTTTAAAGTAAAAATATTATATATTTTTTAATTTTTTGGTTATTTACTTCTGTAATGCATTTGGTTTTTTAATTGTAGAAAAAAATTGCAGACGCATTACTTCTTTTCATTATAACCTTTGAAAACTGACATTTGAGCACTGATTCTTTCTGATTCTTTCAACTTTTGTAAACATTTTATGTATTGCGCCGGTGACTGTATTTCCTGCGCCGGTTTTGGTAGTACCATCCGCCCCTGTGTAATAATATAAAGTAATTAGAGTTGTAATGTGTTACTGTTTATTGTATACATTTAATATCTAGGGATGCATCCCCACTTAAAACGGGGATGCGCTTCAGTGAGAGAAAATATTGCACCAGGCGAGAACTCACCCTTAATTAAACATTACATTACGCAAGTCAACATGCAGCAATTGTCGCTGCTGATTTCTGTGTTTCCAATATTCATGACAACATTGTGAATAAAACTGCATTGTGGCTGAAACAAAGCCTTTTTATCTATCATACATAAACCCCTAAAAAACATAACGTTTATTATGAAAGATAGATCATTTTAGGTCATGCATTAACGACAATTAGTAAAGTCTTGGTTCGGTTCCGGCTATATGAAAATTTGCAGATAAAATTTAGACGTAAGGTGCGCATTAATTTCCCTGCTGCAGGAAGAGCCGCATTAATCCCGACACGGCCCAGATAATTGCCGCCCCGTATTAGTTTAATAGGCGATGATTCAGTGCCCGGTGATGAAGTGATAATTTCTATCGCGGTCCATAACCGGCATTCTAATGGCCTTATTAATTACTGTTGAGTAAATATTTCCATGTACCCGTCCAGTATTATCTGCACCTATTAGCTCGGTGCGTATCGAAAGGTCGGCGGACACATGAAGTCAACGCACACACACAGATTTCGCAATGCAAATAACGTGCGGTGTAATGCAATAAAGAATTTCCCAAGTCCTGCAAGCAAACAATTAGAATAAGAGTTAGCAGTTTCGTATACAGATTGCGAATTATTTTGTAACAAATCACGGGACCAGTTGGACTTTGGATGGTATTAGAAGTACATCTAGTCATATGATTCGGGCATAGTTATGCTTGAAAAAGATGAAACAATTACATTGAATTATGCTGTAAAAAAGCTGGGAATATTATCTTAAACATTCTCATACAAAAAAACATTTTTTCTACGACAATGCGTAATAGTTATTTAAGCATTAAGAGAGTTAAGTATCATTTACCAGTCGAGGACGAGTTTGCGTCCGAGCGACAGCGAGGGCTAGCAATAAAGACCGAGACTGGTCAAAACTTATCTCTCGAATTGCTTATAACTGTTTTTCCACTCCTGAAGTTGGTTTAATTGTTTGTGTTTGATTAATTTATTTTCGCAACATGAACAAAATGTCAGTACGGCTTTGGTTGCTAAGACAATTTTTCAAACAAAGTGTGAATGTCAGAAATTGCATTCGTTCAGTTGTAAAATGAATTCCAATGAAAATAAACAAGAAATGGCAATTGAAGAAGCTGCAGATGCTGCCTGTTCCTTCCTACTGCCGGAGAAGTCGAAGGGGTGTTATCAAAAGTGTTTTAAAGACTGGTGCCAGAGAAAGAACGCTATGGAAATTATTTTACTAACTTCCCTCAGGGAAGTAAGTTATTACTTACTTCCCGTTGCTCGTAGTAACCAAAGCTTTATCGGTAAGTGGGACTTACTTCCACTAAATCAATGTTATAACAGTGTACTTACCATGCAGGGAGTGGAAAAACTAAGTTTTTACGCACTGTTTACAGTGTGTAAAGTGATACTTTTTTGCATGAGTGCATAAAATAAAACACGTGTGCGTAAAAGCATCAGCTGTGCGTAAAATAAGTTTTGGGTTAATTCATTCCCATTTTTTTTTAAAGTTGAACTATTTTGTCGAAATTTTAATTATTGCTATAGAAATTTCAAAAAATAAGTATATTTTCAATTATCCTGTCAAAATTTCAATAATTGTTGTCAGAATTGTGACTATTGCAGTAAAATTTGCAATCATATCTATCAATAGTCCAGAAATTCACTATTTCTAGACTTTTTCATCAAAACCTCAACTGTTTCGTTGAAATTTCAATTATTATTATAGAAATTTTAATATATATTATATGTATATTACTAAATATACGTATATATTCAATTATCTGGTCAAAATTTTAATAATTGCTGTCAGAATTGTAATTATTGCTGTCAAATTTGCAATCATATGTATAAAAATGTTTTTTTTTTCATCAAAACTTCAATTATTTCGTTGAAATATCAACTATTGCCGTGGAAATTAAAAAAAAAATAAGTGTTTTCAATTATTTGGTCAAAATTAGGAACAAAACAACAGACAGCAAATGACAATAGATTTTACGTCAGCATTTAATGACGTTTAAACTTCACTCACGAAACAAACGATGGTGGAAATCTTGAAAGCGACAAATGACGTCTAGAGTCTCGTCAGCGATAAATGACAGTAGAATTCGGGTGAGTGATACTAGAAATTGTGATATTACAAACTACAGTAAAAATCTCGACAGCAACAAACGACAGTAGAAATGACACCAGCAACAAGTGATAGTAGACATTGCAACAATAACAAATATTAACGGCTGTAGATGTTACGTCAGTAATAAATGACGTCTAATAGTCACTCATGAAACAAATAATTGTAGAAATCGCGAAAGCGACAAATGACATCTAGAGTCCCGTCAGCGACGAATGACAGTAGAATTCAGGTAGGCAATAGTAGAAATCGTGACATTACAAACTGCAGTAGAATCAGTCGGTCAGTCAGTCGGTGTCAGTCGACACCGACTGACACCAGTAGAAGTTTTGTCTGCTATACACTGTGTATCAGCCAAATTCGATAATAAATAAATGGGGGCGTATTCGAAAAAACGCTCGGACACGTCGATTGTTATTTTTAGTTGCGCATTTTTTTCAACAAAAACTTTTTATACAGGGTGTGTCATGTGACCGTGGCCAATACCAACTTTCTTATTTTAAATACAACACCTGGTATATTATTCAATTTTTGGATTCTTCAGAGAATTCTAGACATATTTCATGTACAATGTTCTATACCTATCTTCAACTGTTTCGGAAATATTAAGTGTTTTCAAATTTATTGCAAAAATTAACATTAAAAAAAGAAAATTATTTTATTACAGGAATTCGTTACAACACACTCAAAAACTAATAAGTAATACTGTTTATTTCTTGATAATGTAATAAAACAAAAAAAAAACAATAAATTTCAATGGAGGAGATGTTCAAAATGCTCGCCGTGAACGTCTTGGCAACATCCTAATCTTAAATAGAAATTTCTTCTAACGTTACTCAACATCTCAGGCGTGACCGATCTAATCGCAAGCATTATTCGTCTTCTTAAGTCAGCTAAGTCGAGGGGTTTAGTTTTGTATACAATACTTTTGACATATCCCCATAAGAAGAAGTCTAATGACGTCAGATCAGGGGATCGTGCTGGCCATTCCATCGATCTTCGCCTCCCTATCCACCGATTTGGAAATATTCGGTTGAGGTAGTTCCGGACATTGATTTGGTAATGATCCGAAACAGTTGAAGATAGGTATAGGACATTGTACATGAAATATGTCTAGAATTTTCTGAAGAATCCAAAAATTGAATAATATACCAGGTGTTGCATTTAAAATAAGAAAGTTGGTATTGGCCACGGTCACATGACACACCCTGTATAAAAAGTTTTTGTTGAAAAAAATGCGCAACTAAAAATAACAATCGACGTGTGCGAGCGTTTTTTCGACACGCCCCCATTTATTTATTATCGAATTTATTCTATTTGGCTGATACACAGTGTATATTACATGTATATTACTAAATATACGTATATATTCAATTATCTGGTCAAAATTTCAATAATTGCTGTCAGAATTGTAATTATTGCTGTCAAATTTGCAATCATATGTATAAAAATGTTTTTTTTTTCCGTCAGAACTTCAAATATTTCGTTGAAATAACAAATATTGCCGTAGAAATTTAAAAAAATAAGTATGGTTTCAATTATTTGGTCAAAATTAGGAACAAAACAACAGACAGCAAATGACAATAGATTTTACGTCAGCATTTAATGACGTTTACACGTCACTCACGAAACAAACGATTGTGTAAAACGTGAGCGGCAAATGACATATAGAGTCCCGTCAGCGACAAATGACAGTAGAGTTTGGGTGAGCTATAGTAGAAATCGTGACATTACAAACTGCAGTAGAAATCTCTACAGCCACAATCAACAATAGAAGTTTCATTGGTCAATGTTGGAGGCATCTACTTCGTGATACATGGTGAAATTAAATAAAACAAACACTTTTTTTTGTGATATAAACAAAGAAAAGTGTTTTATTTAAGTGAAAGTTTCATCTATTCTATATGACATTAGATGCCAATTATATTGACAATTGACATTATATGACAACTGCGGTAGTGACAAACGACAGTTAGTGGATATACCAACAACAATAAATATCAACGACTGTAGATGTTACTGCAGCAATAAATGACGTTTTAATATCGTGTCAGCGACACACGAATGCAAACAAAAGATATTAAGAGTTCCGTCAGCGACAAATAACAATAACAAACGACGTCAGAAAATCGCGTCAGCGACAAACGATTGCAAACAAATGATATCATCACATATCACTTAACGAAAGTACTAAGAGTTCCGTCAGCGACAAATAACTATGACAAACGACGCTTTAAAGATGCGTCAGTGACAAAGTATTGCAGACAAATGAGATTAAAGTCCCGTCAGCGACAAATAGTAATGACAATCACGTCAGCAGTATGCCAAAAAATAAATACGAAATTTCAGGAGTAACCATTTGGTTTAAATGCTCACAACTAGCTCTTGTGTCTAACAAGAATTCTTATCTGATGACTGCGTGAAAGAAAGAGGACTGAAGAACCGAGAGCATCAGCTCTTCCTTGCCGCCGCCCCCGCAGCCCCCGGAGCGCTAACCCGATAACCGGGGCTTTTCGAGGCGGGACGTGTTAATATAAAGCGATTACCTGTACTGCGGCTCGGGGGCGGATTCCGTGCCCCCCCCCCCCGGGGGGTGTGGGGGTGGCGGCGAGGGCGCCCGCAAAGCACACAATTATGCATTCCGGGGGAACCTGCGTGGGCGCGATTACATCTCCAATTCGGAGCCCCCAAAGGTGGGGTTTTAATGAAAGCGCTACGTCTCAATTTTTGCGGCGCGCCAGATAACGGGCGGAATTAAGTCGTAATGGAATAACACGGCGACGGGGATTACCACCCCCGCGGGGGAATTAATGAAGAGATTGGAATCGATGTAAATACGTTGAGGGATTAACGGGGGTGGTTTTATAAATAAGTTTAGAACGGCGGTTGATTAAAGCTTATTATCGAAGCTGTAATATTAATACCATTCCATGAGATCAGGTAAAAATCTACCCCAGCAATGTGTAGTTTCGCTTACTGATACCCCAGGCTTTACTATAAACAGTACTTATCACATATCACTTAACGAAAGTATTAAGTATTTAAGCCACTTCCGCCGACATCCCATTACCCGCCGATAATGCGAGTTTATCAGAATTAAGTTCTATCACCGACCCACTTAATACGCAACGGATTGAACAACTTTCTCAATAAAACCGCCCCCGTATCTCCAATTCACCTTGCCGCCTCGCCGCAATATTCGGGCACAGTAATCCGGCGTTAAGTGCCGTTTTTCGGCCGCCCCCACCGCAAATTTGCGAAATTTCGCCGTGAATATGAACGTAATCCGGCGAAAGGTGCGATAAGGGAGGCGGCAAAAACACGCGTTAATTGCCGCCACGTGTAATTGTGGGTCGTGGGTTCGCAATATTCGAACGCCAAAATCACACATAAATATATTACACACGAAAAATTTAGCAACCAAAAACATTTGAAAAAAGGACAAAAATTAATATTCAGATATTTACATTTCATACACAAAAATTCACTCTGCAGCTTCCCATCGAATTCGGCAGTTACACTCTTCATTCTTCGTGTATCGTTTATCGTCCTGTGACTACATTAAAACGCCGGCGTAATTGCTGCGGCGTACGGAGCAAGGGAGCGGTGCCCATTACAGATAATTGGGGGAGAGCGTAAATCTCTGAGGATGCACGGTCCAGGGCCGAGAATAAAAATTTATATCTAACCGATAAATTACGCGCTCCTCCCCGGGGTTAATAAATAGGCGGCGGATTTATCGGTTGTTTATTCAAATTTATGAGAAATCGATGGCTCGGCAGGCCGCCCCCGATACCCCCGCAGGCCGCCCCCGGAGCCCGCGATTAAAATTAAATATTTGTCCACTCTCACTGAAGGCGGATCAATCCGCAGTTTATACAATTCCTGCGATGCTCCTGCAGGGTAAATGGTGGAGGCGCCGGGCACGAAAGGTCACCTTGAAATTATAACGCCTGATTTAGGCACTTATCTATAGTCAGTGCTTGACTATAACGTAAAACGGGTCACTTGTAAATGAACCAAATTCAAATAACTTGCATTTTATGTTATATATCAGATCTGGCGTAAGTCATTTTTGAGGATATCGATAAAACTTCCAAAATTAATCCTTCGAATAAAATCCAGACAAAAAAGGTAGCCCACACAATGTATCACAGAGTTAATATTTAACTTGGGTTGATGCAACCAGGCATCATAGTCCGAGAAATCGAAAACAAAAATTTCTCAAAAGGAATTATATCGAAATCCAGAGGGCACAAAAGGGCTCATCTCTAAAAATAAAAGACACAAAAAAAAATTCAGAACACAAAAAAAACTGAATTTCTGTATAAGCATTTGACTTATTTGAACAGTTTCTTTATCACCACTATGATAACCAAATGTGAGCCTTCCTCGCTCATAAAATATTGGTCCATATGTGTACACGCCACATAGCGAAAATTCCATTTTGAATCTTCCTCGAGATTATCAAATTTATAACTTTGTATCAATAAAATACCGGTTTTTATAGTTCAGTAGTATTATGGGCAAACATGCTGTCTGCCTTTATTTTTCAAAATGCACTTTTTGGCATTGAATGGAAACAAATAAAGTATACTTTAAGTTGATCAAAGGATGTAGGCCCGTATCTATAGTCCGTACTTGAGCATGAGTTCGACTCAAGTCGTATTTTTGGTTGCGTATTCTCAATAATCGTTTATGCACCAAACGCAACCAAATATACTTTATTTTCGCCGATTTCGCTGAAAGTATCTAAAATAGTGCTCTAATGAGTGAGTTTCAAAGCAAATTATTAAAATAACAGGCAATGGGGTATTTTTAGATTTCTATATTTTCTATAAACGCGAAGATTTTCATTCCAAACAAAAAATTAAATGGAAACTTTTGACATGTTTCTTACAAATTACAAAATATAATTAAAAATTGCAAGTTCTCAATAGGAATTATATCATTCATACTATAAATTGCAAAATTACAGTGAATATTGCGTTTTTTTATTGGAGATTACAATTTTTTCTATCGAAACAACCAAAATTTAATGTAGAAAACAAAGCGGTGAAATAGTTGTAGTTGGTAAAAATTTAATAGAAATAACAAAGTTTAGTTGTAAATTAAAAAAATTTCATAATAATGCCCGAAATTTTGAATATTTCCTGAAATCCCGAAATTTTATAGTTGTAGTTGGTGAAAATTTTATAAAAATAACAAAGTTTAGTTGTAAATTACAAAACTTTCATAATAATGCCCGAAATTTTGAATATTTCCCGAAATCCCGAATTTTTTATTATAAACTAAAAGGAAATTAGTTTTCATTATAAATTATAGAATTCAGTTGGAAATTATGAATTTCTTATTGTAAGTGCCAACATTTTAATTATATATTTCAATGTTTAATTATAAATCTGCAATCTGAAAGCTTTAATGGAAAGTAGAAAATTGTCATTTCTCGTTAAAATTAAAAAAATATATATTAAATTTGTGTTGAACATGACAAGTTTTGAATAAAATTTTCTTCATTTTCCCTACAATTTATGAAATCTTTTACATATGATATTGAAATGCTATGTCGGTTGTAAATAACAATGTATGTTGCATTTTTATTGGAAATTATAGATTTTCCATTCAAAATTTGTCATTTGCCACGAAAATTTAATAAACTCTTTAAAATTTTAATGAAACATACAAATTTTCTGGTTTCCATAAAAGATATTTTCAATATAATTACAAAAATTTTCATAAATTGTAAAGATTAATGGAACCTGCGAATTGTTTGTTGCAAATTATTACGTCTTTCCCCAGAAATCAAATTCTGGAAAATTTTGTACATTTTCCCTACAATTTATGAAATTTATTACATATGATATTGAGATGATATGTCGGTTGTAAATAACAATGTATGTTGCATTTTTATTGGAAATTATAAAATTTCCATTCACAACTTATAATTTGCGACGAAAATTTAATAATCTCTTTCAAATTTTAATTAAACATGCAAATTTCTAGTTGTTCTAGTTCTAGTTATCTTTCCATAAAAGATATTTTTAATATAATTACCAAAATTTCCATAAATTGTAAAGATTAATGGAACCTGCGAGTTTTTTGTTGCAAATTATTACGTCTTTCCCCAGAAATCAAATTCTGGAAAATTTTCTACATTTTCCCTACAATTACTGAAATTTATTACATATGATATGGAAATAATATGTCGGTTGTATATAAAACAATGTATGTTGCATTTTTATTGGTAATTATAAAATTTCCATTCACAACTTATAATTTGCGACGAAAATTTAATAATCTCTTTCAAATTTTAATTAAACATACAAATTTTCTAGTTGTTCTGGTTCTAGTAATCTTTCCATTAAAGATATTTTAAATATAATTACCAAAATTTTCATAAATTGTAAAGATTAATGGAACCTGCGTTTTTTTTGTTGGAAATTATTACGTCTTTCCCCAGAAATCATATTCCTTGCAAAGTTATGAATGACTTCATAGAAATTTGCAAAATAAATCAGTAGAAACTATCAAATTTTCGTCATTTTAACTACAAATTGCAAAACTTCTTCGAAAACCCCATAAATAGTAATAACATTATGGTGAATATTACGACATTTTTATGATGGATTTCATTATTTCAATAGCGATTAAGGTAATATCAATTGATAATTACAAAATATCTGTAGAATTTGTAAAATGTTGAATTGAAACTTAAACATTATAGTGGAAATTGCATTTTTTTTAAATTATAAATACAATGTTTCAATGAAATTCGAAACCAATCATTAAGTAATAAATAAGTCATGTAGGAATTATGTAATTTTCGTTGTGAAAATTACATAATTCCTATATGACTTATTATTATTACATATGATATTGAAATGCTATGTCGGTTGTAAATAACAATGTATGTTGCATTTTTATTGGAAATTATAAATTTTCCATTCAAAATTTGTCATTTGCGACGAAAATTTAATAAACTCTTTAAAATTTTAATTAAACATACAAATTTTCAACTTTCCATAAAAGATATTTTTAATATAATTACCAAAATTTTCATAAATTGTAAAGATTAATGGAACTTGCGAATTTTTTGATGCAAATTATTACGTCTTTCCCCAGAAATCAAATTCCTTGCAAAGTTATTATAGACTTCATAGAAATTTACAAAAAAAAATCAATAGAAATTATGAATTTTTCATCATTTTATCTACAAATTATAAAACTTCTTCCAAAACCCCATAAATAGTAATAACATTATGGTGAATATTACCAATTTTTATGATAGATTTCATTATTTCAATAGAAGTTTTATAGTAATTATGCAATTTTTGTTGTAAAAATTAGCAATCTAAATTACAAAATTGCAATAGCTTTATGAAATTTCATTGTAAATTGATTTATTTCACTATAAAATGTAAAATATCATTGCGAATTTAAACATTTATATTATAAATTACAAAATTTCGGCAGTGATTGTGAATATTTTATTGTAAATTGCCAAAATTTCACTGTAAAATGCAAAACGTCATTGGAATTTGCAAATTTTGTATTACGTTATTAAAATGTTCATATTTATTTGTAGAAAATTTAATGAAAATTAGCTTAATTGTAGATTACGAACTTGTCATTAGAAATTACGAAGGCCTCGTTATAAATTCCAAAATTGTAATTAGAAATTTCAAAGTTTGATCGGAACGTTCAATGTTTCGTGGATATTATAAAGGTTTTTCGTCAAATCATATCACTTCCAAGTTATTAATATTTTAATAGAAATTTTCAAAACTTTTAGGCATTTGCCTAAATATAAAATATTTTATTTTAATATAAATATACAAATATTTTACCATAAATTAAAAACTTTTTAAATTTTCTACATTTTCTTTAAGTGAAATATTTTTATTTATTTTTATTTTTTTGTAATTTTCCTTAAGTGCAAAAGTGTAATCAATCTACAAAATTCTTATTTAAATTATATTATGTCGATTGTAAATTACAATGAATGCTGCATTTCTGAAATTTGTATATTTTATAGAAATTAGTAGGTATTTTCACTGTAAAATGCAAAATGTCATTGGCATATGCCAAATTTGTATTAAGTTATTAAAAGATTATTAAACATTACGAACTTTTTATTAGAGATTACCGAATTTTCATTAGAAATGATGAAATTCTCATTATAAATACCAGCATTTTAATTAGAAATTTCAAAGTTTGATTGAAACAAGCAATTTTTAGTGGATATTATAAAGGTTTATCTGCAAAGCTACTTACTAAGTTTTCTAAGGTTTATTCACTAAGTTATTGATATGATATTTAAATAGAAATTTACAAAACTTTTAAGCATAAATACAAATTTTTTATCGTAAATTAAAAACTTCAATTTTCCAAATTTTCTACATTTCTGCCAGAATTTTGGAGTCTGCCAGTAAAAATTTTTTGTACATTTTATAGAAATTAGTAGATATTTTATGATAATTTTATACATTTTCTTTAAATTTGATTCCATTTTCTGCCTATACTGATTGAAATTTCCAAACGTAATAAAAATTGATGACGTGTGATAATTTTATACATTTTGTTTAAATTTGGTTCCATTTTCTGCCAATACTGATTAAAATTTCCATACGTAATAAAAAAATTGTATATTTTATAAATGATTTATAAATGAATGACATTTTGATTTTTGTTATGAAAATTTTAAGTTGAAAAGTTTTAACATATTAAACGATGACTGAAATAAGTTTGATAAAAATTCATGACTGGGACTTTTTTTTTAATCATGTGAAATTTTGGTGCTTATTTGATTTATGCTGGAGAAATACCTTGAACAAAACAATCGACGACTTCTAGAAGAATAATTAACATTCATGACAACAATATTGGTTTTCCGATTTTCACATAAAAGTATACAATTTTTGTACTATCTAGATACATAAAAACCTAAATAATGAATTACTCTTCGATATATTCCGTGGGGCTGTTCGTCATGTACCATTTTAATTAGTGCTCTCCACTTCCCGCCTTCATAGCCCAATCTTATCGAAGAGGCTTGTTTATAAGAGGCCATAAACTTGCACGGGAGCCTCGATACGAACGCTCTTTATGACCAACTAAATCATGCGCTGCATACAGAGTAAAAGCGCATAAAAGGATGGTTTATTAGAGGAAATGCGAAAATAGATGACACTTAACATCCGGAAGGAAATTTATGGGCGAATAAATATAACGCAAAATTTAATCTGCATAATTATACAAAACACACCAAAACTTTGACTTGGTGACTTTTTCATGTATGCCAACGAATTTGTAAATTTATTTAATTTAGTTTTAGTAATGAGTTTATATAAGTTTATTATAAATAATATAATATATAATTTATTTTTATTTAATTCCGTTTCGAAAAGTCAAGTTTTACATCAATTTCTGTGGTTATGAAACATAAAAATTTTCACAACTGTCACACATACAGTTATGTAATGTAGTTATGTAAAGACATAACATAACTGCAGTTCCTACCAAGTTCCAAACTTTTTGTTGATTACAGCGTATCTATTTCTGGATTTTTCTGGTAGTAAACTACCCATGGCAACATTACCAGAGTCTTAAACACCATAAGTTAGTTCTGAATCGCTATTTGAGGACATTTTTTGGCATTATTATTAAATTTGTGAATTATTTTAGTTTCTTGACAAATTTGTTTGTGCCAGTGCAATCATATTTCCATAGAAACAATAGGTATAAGGTGATCTGATTCTATGATGTAGTAAGGAACGTTTTTATTCAAATAGTAGATTACATAATTCTGACGGAATTAAATAATGTTTGACATGTTATGACTTTGTACTCGTGTAATTTTGAAAACTCGCTTCGCTCGTTTAGGCAAATATTACACTCGTCAAACAATATCGCACTTTTCATAACTGGTTAGGTAAATAACTATTGTTATTACAGTTCAGATTATTTTTAATGATTCAGATGATTACAGTTACATATAAAGATTTTTAATTTTGTTTTCTCATAAAACCTATATTTTTCTGTCCTGAATTTTGGAATAGCACTGAAAGTCGTTACGTTCTCCCACATTGCGGTTTTAAGACGCAATATTAAAATAATTTATGCATTGATTCTTCGGAAATACAGAATCGCCTCGCATCGCTACAGACGCAATCATCGCCGGACGAATTGGGTCTGAACTCATGAATATTTATCGACGAACAGCGATCAGATCTATGCACACTGGCGGCAATCGAATGATCGGGGGCACGGATAACAGCGGGAAATGCTGTTTTCCTTGCCCCTAACTACAGTTTTTCCGGTGCACGCAATTTGCATTTCTCCTCTGGAAACAATGCAACCAGGCGGAGTGGAAGTATCCGACGACAACCAAATAAAGGACGTTTAAATGCATAATGCAGGCGCGAATTAATTTCCAATGGTGATCAGTGGAGCGCGAAGTGCGAGACTATTCGTCATGGCAGTTTTGAATGGTCATCGAGATTTCCATTACTTGTCTTTTTTTATTATTTCTCTTTTAAGAAATATTGATTTTTAGCTCTTCTGTCAATCTAATATATCTTCAGGCATACTGTATCCAAATCTGGCATAAAATTTTCATAATATTCTTTAGACAAATTTTTAGAAATTTCAATGATACCTGACAACTGGGAAAGTTATATGTTCGATTTTTTTTACTTATTTACTTCATTATATTCGTCAAATTTTCTGAGGATATATCTTCAGGCATACTGTATCCCAATCTAACATAGAATTAGAAGTTACAATTTCTAGTTTTGCAATCTTGGAAATGACAATTTTTAACTTGAACTTTAAAGAACTTGCGGATTTTGGAAATCCGCTTGCTCGTTTCCGTACCTCCCCTTTGAAAGCTTCCCTGTTCTCCGGGGGCACGTCCCCCACGTACTAGCCTGCGGAATTAATGCCCGCCACGATTGCACGCCCGATTTTACTCGTTATTATCGCCGCGCTTTATTTCTGGCCTCCAGATCCTAATCTATGGGGTCGTTTATATGTGCGGTCGGTTTGTATATGTACGCCCCGACCTGATAATGACCTAATAAATTAAAACCTCGGCCGCCGAATAAATAAATCGGGATTGCGCCCCGGAATCGGGGGTCTTTAAAAATTTAGCGCCCGCAAAAAAAGCGGCAGTAATCTTGTAAAGGGTTTAAAAAAAGGTGAATAAGGGCGGGGTTTTGTTGCAATGGATGGCTGCTCGGTTAATTTATGGCGACCCCTAAAGTTGGCGTAAAAATCGAAAATTAGCACAAGAGGCGTGAAAAAATGTGTTTAATTCATGCAAATGTATAAACAAACTTTCATGATTGCAATATTTAACAACAAGGTGTAATGCAAGGCTTAAGATTCGTGCTCTAATAATAATCTATATTTCTGTACAAATAAAATTCACTTTTATGTGAAAGTTGCTTGATACTGTCCAAGATGCTCACTTATATAAAAGCCAATATCTATATCGAGGCCTTTTCCTGCAACGAAGGTCTCACACCTGCACACACACAAGCGACACGTGACGTGAAAATGGAAGCAATTTTATTAACTGGCCGTGCAGTGTGTCTTTCTCTTTCTCCTCTCCCCACGTGCATTTGTGTGTGAGCGTGTGTAGTATTTGATGTGTCAGGCACACGCTCGAAGGAAAACCGACAGTTTTCCCCCCAGATTTTCCGCCGACGCTGCCACTGTTGCTCCCCCGGCCTCGGGGGCGAAAATAAATACAGAGACGTATTGGACGCGTGAGCGGGCCCAGGAGCAATTACCGGAGTGCAGAGCGCGGAAAAAACCTGCAGGAACGTGATCCCGTGATCTCGTGTCTTGGTCAGGCGAGCGGACACGTGTAAAGACACCGAGATCGAAGGGCAAACGGCTGGCAGGAATTCCTCCTCACGAGGCAATTAACGCACGGTGGAAATCCTGCAAGCGCCTGTTTGGTGGGTAATTTACGTAACGAAACTTCCAGGGGGGGCATCTCTAACTTCTGCGGTGCCGTCGTTCTGTCGCCCGCAGGACTCCTTAATTGCGCTTAATGTGCCGTGTGAGCAACACGACGACTTCTCAAAATAGTTTCAGAAATTTTGGTAATGCACACACAAGGCAATTTGCATGCACAACCAACACTAACTTCCCCAATTTATACTTCTTGTATCAATTAGAATATATAACTTGAAGCTCTAATTTTGATATTTAATTTGTTGAACGAAAAGTCATTCAAAATCATATAATATAACATATGAAGTGTGAACTACTAAATTTGAGGCTGAAAAAAAATTGCATGATAAATAAACCATCACAATACCTCGAGAAAAACATTTAACTCTTAATTATCCAATTAAAATTTTGTCATAAAAATTAACTGTTGATAATTTCGTTTTTATATTTTCTTAATCATAATTTTTATGTTAAACTGATTAGGAATCTTTTGACCTCATTAATTTACTATATTTATTAATGAGTAATTTTTTTTCTTTGTCTTTCTTTTTCCGAAACTTCTGTCTAAATTTGCCATCTAATGCAATTATTCAGAGGCGGATGGGGCCGGCGGGAAGCCGGGAAATTTCCCGGTGCGCCGGTCGCAAATAGTTGTAAGGCGCCGGCGCAACAAACTCATTTTTTTTTTGTTGAATCTTGCCACTACTACTGCTATACGCAATTTACACAAACGCGACAACAAATATTTATTATATTTGTTTCAAAATAATTTATAGTTCAAATGGTATTGATAAATTATAATGGTCTGAACAGTTGAAAGTCAAAGAGAAAAATGTTGAATAATTGACAACTGATTGATAGAATAATAAATATTAATAAACTTCTTGGAAGACTTGATTCAGGCCAAGAGTTTGAATCGTACTACTAGAAATCTACATAGCAAAATTTTGGGCAAATTTTAATGGGCCTCACATCAAATATATAAATTAGATCTGGGGCATTTGTTTCGTTTCTGTCAGATACTACAGTTAATTAAATTATTACGAAATCTAATAGTAAGATTTAAATTTAAAAAATTAAAAAATATTAAAATAGTAGCAGAAAAAATAAATACTGCTGCAATGTATTCAATAGCAGTAGACTAGACTAGTACCACTCAAAATGTGTACAATAGACCAACGCTCGTTCATTTTTAAACATGTTCTTCAAAACCAAAGGAAGAAAAGGTTAATCTCCATCTGAGAAACAAGAGAGAATGTAGTTGGTGGGCTGAAGAATGGCACTTTAAAAAATATTCGGCAAATACGGAATGTTAAGTCACCTTTGTATGTAGAAGTAAAATTGGTGATAAAAACAATAGAGAACCCCAATAAGACGAACAGTAACGTGAGGGCAATGGCAAAAAGTTTCACAGACAATATTTAAAATACGAAGTAATTTTAACAGCAACTATATTTTTCAAAAGATTCTGCATTACTGGACCAGGATCAAAATATTTGAAGGGCTACGGGGAGGAATGATTTCTATTTCTTCATTTTGATTCCATTTTGGTTCCATTTTTATTGAAATCGAGCTGATGGTGCCATGTTGTAGTATAGGAAAAGTAGTTTCGACACGTGAAGTAAAACAGTAAAAAACTATCACCGTTCGCTTCAAAAACGAAAAAATAGAATACGATGTTGACTTAAAACGATCAGAGATCTAGATGAAGAAGAATAATTTATAGACGACCCCCCTACTGGACAATAATCGGTAATCATAATAACATTTTATCAAAAATTTGTATTTCATTTGAAAATATATTGTTTGTAAAGGGTTTTCCAATAAGAGGTGTTATTTTGATATTCAAAGAAAAATGCCATTTTTTATTATAAATCATCAGATGTTTATTTCATTACAAAGAGGAAGGTATGCCGTTAATAGTGGAAAATAACATCAAGCAAATGACCACCACGGCCACGCTTACAGGACAAAATCCTTTTCATGAAATTTTCCATAACTAAATCGCAAAGTGGCTGCTGTATGTCCTCGATAGCCTCACGAATTCCATCTTTGAGGTCTTGAATCGATACTGGGCTGTTGGCGTAGACCTTCTCCTTCACGTGGCCCCAAAGAAAGAAGTCGCAAGGTGTTAAATCACAAGATCTCGGTGGCCAATTGTGATCACCTCTTCGAGAGATAACACGGTCCGGAAACTTTTCCCTTAAAAGATCAATGGTTTCGTTGCTTGTGTGGCACGTAGCGCCACTAAATATGTAGAAAAAGATTATGATCGAAGATATCTCACACTCGCCTTGAAGCTCTTATGTTCATGAGTTATGAGAAAAAGAATATGAATGAACTAAATAATAAAGAAATTGTAACCGCGTTAGGTAATTCCAATTCTCTTCTATCAAAAAAGTTATTGTTTTAAAGTAAAAATATTATATATTTTTTAATTTTTTGGTTATTTACTTCTGTAATACATTTGGTTTTTTAATTGTAGAAAAAAATTGCAGACGCTTTTACTTCTTTTCATTATAACCTCTTAAAACTGACATTTGAGCACTGATTCTTTCTGATTCTTTCAACTTTTGAAAACATTTTATGTATTGCGCCGGTGACTGTATTTCCTGCGCCGGTTTTGCTGGTCCCATCCGCCCCTGCAATTATCCAATCCTGTAAAATTGTAGCAAATTTGTAACTCTGCCACATCTCTTATTTATTGTTACAGTAGGTACAACGAGAAAGGCGTCATGTGCACTATTTCATTCGACTCTGGAAACTCTTGGGTGTCCGACGAGAACAAAGTTGACATATTTACGATGATTCTAATATCTGAACATTTTTTCATTTTGTGCCATCTTGATGCATTTCTAGATGGAGACGACCGTTATTTGGACAGTGCATACAATATTTATTCAATACTTTTCTCGTGTATTAAATTTAATTTGCGTTTTACATGTTCCCATCCCACAGTTGATTCCCATTTAAGATTAACCCGTCGCCGAACAATTCCCGAAACGCTCTGCACCCCTTTTGAACGCCTCCACCTAACTAATATCGCGTTTTATCAAAATTATTCAATTTACGCCTAGGCTTACCCTTCGAGTTTCGACGATTCCCATCACGTCTGCATAATGACGGATCAGCGCGAGTTACGTGCCGGATTAAAAACGGCGCGGAGGCGCGGAAATTAGGCGCAGTTTCGCTCGCGCTCACAACATTCAGAACTGATCCCGTAGGCGATTGAAGGCGAAAGCGACAGTCTGAGACGCCTAAATGGTACGTCCCAAATAATAACCGACTTATTTAGGGAAGAGCGCGTTTTGTACGCCGCTAGAATTTTAAATTTAATTGGAGCAGTGCGGAGTAATTTGGGCGCGAACGCAACAAGGACCATGATAAGATAAAATATTGATAGTGCTATCAGGTGAGAAACAAATTACAGTCCCTATGAAGAGGCAGGAAAGATGATTTTGATTGTCGAATTCAACTTTTTTCTTCGATAGTGCGTACATTAAGTTATTGCGTGCGGTACAAAGTGCGTAAAGTAATACTTTTTAGCACAGGTGCGTAAAAAAATTACGTGTGCCTGAAAACATCAACTGTGTATTAATAAAGTTTATACACCAATTCATTCTCACTCACCAATTAAAAATAAGACAGTATTTTGCATCAAATTTTAGCTGTTTTTCATAATAGCTGTCATAGGAAAAACCTTGTATGACACATTTTCGTAAAGTAGTGCTTTACGAAGTTGTATCATAAATAACTAGCATTGGGTGAGAACCAAATTATAGTCCCCGTGAAGGTGCAGGAAAGATGATTTTGATTGTCGAATTCAACTTTTTTCTTCGATAATGCGTACACTAAGTTATTGCGTGCGGTTCATAGTGCGTAAAGTGATACTTTTTAGCACAGGTGCGTAAAAAAATTACGTGTGCGTGAAAACATCAACTGTGCATTAATAAAGTTTTTACACCAATTCATTCTCACTCACCTATTAAAAATAAGACAGTATTTTGCATCAAATTTTGGCTGTTTTTCATAATAGCTGTCATAGGAAAAACCTTGCACGACACATTTTCGTAAAGTAGTGCTTTACGAACTTGTATCATAAATAACTATCATTGGGTGAGAAACAAATTATAGTCCCTGTGAAGGTGCAGGAAAAATGATTTTGATCGTCGAATTCAACTTTTTTCTTCGATAGTGCGTACACTAAGTTATTGCGTGCGGTTCATAGTGCGTAAAGTAATACTTTTTAGCACAAGTGCGTAAAAAAATTACGTGTGCCTGAAAACATCAACTGTGTATTAATAAAGTTTATACACCAATTCATTCTCACTCACCAATTAAAAATAAGACAGTATTTTGCATCAAATTTTAGCTGTTTTTCATAATAGATGTCGAAAAACCTTATACGACACATTTTCGTAAAGTAGTGCTTTACGAACTTGTATCATAAATAACTATCATTGGGTGACAAACAAATTATAGTCCCTGTGAAGGTGCAGGAAAGATGATTTTGTTCGTCGAATTCAACTTTTTTCTTCGATAGTGCGTACACTAAGTTTTTTCGTGCTGTTCATAGTGCGTAAAGTGATACTTTTTAGCACAGGTGCGTAAAAAAATTACGTGTACGTGAAAACATCAACTGTGCATTAATAAAGTTTTTACACCAATTCATTCTCACTCACCAATTAAAAATAAGACAGTATTTTGCATCAAATTTTAGCTGTTTTTCATAATAGCTGTCGAAAAACCTTATACGACACATTTACGTAAAGTAGTGCTTAACGAACTTGTATCACAAATAACTATCATTGAATCGTATGTAAAATAAGATGTAAGAAAAAGAAGAAAACGAGCATACAAGTAAGCAGAAAAGGGCAATTCTTCTTATACTTCTTTAATAGATTTTAATAGGTGTAGTAGAAACTTTGGTAGAGTTTTATAGATACAGTAGAAAATATGATATATAATCGTATACAGTTACAAACCTTACATATAAGTTTTGATAATTACATTTGAAAATATAGCAAATTTAGACAGTTTTCAATTGAAAATAAAACTAACTTGAAGATTTCAAATCGAAAATTGGCGAATTTTGAGAGCTCAGCTTGAAAAATTGGCAAGTTTAACAGTTTTAACAATTATAACTTGAAATGTAACTATTTTGATAAGTGCAGTAGTAAAATTTTGTCAAACAATGGTAGTATTTGACACATTTTGTAGATACTATATAAATTTGACAGATTTGATAGATAGATTAGAAAATCCGACAGATTTTAATAGATGCAGTAGAAAATTTAACAGATTTTTCATAGATACAGTAGTAAATTTAACAGATTTTGCTATGTACAGTAGAAAATTTGATAGATTTTAATGGATACTGTAGAAACTTAAGCAGACTGTAGATAGAAGAAACTTGTATAGAGTAGTACATACTAGTAGGCAGTAGAAAGTATGTCAGATTTTGCTAAATACAGTTGAAAATTTGATTTATTTTAGTCGATACAGTAGAACATTTGGCAGAGTTTTATAGATATAGTAAAAAACTTGACAGATTTTATTAGATTTAGTAGAAGTTTCTGATTTTTTTTATTAGAAATTAGAAATGGGAAATTCTTCATATTCTTCTTTAGGTGTAATCGTCAGGCAAAATGTATTTAAAAAACGGCAATGGAGTACGATTTAGTGCAAATTGGTTTGTCTGCGAAGTGGTTCGTACTTAAATTAACATATCTCAAAAACTAGCGTATCAATATCGATGAAATTTAATACTAACATGAAGTGACATGTAACAATGTATTTACTTGAATTAAGTTAATATTCAATGTATAAGTCTTGAGATATTCGTTATATAATGTAATAATGTCATGTTTTTGGTGATGTTTAAAGTATTATCAAATGATATCTCAAAAACTAGCATTTCAATATCAATGCAATTTATTTTTGATACTCCAATGAAATTTCATTGATTTTATTAGGTGTAGTAGAAACTTTGGTAGAGTTTTGTAGATACAGTAGAAAATATGATATATAATCGTATACAGTTACAAACCTTACATACAGGTTTTGATAATTACATTTGATAATATAGCAAATTTAGACAGTTTACAATTGAAAATAAAACTAACTTGAAGATTTCAATTCGAAAATTGGCGAATTTTGACAGCTCAGCTTGAAAAATAGGCAAGTTAAACAGTTTTAACAATTATAACTAGAACAGTAACTATTTTGATAAGTGCAGTAGTAAAATGTTGTCATATAATGTAATTGTATTGATACTATAGAAATTTGACAGATTTGATAGATAGATTAGAAAATCCGACAGATTTTAATAGATGCATTAGATAATTTAACAGATTTTTTATAGATACAGTAGAAAATTTAACAGATTTTGCTATGTACAGTAGAAAATTTGATAGATTTTAATGGATACTGTAGAAACTTAAGCAGACTATATATAGAAGAAACTTGTATAGAGTAGTACATACTAGTAGGCAGTAGAAAATATGTCGGATTTTGCTAAATACAGTTGAAAATTTGATTTATTTTAGTCGATACAGTAGAACATTTGGCATTGTTTTATAGATACAGTAAAAAACCTGACAGATTTTATTAGATTTAGTAGAAGTTTCAAATTTTTTTAAATTAGAAATTAGAAATGGGCAATTCTTCTTATTCTTCTTTAGGTGTAATCGTCAAAGGGCTGCTAAAATTAAACTTCTAAACAAACGATCCAACCTTGATGCCGATAGTCTCATTCGATTCAGGGAGTCATACGGTTCATACCAGACCACTTGATATACTTACGAAGACGTTTTAATTTTCGAAATTTTTGTTGAGGCGTTCTCGAAATTCCATTTCGAGAACGCCTCAACCGATTCGGACGAAATTTGGAGGGCTCATAGAGGGCCCAAATTCAAGCACAATTAGCCATAGTGGGCCCCATAATAATAGGGCTCCAAACTTCACTCGTTTACATTATGTGAAATTAACGCCAACAATATTTTTCAAACGCATTTATGAAGGCTACAAACTTCATGATCATTATTATATTGCATACACAAAATTAACACCAACTAATACGACAGTACATCTCTTTGATAATTTAGTTAGCCCCTCTTCACTGCTCAATTTATTGACGTGTAGTGCACGGGATTTGGCCCTCGTGAGCATGATTGCGTCGAATTTCCGCGCGCCGCTTTTAATTTGAAGTGGTGCTTGGAAGAAGCGACGTGTTTAATACTCAATTGCGCTCTTGTGGACGCAAGGAGGGCGTTATTAAGTGCACAGGTGAGTGCTCTTATGTGCAAAGTAAATATTTCATCAGACACGTGACGCCATTGTCGGCGGGAAAAAATATATACGTGACGGTGTTCTGCACGGCTGGCACAGCACGATTTAATTTATAAGATTTTGAATTACATCCTACCTCCTTCTTCATCATTACATTAACTTGATGTACTTTGAATATGAATATAGGATGTCTTCGCATCTTTTTTTTGCGAGTAACGAAAATAATCCCTCAACAAAATGCTGCAAATTTTGTTCCAGCAGCTCCCTTTACAAGTAACGTTAAAAAATCCAGCAACTCTCAATAGCCATACATTTTAATAATACTGGTTAAAACAGACGGCTCATCAAAAATAATAATTAAATTTTGAGCATATTTCTTATATTTTCCGCCATGCACCCTTTTAACGGCAGCGTTACGCAAAAATTGCATTACGCCTCGTCCATTATTTAATTAGCGCCCCCGTGGGGGGGCGGCGTTGGCGGCGGTCGAGGCGCGGGGGCCGAATCGATGGCTTTCGGGTCGCCTCCGCCGCCCCCGTCCCCCTGCCCCAGGTGGGGCCGTGGAGGGATCTCCCCGTCGGCAATTGCCTCCTCAAAGATGATAATCGATAATTGCAAAAACTTAATACGGCCGGCGCGCCCGGGGCCCCCTTCTGATTAATCCGCCCCCGCCGCCGCCCCCAGAAAGCCCCGAACTTTGCGAGCCCGGCCCGTGTTGACTCGAGTGTGCCTGATGCGATTAGAAAAATTTCCTCCTCCGTGAACCCCCACGTGGACTCGCACAAGACCCTGGTTTGTGGAGAAGAGAAAATTCGGAGGAGATTGATTCAAGTGAGGCAACAAAGCCTTTATGAGGAATTTAGACCTCATTATTTGGTGTTTTTGGCAAATTAGACACAGCATCAGAAACGGGCGTTAAATAACCACACAATTTAATGGTGTGCCTAAACTCTGTTCCATTTATATTTTAAACTAAGTTGCCAAAGTTTCTGCTGTATCCATTAAAATCAATCAATTTTGCTACTGTATTAGGCAAAATCTGCTATATTTTTTATTGCATCTATAAAAAAAATTGTAACATTTCTACTATATCTATTCAAATATGTCAAATTTTCTACTTCATATATAAAATAATGCCAAAGTTTCTACTGTATCTACTAAAATGAATCAAATTTTCAACTTCATTTGGCAAAATCTGGCATATATCTATGAAAAATCTATAAAATTTTCTACTATGTCTATTAAAATCTATCAATTTTTCTACTGTATCTATCGAAATCTGTCAAATTTCTACTGTTTCTATAAAAATGTGTCAAATACATACTTTATTTGACCAATTTTTAACTGCACGCGTCAAAATAGTTACATTTCTAGTTACAACTGTTAAATCTGTTAAAAATGTAAATATTTCAACCTGAGCTGTCAAAGTCCGACAAATATTATTAAAAAAAATGATCTATAAAAAAATATCTGAAACTTCTACTAAATCTAATAAAATCTGTCAAGTTTTTTACTGTATCTATAAAACTCTGCCAAATGTTCTACTGTATCGACTAAAATAAATCAAATTTTCAATTGTATTTAGCAAAATCTGACATATTCTCTACTGGCTACTAGTATGTACTACTCTATATAAGTTTCTTCTGTCTATAGTCTGCTAAAGTTCCTACAGTATCCATTAAAATCTATCAAATTTTCTACTGTACATAGCAAAATCTGTCATATTTTTTACTGTACCTATAAAAAAAATCCGAAACTTCTACTAAATCAAATAAAATCTGTCAAGTTTTTTACTGTATCTATAAAACACTGCCAAATGTTCTACTGTATCGACTAAAATAAATCAAATTTTCAATTGTATTTAGCAAAATCTGACATATTCTCTACTAGCTACTGGTATGTACAACTCTATATAAGTTTCTTCTGTCTATAGTCTGCTAAAGTTCCTACAGTATCCATTAAAATCTATCAAATTTTCTACTGTACATAGCAAAATCTGTCATATTTTTTACTGTACCTATAAAAAAAATCCGAAACTTCTACTAAATCAAATAAAATCTGTCAAGTTTTTTACTGTATCTATAAAACACTGCCAAATGTTCTACTGTATCGACTAAAATAAATCAAATTTTCAATTGTATTTAGCAAAATCTGACATATTCTCTACTGGCTACTGGTATGTACTACTCTATATAAGTTTCTTCTGTCTATAGTCTGCTAAAGTTCCTACAGTATCCATTAAAATCTATCAAATTTTCTACTGTACATAGCAAAATCTGTCATATTTTTTACTGTACCTATAAAAAAAATCCGAAACTTCTACTAAATCAAATAAAATCTGTCAAGTTTTTTACTGTATCTATAAAACACTGCCAAATGTTCTACTGTATCGACTAAAATAAATCAAATTTTCAACTGTATTTAGCAAACTCTGACATTTTCTACTGCCTACTAGTATGTACTACTCTATACAAGTTTCTTCTATCTATAGTCTGCTTAAATTTCTACAGTATCCATTAAAATCTATCAAATTTTCTACTGTACATTGCAAAATCTGTCATATTTTTTACTCTACCTATAAAAAAATCCGAAACTTCTACTAAATCAAATAAAATCTGTCAAGTTTTTTACTGTATCTATAAAACACTGCCAAATGTTCTACTGTATCGACTAAAATAAATCAAATTTTCAACTGTATTTAGCAAAATCTGACATTTTCTACTGCCTACTAGTATGTACTACTCTATACAAGTTTCTTCTATCTATAGCCTGCTTAAGTTTCTACAGTATCCATTAAAATCTATCAAATTTTCTACTGTACATAGCAAAATCTGTCAAATTTTCTACTGTATCTGTAAAAAATCTGTTAAATTTTCTACTGCATCTATTAAAATCTGTCGGATTTTTTAATCTATCTATCAAATCTGTCAAATTTCTATAGTATCTACAAAATGTGTCAAATACTACCATTGTTTGACAAAATTTTACTACTGCACTTATCAAAATAGTTACATTTCAAGTTATAATTGTTAAAACTGTTAAACTTGCCAATTTTTCAAGCTGAGCTATCAAAATTCGCCAATTTTCGAACTGAAATCTTTAAATTAGTTTTATTTTCAATTGTAAACTGTCTAAATTTGCTATATTTTCAAATGTAATTATCAAAACCTGTATGTAAGGTTTGTAACTGTAAACGATTATATATCATATTTTCAACTGTATCTATGAAACTCTACCAAAGTTTCTACTACACCTATTAAAATCAATGAAATTTTCGACTAGAGTTAGCAAAATCTGTCATATTTTCTACTGTACCTATATAAAAATCTGTCAAATTTTCTACTGTGTCTATTAAAATCTTAATTCGGAATAGTTCAGGAATGTAACACATCTGCTGCTGTTACTATTATTCGGATTTGTTAATTTACTGTAAAGTGGTTAAAGTGGTTAATTTACTATAAAGACCAGTACGTACTTATGTTTTAATAAAAAAAGTCAACAACAAAAATAATAAAAAAACCTTTTTTTGATTGCAATAGCAAGTTATGTTTTGTACTTGACAAAAAAAAAACTCTTGGTAAAGTTTCCGTATCCATAAATGATCTTCTTTACAAAATTATGTAAAATTGAGAAAAAAAACTGTGTGAAAATTGTTTAACTGTACCAATTGCATAACTTTCTCTCGTCTTCAAGATCGCAATTTTCACAATTTCGAAGCATGGATTTCCGGAAGTGGCCCATCGGCCGAAACACTCACAAACACATCTCGCCGGCCTCCCATATTTGCCGTCTTCTTTTCCCACATTTAATCCGCGCATTGAATAAATCATAAGCATTTACACAATCCATTACCGGAATTGATTTGCGGTGCGGAGAGCGTCGCTGTGCAAACCGCGGGTGTTTGCTTTGGCGCGAGCGGCGGGGAATATTCAAGTGGACCGGATGTCGGGCTTTTTCCGGTTTACCCTTTTTCCGGGACGGCGGCGTGCACGTCGCGCCGCACGTGCCCCGGTTTCCGGACGAGCCGCCGAAAGTGCATCCGCCCCGGAGTTACCTGCGCCTAAGCCTGCGACACTGTTGCGCTCCGGCCGGAAAGCTCCGGGCAACTTATCGCGTGCATCGAATCCCGGAAACGGGTAGGGAGATAGTGGTGGGTTTGGCCGTACTTTATTCCGGTTTCGAGGTACTCTGCGCATTGTTATTTTCATCGGGTTACTGGACATTTTTCAGCTGTAAATATTATCACGTGTCACGCTTTAAGAGACTAGGAAAATGTCTGAAAAAATTTGGTATAGCAGAACATGACTTCCCATTACATGAAAAGCTATTCTCCATATAATCCATATATTTTCATATTAACCAATTTTCGATTTTTTTAATCTTCATTAGATTAATTAGGTTTACAATGATTATGTAAACAGTAATTTTGTGTAGAAGAAATCAATGAAATTTATGACAGTTTTTAATATTTGTATACCTGATAATTTTTTTTTTAATTTTTGAGCAGATTTCAATTATCTTCGAAGATATTTGGAGTCTATATTTCTATATATAAGATAATATATATTTTTTTTGTTTGGAAGACAGTAATAAATCTTATTTCAATATTTGTAGGTATATAGATTGTACTTTTTTTTTCAGAAATCAATAATTTCCGAAATTTCGTATTTAATATTTGCATTAGGTAGGAAGTGATTTGTAGTCATTGTGTATAATTTCTTTAAAAAAATTTATTTAAAAAAATTGAAACTGTCCGCAGACCAGCAAACATCTACATTTTGTGATATATTATATTATATTACAATGCGTTATATTACATCCTCCCTTTCCCCCATTTTTTGAATTTGCCGTTTCAAAGATAATCCTGCAGCAATAATGCCGCCATACGTCATATTAGATACCGCTGCTGAAACGAGCTCCCTAATTTAGTCTAATGCAACTTAATTATCTGTGAGATCTCCGTGCCAGACCGTCTGGAATTGCAAGTTGTGTGGGTCGCTGCTTAATCCGCAACATTCTCGGGACAAGTCGTTACTGGGACGTTCCGGGAGGCTTGCTGTGGGCTGCTTGCGCCCGGAGTCAAGAGGGACGCACCCGGAGTTTAATAAGCCGGTCCAATTTGCCTGGCCGGCTCCAATTCCGCGATTCACGATCCGCAGAACAAAACGAGAACGACGAGCAAAATCTGAAATTTGTAGTGGAAATAGACTTCTACAGATACTTAAAAATCGTGCACTTCGATTTGAACTCTAACAATATTATTCATAAAAAATTATGCAGCGATTTAACGGTGGTATATCTCATCAAATTTGCAAATAATAAATTTTCAGAAATTTCAGTAATAGCTAACCCATACTTATCAATGCAGAAAGTTATATTTTCAATTTTCTCCCTTATTTAATACTGAAACTTTGTCAAATTTTCAGCAAAATTAGTTTCAGGTGTACTGTACACGAATCTAATATCAATTTTGCAAATACTAAATTTTCAGATATTTCGGTAATAGCTAACTCATACTTGTCAATGCAGAAAGTTATATGTTTGATTTTCTATATTACTTATTACTGAAACTATGTCAAATTTTCAGGAGAATTACTTTCAGGTGTACTGTACATGAACTTATATCAAATTTGCAAATAACAAATTTTCAGGAATTTCAGTAATAGCTAACCTATAGTTATCAATGCAGAAAGTTATATGTTTAATTTTCTCCCTTATTTATTACTGAAACTTTGTCAAATTTTCAGGAAGATTAGTTTTAGATGTACTGTACATGAATGTTTATTTTTATTTTTGTAGAAAATGCAAGTTGTTAAATTTCATATTTTGCATACTAGATTTGATTTTAACGTACTGTTTACGATTGTACAGAATTTATATGAGACAATTTAGCTGGGAATTGTAATTTTCGAGTAAACATCCACAAATTATCTGAATTCGAGAGTGCACAAAGCGCGGACCAGATTACCCAGCATCCGTATTAGTTGTGTAGCTGCAAGCCGCCGCGACTAATCCTCCGCTGCACCGGGGGCTTTCGCCGCCCCCAATAAACATAACGAGCGGACAATTAACTCGCGCCTCGGCCCGTAAATCCTTGCGAATCTCGTTATTTATTAGCGCAAATCCGTTTCGGTGTCTTCCTTATATCTTTATACGCGTGTATCAGGGCTTTCATCTCCGTTGGCGCGCGCGCTCACATGTATGATATATGCGATTTATTGTCGGGGATTAGAAGCACCGTGCAGAGGCATAAACAAGATTTCAGTGAGATAAAACCCTCGCCGGGGAGCGTAAATAATTCATCCCGATTTCCGCGCGGCGCCTACGATTCCGCGTTCGCAATTGTGCGGGGGAGGGCTTTTAAAATCGCCAGATCCGCCGGTTTACGGCGAGGCCGTCGAGGAAATCTTGAGTTATCGCGCAAACTAGTGCTCAGACGTGACGATTGTCGCGATAAAATCCATCTGAAGTTAAAAAAAACGAAAACAATATTTTGCACTTTTAATGCAACCATTAAAATTTCCATAGAAATATATATTTGAGTGCTCCGGTCACAGGGGCGGATGGGACTAGCAAAACCGGCGCAGGAAATACAGTCACCGGCGCAATACATAAAATGTTTACAAAAGTTGAAAGAATCAGAAAGAATCAGTGCTCAAATGTCAGTTTTAAGAGGTTATAATGAAAAGAAGTAAAAGCGTCTGCAATTTTTTTCTACAATTAAAAAACCAAATGTATTACAGAAGTAAATAACCAAAAAATTATAAAAATATATAACATTTTTACTTTAAAACAATAACTTTTTTGATAGAAGAGAATTGGAATTACCTAACGCGGTTACAATTTCTTTATTATTTAGTCCATTAAAATTCTTTTTCTCATAACTCATGAACATAAGAGCTTCAAGGCGAGTGTGAGATATCGTCGATCATAATCTATTTCAACATATTTTAGCGTTAAGAAATATCTTTCGCAGGAAACTTGAGATATCGGAAGAGTTCTAACGGAAGAGACTAAAATATAAGTATTGGGTATAAGATGGAGTACACTTCTCGAAATAAATTGTATTTAAAAATAACGTGGTTACAACTAGTAGCACAGTTTTGCAACTTCTACTTCAGTATTTCTTCATTTGTTTTGCCACATGCTCACACATGCTTGCTTAATTCTTCTATGTGTTCTTCTATAAAGTCTATCTGCAGTTACAGATTTTGGTCTACTATTAACATATCACAAATATTTTGTTCCAATAAATCAGAAATTTCAAATCAAAAGTTCTTCTACTAAATTTTCTAATGTTACATTACAATTTTTGTTTGTAATTTATTAGTTAAAGTCTTCAATATAGAGAGAAGTCGATTTTTTTGGAATATTTGGTTTAATTTCATCCAAATTTTGTGGATCTAATACACATAGATCTTTACAGACATCAAAGGTATTTTGGAATCGTTTTATCATAGACTTGATTACAGTATCTATTATTACATTGAATTTTTCAAACATACATTTCTCATGTTCATCGTCTAATGTTTCATCTCCACTTTTTTCTCCAATCTTTCGGGATACGAATTACTTTTTTCTTGGCAGTTCATTCAATATTCTCTCAAATTTCATTTTAGAATTATGTACTGTATGTTTAATTATGTACTAATTTTTCTTCAGTCCATACTGCGAATTAGTCTGAAAGATATTTTACTGAGTCGCAATTCTTTGAAACGTCGGTATTTTTGAACTTTTGCACTTTGCGCCATCTGTGTAGATTTGTAGCAATGGTATTTGTAAATCAAGGGCTACAGGAAAAACGATCAGAGTCCAATTTGGTCGTTTTCCAGAAAACTAAATTGAAAGTTTCAAGTCTAATAAAGGACACAAAGGATGAATGAAAAACTAACTGATTATAATTGATCTACTTTGACAAGACGTGAATTAGAATATTGAGCAAAAACATGTAATACACATAAGTAAGATTATTAAAACAATATTTTTTATTAACAAGTTTTGGACTCTGATCGTTTTCAACAGTATTTTTAGATTTTTTATGTAAGGTACAGTACAGAATAGGTATGTACATACAAACCATATATTTTCAAATGAAATACAAATTTTTGATAAAATATTATTATGACTACCGATTATTGCCCATTAGGGGGATCGTCTATAAATTATTCTTCTTCATCTAGATCTCTGATCGTTTTAAGTCAACATCATATTCTATTTCTTCGTTTTTGAAGCGAACGGTGATCGTTCTTTACTGTTTTACTTCACGTGTCGAAACTACTTTTCCCATACTACAACATGGCACCATCAGCTCGATTTCAATAAAAATGGAATCAAAATGGAATCAAAATGAAGAAATAGAAATCATTCCTCCCCGTAGCCCTTCACATATTTTGATCGTGGTCCAGTGATGCAGAATCTTTTGAAAAATATAGTTGCTGTTAAAATTACATCGTATTTTAAATATTGTCTGTGAAACTTTTTGCCATTGCCCTCACATTACTGTTCGTCGTTTTGGGTAAAATCACCAATTTTACTTCTACATACAAAGGTGACTTAACACTCCGTATTTGCCGAATATTTTTTGAAGTGCCATTCTTCAGCCCACCAACTACATTCTCTCTTGTTTCTCAGATGGAGATTAACCTTTTCTTCCTTTGGTTTTGAAGAACATGTTTAAAAATAAACGAGTGTTGGTCTATTGACTATAGTCAATATAATATACTATAGTCAATATAGTCTATTGACAATTGGTCTATAGTTACACATTTTGAGTGGTACTAGTCTAGTCTACTGCTATTGAATACATTTCAGCAGTATTTATTTTTCTGCTAATATTTTAATATTATTTTTTTTAAATTTAAATATTACTATTAGATTTCGTAATAATTTAATTAACTGTAGTATCTGACAGAAACGAAACAAATGCACCAGATCTAATTTAAATATTTGATGTAAGGCCCATTTAAATTAGCCCAAAATTTTGCTATGTAGATTTCTAGTAGCACGATTCAAACTCTTGGCCTGAATCAAGTCTTCCAAGAAGTTTATTAATATTTATTATTCTATCAATCATTTGTCTATTATATAACATTTTTCTCTTTGACTTTTAACTGTTCAGACCACTATAATTTATCAATACGATTTGAACTATAAATTATTTTTAAACAAATATAATAAATATTTGTTGTCGCGTTTGTGTAAATTGCGTATAGCGGTAGTAGTGACAAGATTCAACAGAAAAAAATGAGTTTGTTGCGCCGGCGCCTTACAACTATTTGCGACCCGCGCACCGGGAAATTTCCCGGCTTCCCGCCGGCCCCATCGGCCTCTGGACAAGCTCAACAGCACGCCACTCAGAGATGGAGCTTATAAAGCACTAGAAATATTTAAAAAAAACAAAAATCAAAAAAGCACTTCTTTTTCGTCAGCATTTCTTTTGGGTCAAAAAACAAAAAAAAAACACTTATTATGGGGTATATTCACATATTTAAAATATAAATTTATATTCATAACTAATACACAATATGCATTATGTATAACATTCTTATGCTATGCAAGCTTTCTAACCTGTCAGCCAAACTAGCGGTTTTGTATGGGTAGATTTTACTGAAATTCGTCAAAATTTATTAATGAATTTAAATAAAGTTTCTGATTTAACGGTAATAGGTGCAATTTCGTCTTCCACGTGATGTTACGAATTTGATTTTTGCAATTGAATTTAAAGCGCAACTTAAGATTCAAATTGCCGGAGGTATCCCGAGGCCTTTCATATATTCCGGCCAATTTGGCAAGCCCCAGAAAATCGCCTCAGCCCGACGTTAAAACTATTACGTTTCGCAATTCCGCAATCACCGCTCATCCGGGATTCGCATCCCGGTTTCGAAACGTCCTCCCCTTGGCCCCCTCCGAGCGGCGCTCCCTTTTTTATCGTTCCAATTATATTTTACGGGCACGCAAATTTTCCGGGAGGCGCTCCCGGAAAAGCCAATTGGAAAAGTTTCATTATTACGCGGGGCGCGCGAGCGGCGCGTCCGACCACTTAGTACAAATAACCGGGGAAATCGTGCGGAAACGGGAAAAATAGCCCGTGTGAAATCGGCGTGTAATTCCATCGGATCCCGGCCGCCCCCGCCCGGGGGCGGGAGGGGAAGGGGGCGCGCGAGGATCCAGGGATCGGCATTCGCGTCACGGGCCGGGGCCCTATCTAACTTTGACCATTCACATCTAAACTATCCGACGGTGTGAGTTCGGGGGGCGGCTAATAGAAAACGCTGCGGAAAAACGCGCACCAGCGAA
Organism: Othius punctulatus; assembly: GCA_951805005.1. Classification (NCBI taxonomy): domain Eukaryota; kingdom Metazoa; phylum Arthropoda; class Insecta; order Coleoptera; family Staphylinidae; genus Othius; species Othius punctulatus. Next base: position 77,825,964 of record OX638142.1, read on the forward strand.
TTCCCCGACGATTCGATAACGGAGGATCTGACGAAGATTGTTTATAAATCACGTGGCGGCCGCGTCTGGGGGACGCGGGGGCGGCCCTAATCAAATTAAGATTACCGGATCCCCTTTTTATCGCGCGCCACAGGGAGGGATAATTAAATCGTAATCCCTGTGCGCGCTCGCCGCCGCCCCCGCCCACCCCCGCGGAGAGTGACGTGTGCCCTTTCGCACACCCACGCACACCCACGCACACACACACGCACAGTAACTGCCGGAGGCGGAGATTAGGTAAAGAGGATTTCCACTGTCCACGTAAATAGTAATGGAGCTTTAAATTTCCCTTTTTGCTTTCTTCTCCTCTCCTTCAGGCCGCAATCAATATAGAGCTTTATTGTGGGGATTTCCGGGGGACCTCGGAACACGGATTTGTCCAATTTACCGACGCCGCACGGGCCTACGCAGTCACGCAATTAAAACTGCCCTATCAATTCGTACGTCTTATCAGGGAGACGAAAATAAGCCACCGTGTATGAGAAATTGTCTACAGGCCTTGGAAAAAAAACAAACTCCATACACAGGACTTGTAACTTGGACACAAAGGGCCATGCAAATTTGTATTAAAAAGGGCATTTCTATGGATAGTTTGCGTAACGCCTAGATGTGCGTTTTTTTATAAACCAAAGGATCATCGGAAACTTTTTTTTCCAATCACAGTTCAGTTCAGTGATCGGAAAATTGAGTTTCCACTGATCAAATTTCATTTTTTGGTGATCAATCTCCAGGAGATATTTTGTCTACTGATCAAATTTCAGGCGATTAAACTTATGGCGATTAATTTAAATTCCTTAAAATTTACCTCCACGCAACTGATCACCAGAAAATACTTATTCAGAAAACTGAACGCCTAATAAATGTTCATCAGAATTTGTTTTTCTAAAAAGAAAACTACAAAATGAAGCGAGACCTCTAATTTATTTCTAACCACAGTTAATATTTAAAAACTAATTCACATATTTTGCATTTATCACTAAATATTAAATCTATGGATGCTTTTATTGAAGATACATTTTTTACTAATCCTTTTTAGTACATCAATTTTCAAGGGTTCAACATTCTGATAAGTAATATTGTGAGTGATGCTCAATTTTCTAGAGATCAGTATATCTTTTATAAAAATTATAATTTGTATGAAATCATATTCTATTGTCATAAATTTAAACGCCTGAAAATTTATCAGTAGACAAAAACTCTCCAAGAAACTGATCACCCTATAATGAAAATTGATCATCTGGAACTAAATTTTCCGATCACAGGAAAACTGAACGCCTGAAAATTTACCTCCACGCAACTGATCACTAGAAAATCATATCCATAAAACTGAATCCCTAAAAATGTTCACGAGAATTTGAATTAAATCATATTATGTCATAAATTTAAACGCCTGAAAATTTATCAGTAGACAAAAAATCTACCTCCACGCAACTGGTCACTAGAAAATGCATATCTATAAAACTAAACGCCTAAAAAATATATTCACCAGAATTTGTGTTAAATCACCTTATAATGTCATAAATTTAAACGCCTGAATATTTATCAGTAGATAATAAACTCCAGGAAACCGATCACCAGAAAATGAAAATCGATCATCGGAAACTTAATTTTCCGATCACGGGAAAACTGAACGCCTGAAAATTAACTTCCAAGCAACTGATCACCAAAAAAATGCATATCCATAAAACTAAACGCCTAAAAAATGTTCACCAGAATTTGTGTTAAATCATCTTATAATGTCATAAATTTAAACCCCTGAAAATTTATCAGTAGATAATAAACTCCAGGAAACTGATCACCAGAAAATGAAAATCGATCATCGGAAACTTAATTTTCCTATCACTGGATAACTGAAAGCCTGACAATTTACATCCAAGCAACTAATCATCAGAAAATGCATATCCATGAAACTGAATACCTAAAAAATATATTCATCAGAATTTGTGTTAAATCATCTTATAATGTCATACATTTAAACGCCTGAATATTTATCAGTAGATAATAAACTCCAGGAAACCGATCACCAGAAAATGAAAATCGATCATCGGAAACTTAATTTTCCAATCACAGGAAAACTGAACGCCTGAAAATTAACTTCCAAGCAACTGATCACCAAAAAAATGCATATCCATAAAACTAAACGCCTAAAAAATGTTCACCAGAATTTGTGTTAAATCATCTTATAATGTCATAAATTTAGACCCCTGAAAATTTATCAGTAGATAATAAACTCCAGGAAATTGATTACCAGAAAATGAAAATCGAGCATCGGAAACTTAATTTTCTTAAATTTTCTTAATTAAAAAATGTTCACAAGAATTTATATTAAATCATATTATAATGTCATAAATTTAAACGCCTGATAATTTATCAGTAGACCAGTAGATTTAAGTTAGAGATCAAATTAAATGTATGTGTGGTAATCACTTGGTGAAACATATTGATTAGGGAGATTTAAAAAAACACTTGGTATAAGTTTAACAAATTTTTTCAATAGAAATAACTCGACAATTATTTCGGTAGTTATACCATTTTGCTCTTGAAAATGGTTTCACTACCGAAACAATTGTAGAGTTATTTCTATTAAAAAAAATGTGAAACCTATACCAAGGTATTGTTTAAATCTCCTTTTAGAGATCAGTTTATCTTTAATACAAATTTTGGAGATTAAACACCGGAATAATTTTCTATTTCTGAATCTTTATAACTCAGTTTTAATCTAAATATAGAAAAATTATTCGACCCAAAATTTGTATAAAAAATAGAGATTTCTTAAATAACGTAATTTTTATCTCCCAAAGTTGGATGAGCTTAGAAGTTCTCTTATATTTTAAATCTCACGTTAAAATCAAACATTAGTAAAACTAATGTTTTTTTCCTTGGATATGTTTCAAAGTTGAACTTATTTTGTGTATGTTTTGTACTTATACAGATGGCTTCCTGTAAAACTGCAAAATGTAAGGAAGAGCCGGGGAAGTCTTGAGTTATTTCTATTAAAAAAGTAAAACTTATACCAAGTGTTTTTTTTATAAATCTCCTTCTAGAAATCAGCTCATCTTTAATAAAAAAATTGGAGATTAAAGACCGGAATAATTGTTTTCTCTGAATCTTTATAACTCAAACTTAATCCGAATATTGAAAAATTAATCGGCACAAAATTAGTGTTAAAAATAGAGATTTTTTAAATAACGTAATTTTTATCTGCCAAAGTTGGAGAAGCTCAGACAAATTTTGGAGATTAAACACCGGAATAATTTTCTATTTCTGAATCTTTATAACTCAGTTTTAATCTAAATATCGAAAAATTATTCGACCCAAAATTTGTATAAAAAATAGAAATTTCTTAAATAACGTAATTTTTATCTCCCAAAGTTGGAGGAGCTTAGAAGTTCTCTTATATTTTAAATTTCACATTAAAATCAAACATTGGTAAAACTAATGTTTGTTTCCTTGGATATGTTTGAAAGTTGAACTTATTTTTGTGTATGTTTGTGTGTTACTTATTCTTGTAAATTCTTGTAAAACTGCGAAATGTAAGGAAGAGCCAGGGAAGTCTTGAAATGGTCCTATTATTTAAGTTACGACTTTTACAATCTGTTTAATACTGCACAATTACTTGAGATTTAGTTTCGATGTTAATGCTGTGCAAACTGGAGCGCAGTTTAACCCCAATAACTATCGTAAGTCTATTTTGGGAAGCATCGACTTACGATGTGATTACATTGAGCAGTCGCTATGTAAAGATAATTAATATTAACAGTACATTTGGACAATATGTCCAATCCTCTATGCACATTGCTGATAGTAAGCAAGATTATATCTTGCTATTCCTAATATTTTGTGTTACTTAGCAATATTTTCTATATATTGTATATAGAAAATATTGCGAAGTAACACAAAATATTAGGAATGGCAAGATATGATCTTGCTTACTATAAGCAATGTGCATAGAGAATTGGACCGAATATCTCCCTAGGATAGCAAGAAACCGGTTTCTACCAGGTTTGTCTCGTCAGTCCGAGGATGTCTTCATAGTAATTTTCTTCTGTACTTCAGTAATAGGTGACATGTATATGATTTGTTCTGTACATATATGATTATTAAATAATAATCTAAGCATCGTAATTTCTGACTGGGGTGTAAAGATAGATCGCCTCCACGTGGTGCACCCTGGGTAACGCTAAATGATCTATCGCAATAGGCAATCATCATCAAATCTCTTATCAATTTCCAAGTCATAAACAAAATTACACTAATATACCAACCTGTTAAAAATCCTGGTCGCGGCACCATTTCTGTAAGTGGTCATTATTTATTTTCACTTTTTTATGGTTTTTTTTTAAGATTTGGTTAATGAGCAAAATTATTTTTTTAAACTATTTATTGGAATGGTTGGAAAGTTAAACTTATGTTTATCTCTCTGGAAAGGTTCTCCAAGCCCGTTAATACTGTGGTCTCTGTAGTCCTTTATGTTATAAAACTGAAAGCTAAGCTTGGTCTTAATTTCGATTTCTGTTTCTACTTCTTTTTCATGCATTTTATTTCCAATTTTGGATATAGCCTTTCCATTCCTCCTGGACAACGAATAACAAGAAATGGGCTAATAGGATTCTTGGGGTTTTAGTAGCAAATGATATATTTAACCTTTACGTTAACTTGGAGATTTCATCTCTTTCACGTGCTGCATCAGCTGCTACCTGACCAAAGCCAGATGACAATTTTTGAACACCAAGAAGTTCCTTTAACTAGGAAACTAGGTAGCCGTTCTATTTTATCAACACCAACCACATCTTCTAACAGACTTCATCTCTTTCTCCTCTTCCTCGAACAATTCTAAGTTCTTTCGTAAATTTTGTTTTAGAGTCTTGCTCTATCTTTTCAAGAATCGTTTTATACTTCATTCGTTTCTACTTGGTTTCTACTTCTTTTTCATACATTAGATTTGCAATACAGGATTCCATTCCTCTTCTTTCCATCTAATCTTTCATCTCCATCGTTCCTCTGCCTTTCCCAGCTTTTTCCATTCTTCTGCCTCGATTATTCTACATTTCTTGTGTAGAATTTGCATTATAGCATTTTTTGTTCCTTAGTTTTGATGGTCCTTCCACACTTCTTCTGTCATAACCCCAATGAACCATTGAACCCATGGACCAAAAAATCATTAGGTTAGACTATCCCAAGAAATATCTGTTCTACAGTGATGTTTAATGTAATTGAATTTCAAGTACAAAGTTTCCCGTGTCGGTTTTTACTTCTTGGTGTGTTTTTTTTTTAATCCGTTTAAATTCCTCGGAGTTTGTGAATCTTGTGCAGTTTCTGACGGGAGGTCGCACTCGAGACGTCGATCTCGGCCGGGCCTCGCCTCCTCGGGCCTCGTTCCCGGGCCTTAACGACCGTCTCCGGGCCGGATAATGATTGATTAACAAGATAATTACCGTGTCAATCAAGGGGGCGGGGGACACCTTGCGGAAAATCAATGGGCGCTCCCGGGAAAGCCGTGCGAGCGACGCCTAACTTCTGGTCCTGATCATCGGGCGAATTTTCCCTTTTTTGCGCGCAAAGTTGGCGTTGTTCTTTTGTCCCCCTCACCCCCGGGGTAAATTATGTGGCGCGCGCAGCGCCTTAAACGTAAATTATGGCGCAATTTCAATAAACCAGCGCGCGGTCCCGACCGCTTTGCATTATGTAAAACGCAATCTCGGTAAATATAATATTTTCAGCGCGGCCACACAAAGGCGTAACGGCGTTACAAAGATAAAAGGCTGTTTGCCTCCGCCGCCGGGACGGCCCTTAAAGCGCCGCGATGCATTACGCCCGACGCCGGCCCGCTATTAATTATGTAACGGCGACGCTCTCTGCAGCCTCTTCGTGTGTCCGCCGCCACCGCATTAGCGATCGATTGTTTTAAGTAGTTTCCCAGCAGATCCGCGATGGGTCACTGCTTTAAGCCAACTCGCCAAAGCTTTTCCACATGAGGGACAACATCAGAGGATCGCAAAGCACCAATTTTCATTTACAATAACACACACACGTCAGTTGACCTGACGATCGTGGACTACAGTTGAAGTTGACTGTAGGTGTGCAAAGCAAAGATAAAGAACAAACGACAGTCGACATTCATGGATCTGTATATGTGCCTCAAGCGCACTCCGGCAATTCACTATCAGTCAGAATTGAAATTTATTTAATTCCTACAGTCGGGCGACAGGCCATTTTTAGATTTGTTTTGCTTAAGTAATTTAGGACTTGAAATGACCCACGACAGACCATGTTTTATTTAGCTAAACAACGAGTAGGTGAGACAGGTGTTATTTGCTGAAAAATCGTTCGTATTAATAAATAAATAAGATCCGCATTCCGGCGTAAAAATACGTAAACAGACTCGTGGGGGACCGCAGCCCCCTGAACCAGTCCGGGAGAATTCTATCAACAATGGGGACAATAATAGCCATTAACTTAAGGGTAACACGAGTTTACTGGTCGGGCGGAAATATCAACAGTTCATGGAAATATAAATTACTCGAGACCAGACAGGGGATGTGCCACTGACCGACAGTGAGCGATTCCGGGGAGTTCAAAACAGAAAGTATAATATTACGGCCCATAGAATCATTAACTTAAGTACCATAAAAACAGCGCCAACTACATGCACGCGTACCGAAATTCTTAGAACAGGGCCCCTTGGGCCTGGATAACTCACGCCACGAAGGGACATGATTTGTATTGGTAGCAAACACAAATCCGCCAGAAAAAGATCGAGTGGCGTAAACATGTGGAAGAAATTATGGCACTTGGCCAGGACGAGTGGACCACCGTAGAAGATCGGGGACGGCAGTGTTTGGGCCCGGGGCTCGGGGAAAATGGGGAGGTAAACATATAAGAATCTGCGAAAGCAGGGGGGAGGTCACTTAGTGCTCGACGGCCGAGGGTACGAGACAAATCGCGAGAGTGTAAACGGGGGCGCAATTAGTATAAACAGTCAGGGAAATTGATAATTCAATTAGGGCAGTATTGAACCAGTTAGATATTTTCGGGGAGACCGCGAAGTAATTAAAACAACACCAAGCGCAAGGGCCACCACGATATCAGTACGGCTATCCAGTCGGCGAGAGATAGGAAGGGTTAATGAGTGAGTACTGACGCAATTGATGATCGAGTAACGCGAATCAAACTGCCTATTTCGAAGGGCACTGCGAAATATTTAGCAGGCAAGTCAGTAAGCGTGTCAAGTAAATTAATTCGGCAATCCGCCGGAAAATATCCTGTGACAAAATTACGAAAGAACAAAACGCCCAAACTGGCGCAAAGGTGTGTGATCCTCTTCGTAATGAGAGCGATTTGTGGGTTTCGCGACGCACTTTCAAACAGAAGGGCGCGCTAGAAACATACTACAAAGTCGCTCTTACCCGTTGGAATGTGCGAACCGAACACATTCACCAATCTCATACGATAACATGTATGTTTCTCTTCGTAATTAGAGCGATCTGTGGGTTTCGCGACGCACTTTGACACAGAAGGGCGCGCTAGAAGCAGACTACAAATATCGCTCTAACCCCTTGATGTATTCGGGTCGAACATATTAACAAATCACACGCCATACAACAAAATCGCTCTTACCCGTTGGTATGTGCGGATCGAACACATTCATCAATCTCATACGATAACATGTATGTTTCTCTTCGTAATTAGAGCGATCTGTGGGTTTCGCGACGCACTTTGAAACAGAAGGGCGCGCTAGAAGCAGACTTCAAATATCGCTCTAACCCCTTGATGTGTTCGGGTCGAACATATTAACCAATCACACCCCACAACGTGTATGGTTCTCTTCGTAATATTGTCACGTATGATAAGTATTGCTACTCCACATAAACCACCATCAATTACCGTTACATAAATTTTATGAAATCCTTCCTCCGAAACAACATACTCGATTATCATGCGTTTTAATTATTATTTATATTTTATTAGCAAGGGATTCGGGAAAGAGCTTAGTTCAGGAAGATATTTAAACAGATATAAACTCAAGGGATTTCCCAGGTAGCAATCGCAACGGGAACTAAAAACCGGTATCCGTGAAGGTCAATAATTATCACAAAAATCAGCAAATATCATCATGTCATACCAAATCACTAAATCCTTGTAACTAACGTTGCGTAGTTAATATCACTAATCAATCAGCCGAGTGAGTGATCAAACTAATAAGTTGTAATTGCATGCCGGTGAAATAAAACAGCCCTCAGCATCGATAATGCATGTGGTCAGTATTTGCATATTTGAATTCTTGAGCGAGTGAGAAATGAATGAATGCGAGTCAGTATATTCCTGAAGCACGAGCATGTGGATATTATAGATAAATCATTGAATGAATCCAAGTCATAAGTCATGATCGGATGAGAAATAAAGTTAATAAATACGAAACACAACGGCAATTAAGAATGAATGCGAATCAAGGGAATTCATGCAGGAGCATGCGTAAAGAAGGGATATAAATCCGTGAATGAATCAAAGTCAAAATCATGCAGAATCACATCCGCTAGGTGAATTTAATTGTCACAAAAACGAAGTAAAAACAAACTAAAAATAAATGAAAATATTAAAAACAAAAGAAAAGACATTAAAAAAAATTAAATAAAAATAAAAAGAGTCAAAAACAAACGAGGGGCTTATGTTTCATACACGTCAGACGTAACAGGGTTAGGGTATGAGACTCGCTATGAGATCAGATATATGTACATTAGCCAGACACAACTGACCATCGTGCACAAATCACCGATCGAAATTTACGATATAATAATTTGGGTGTTATTGCTTGGTAAATGCACTGCAAAACTTTAATTAAGGGTAAATCGTCATCCTTAATACTGGCATGTTATTTGCCGGGAAATACACTTCTAAACTTTATCTGAGGATAAATCAAATCAAGTAAATAAAAGATAAAAATAAGGATGAACGAACGCATGTGGAATGAATGACATAACTAAAACACCGTAATTAGCAGGGACAGATCGCATGTACTAGTAACCAGTAGAATTTGAATTATAACGTTAATTCACGTCAGAATACCACGAAATATAATCAGAAACCACGTAAAAATCGATAAATTCATTTCAAAACTATAGTTCAGAATAAATCGTCATTCTTCATTATTTGTGTGTTATTACTTATTAAATAAACCCTTAGTCGCCACATAAATGTAAAGCGTATTATTTTACCATAACCAAATGAAATAATCAGAAACCACGTAAAAATCATTACTCATTTCAAAACTTTAATTGAGAATAAATCGTCATTCTTCATTATTTGTGTGTTATTACTTATTAAATAAACCCTTAGTCGCCACATAAATGTAAAGCGTATTATTCACCATAACCAAATGAACCAAACCTTACTTGCTAAATTAAAATGTAAAACCATATGAATTACTGAATGAATAAATTACTGTATGATGATATTTGTGTATGCGTATAATTTGATATTTTCCCCGTAACAGGCACAATACTTGAACAACGAACTATCGATCTTGTCACTATAACGATTCCATGAATCAAACACAGGTGAAGTACAGCCACTTAGATTACGAGCCACTCTACGTTTATAAATTATTTACAATTTATAATGATACCCCGGTATTGTACCGTTACAGACTGAACGGCGTAATGATCAATAAACCCCTTTTCATTTAGGCGTTTATCGCGTTGTATCTACAATATCCATGTCTGTGAAAGGTAAAGGACGATAATTACGCAAATAAAAGATTTAAGGATGAAGCGTACGGTGTTTTGTTGGAGTTTTATTAAAAAAAAAGGTAGCTTCCGCAACTACAGATACTGTAAAAAAAAATCGACAATTTGCGAAGTGCATTTAGGAAGGAGCTGAAAAGGGTTAAAAACGCTAAATCTCTGTCTTTAGCGGATGATTCGTACACGCCGTCACTATGGTACTACCTATTGTTGTCGTTTTTAGCAAACCAGGAGGTATCCAGAGTGACAGCTGGGAGAGACAAACCAATTTTAGCAATAATATGTTTTTTTTAAGTTCCTTAAACTTAAAGAAAATGTTTACTTCTTTAAAATTAAAATAAATAAATTATTTTATTTACGCTTTATTTATCTTGCCATGAAACAGCACCATCGCCAACAAAATAATTTTTGTAATTGTCACGATTATTTTTTGCAATTTCACAATAAAAGTTTCTGCTATATCCCCGCTATAAACTAAGTAGCTGATCGTCTCTATTCTGACAGTGATCCTTATCCTTTGTTAAAGATATTTGCATTAAATTTTCCACAGTTTTTGTTCTTGAGGAAATATTGTTGTGCACACAACTCATGCATGCACTGTTATGGCAATGGATTGGTCTTCAAATGATTTACCTAACATATCATTTGATTGGAGGGTAAGTGGGTGGGCACACTATAACCATCCCCTCAATGATACGGCAGCAATAGAAATCATTAATATGTTAGTACCTAGCTTTGCGGATCACTTATTTTGCTGGCATTAATTTACACTCTCTGTAGTCGTGACAATTATCCGCCTGCATTTTTGCCTCTCGCATTATTCCGAATCATTTGAATAAATTAAATTAATTTAAATGTATTAACGTCCGGCCTGGTGTTTATGATAATAAACACGCGCGCGGAGATCTGGAACAAATCCTGCGCATTCCACTTTCTCTCCCCCATGTGTGTGCTCTAGGAGTGAGAGAGGCTTTTATTATCCTTGATATTTACTACCGGCCCTCGCTATGTCTATGTGTGTACAGCCAAGCCGTTCTGCTTCATTACGATTTTCCTTCATTAATAATCGATAAACGGCCGCACAGCAATGATAAACGCTGCACGGTGTGGGAATGGAAGACGTTAAGCCCAAGTGCATAGGTGGAGGCATTAGGGAGTGCTGGTTTTTTAACCGCAGGAAGTCAATGTTGCGCCTGCATTATCGATTCGTATGGGGATCGATTAAATTGGTTATGGATTTCTAATCACGACATAGCAATCGGTTTCAACACTGTTTGGAATTATTTGTCGGCACCTTATGGGATTGAATTGTTACTTAAATGTCGCCATATGACCAGAGACGTTGGATGTATTATTTATCTAGGCTTTAATCAGTTCAGATAGATAATCAAAAATACGATGTGGACAGCTCATGGCTTTATATGGATTATTAGTATTGAAATTTATTTTAACCCCAATTTTCTTAAGAATGTACTTAAGAAAATTCTTAAAAAGATTAAGAGAAACCTCAGAATGGCCAAAAAATCAAAGTACATGTTGAATTTAAATATCGATCTGTTAGAAGTATTGTACTTGCTCAGGATGACCAATGATTTGAGTAAAATCCTCATTTAAAAAAAACATTTTTTTTCTCATAACCATTTTCTACACTTGCACCACTGAATGCTTCTTTACATATCTTTCTTTCTTCATATGAAAATAACTTCAGATTTAACGTTAGCAATGTTTTGTGATTGCTTGCAAGATTTCTTTCTAAATTTCTTATCTAAAGTCGCCAATATTTTGTAATTGCTTGCAAAATTTCTGCTAGAATTGGAACAATTGTTAATGTTCTTACGAAGCATTTATAAAACTGCAGGACCCATTCAAAGATGAGAATTTCGTGGCGGCTGGGGAAAATTAAAGGGCACGGAGGTGTCACGCGGCGGCGGTAATTAAATAATTGCCCGTCCTGTGAAATATATCAGACATAGATTATATTTTGGGCGCCTGGAGAGCGCGGGAGCGGCATGGAACGTGGAACCGCCGTAATTTACGGCCGCCGCCTGGCGGCCGTAAATTAGGGAACAATGCCCGCCGCCCCCGGGGGCCGTGGCCGGAGAGTGTCTTTGAAATTTCGACGAGTGCCACTCTTAACGTGTAAGAAATGTGCGGATGAGGGATGATGTGTGTAACAAGTCCTCTCCAGATATAATGCCGGGATGAGACGGGACAATTTTATGGAATGGAATGCAGTTTACTGGCGCACTACGAGACATTGTAAGTAATAAATGTTACAAATTGGCAGACAGACAGACAGATACAAATTTAAATAAACAAGACAGATAAATACAAACAGCGTTTCAAAAATAATTCTAGTGAAACTAGGGATGGTGAATATATTGACTATTACATTTTTTATTTGTTTTTTAGTTTAAATCACTTAATTATACAGGGTTGGGCAAATGTGTCGGAATACCTGATATCTGTCTAAACTTGATTATCATTATTATTACTCTTAAAACCATTTTTTTAGCTTTTTTATCTATTCAGAAAATGTAAAAATAAACATGGTAATCTATTAAAAAATAACTGTCAATAACATCATATCTCGAAAAGTAGGTTAGCTTTTGCAAAACAAAGTACGCCAGTTTTGCAAGAGCTAACCTACTTTTCGAGATATGATGTCATTGGCAGTTTTTTTTTAATAGATTACCCTGTATATTTTTACATTTTCTAATAGACCCCTTTTCAACAATTATAATGATATAATGTTTGGCGGGTGTGCGACTTGTGGTGTTTAAAATATTTTAATTTTTTGAAATATTTCATTTTAATAATTAAAATAAAATAATTCAATAATAAAATGATAGAATTGCCATTAGAAATTAATGGAATGAACTGGAATTATTTTGGTAATTTTTCCAGTAGTTCTTGAGAACTGGAAATAGAACTCGACTGGAAATTTGACGTTTCTGCTTGTCAGACGTGACTGGAAAGTGTCAATTATCAGCAGATGAGTAAAAAAATCTTGTTTTACTGATAGACAGTTTCCGTACGAAATAATAATAATATTGCCATTAAATTAAGGTGAACTAACTGAAGGTGAAACAAATACGCATTAATGATAGCACTAAGTAATGATAATTCTCATCAAGAGCCTTCGTTGATTCATTAGGATATTGTCAGGCTGCTAAAGATTCTCTCTCCAGATTCTCGCTCCAGTTTGAATATTTCTTATAATAACGATGAGGTGGAGCTTGTAAAAGTGTTGTAGAATATAAAATACGGAACACCTTTTTTTTACAAAATTTACATTTTTGTGAAAAAGGTGTTCCGTATTTTATTTTTTGTAATATTTTTTTGAAAACAAAAGTTTTCAATGAACAACAATTTTCATTTTTATGAAATAATAATTATTTAATTCCCTTTATGTTATTTAATGTTTTAAAAACCACAAGTTCCACACCCACCAAACCCTATATCACAAGGTAATCCACTAAAAACAAAAAACGAGACGTCATATCTCGAAAAGTAGGTTAGCTGTTAGAAAACAAAGTACGCCACTGAATAGAGAAAAAAGGCTATTAAAATTTGTTTTAAGAGTAATAATAATAATAATAATAAGGATTAGAACAGAAATCAATAAAAATCTAAGAGAAATGTATCAATCCATTTCAAATCCCTCACGTAATGTTGCTCATATTTTTTTATTTCCCTGGATTTTTGTCATGTGTTCCGTGTAGACAGTCACAAAACACTATTTAATTTTTTTTATAAGTCATATAAGTCATCGTTGTTTTCTGGCAGTCATTTTCAAAATAGTGGTTGGACAAATTTTTATGAAAAACGTGGTTTGCAGAAACACCCCCCAAACACTATATCACAGGGTAATCCATAAAAAAAACTGTCAATGACGTCACATCTCGAAAAGTAGGTTAGCTGTTGGAAAACAAAGTACGCAACTGAATAGACAAAAATGCTATTAAAATTTGTTTTAAGAGTAAGAATAACAATAATAATAATAACGTTTAGAACATAAATCAATAAAAATCTAACAGAAATGTGTCAATCCATTTTAAATCACCAAGGCAATAATGCTCATAATTTTTTATTTCCCCGGATTTTTTTCCATGTCTTCCCTGTAGACAGTCACAAAACACTATTTATTTGTTTTTATAAGCCATCGTTGCTTTCTGGCAGTCATTTTTAAAATGGTGGTTGGGCAAATTTGAATGAAAAACGTAGTTTGCAGAAACACCCACCAAACACTATATCACAGGGTAATCCTTTAAAAAAAAACTGTCAATGACGTCATATCTCGAAAAGTAGGTTAGCTGTTGGAAAACAAAGTACGCCACTAAGTAGAGAAAACAAGCAATTAAAATTTGTTTTAAGTGTAAAAATAATAATAATAATAACGTTTAGAACAAAAATTAATAAAAATCTAACAGAAATGTGTCAATCCATTTCAAATCACCCAGGCAATGTTGCTCATAATTTTTTATTTCCCTGGATTTTTTTCCAGATAGTCACAACTATTTTTTTTTTTTTTATAAGCCATCGTTGTTTTCTGGTAGTGATTTTTAAAAAGGTGGTAAGGTGGTTGGGCAAATTTTAATGAAAAACGTGGTTTGCAGAAAGTTTAATTGCCAAGTTATTTAAAGATATCACACTATTAAAAAAAACAGTGTATTCAGCATGAAAAGAACTTCAGGCTTACAATTTTTTTAAATTTTCTATCATGAAAGAGAGTCAATAAAACTCTTTCTGTAAAAACTCGGAAAAAAATTATCAATCGTTATATTTTAAGACAATACATTTTTATGAAGGAAATGAGACTAACTAATAATATATTATTTCTGTGTTGAATACTTACATAACTACCTGCAGTATTAATTTTAGTCCCGAGAATGCACTCCTTTTTATTCTAGAGCTTTTAAAAACGGTCAAAAGCATTTTAACGTCAATTTTCTCAGGTCAATATCTGAATAGGGACTGAATGAAAACGAGTCAACATTTTATAAAATGTCCTTTATATACATAGGAATATCTCACAAAAAAAATACTCTAAAACTACGAGTAATAAAGCAGTGAATTTCTGTAAAAGAGCATATAAAGGATATGCTCAAGATTTTAAATTTTATCAATTATAAAATAGTTATAAGGCTCTTATTTTCATACACAATATGAAAATAGGAAATATGCCTGAAAATTTAGTAGTAAAACTTAAATATGTATACGATGTTCATGGCCATGAGACAAGGCAGAAGTCCCATATTTATGTCGATAGGTATAGGACAGATAAAGCGGAAAAATCGTTTTTCTCGAGAGGACTTAAGCTGTATAACAACATGCCATGTCACATACAAAATGAGATAAGTTTTCATAATTTTAAATCTCAGGTGAGGGAATATGTGTTCAAATTGATTGACTGTTAATAGAAAATAGTAGACGTAGTAAATAGAATAAAATATATGTTAATATGAAAATTGTAGTTGTTATTTGTGTGTTTTCTTTTCTTGTTTTGTTGAAATTTTGTATATTGTGTAGCGGTTATTTTGCTAATAAATATTCTTTATTATTATATTATTATTATTCCACTCTTTTCTTGGTCTTCCTCTATGATTTATCCTTGTTGCTCTTGCCTCTTATATACTCTCTTGGTAATTCTTTCCTCATTCATTCTGCAGATATGTCCAAACCTCTCATCTGTCCTTCTTTCATTTTATCATTGATTGGTCTTATCTCTAGGTTATTTCTGTATGTCTCGTTTCTTATTCTGTCCCTTCTGGTCTTATTTTCAATTTTTCTGAGAAATCTCATTTCCATCGCGTTAATCCTATTTTTTTGCTTTCCTGTCATAGCCCACGATTCACGGCTATACGTTAGTGTTGGTCTTATAACTTGTTTCACGATTTCTATTTTTTGGTTGCTTGCTATTTCTTTCCTGTTGAAAAATGTATTTTTCAGCATATTAAAAATCTTTCCTGTTTTGCTATCTTTATCATCTATTTCTTTTTCTATTTTTCCATTACTCTCTATTATAGTCCCTAGATATCTGTAGTGATCAACTTGTTCTAACTTTTTTTCTTGTAACTTTATTTCGTGTTTTTCGTTCTTCTTAGTTATTATCATGGTCTTCGTTTTGTCAAGGTTTATCCTTATGTTAATTTCCGTTAGTTCTACGTGCAATATTTCCATGTTGTGTTGAAGGTCCTCCTCTGTTTCTGCAATTATAGCCATGTCGTCAGAAAATAATAACTCTGCTGGCCGTATTCTTTCCATTTTCTAGAATCCGATCTGTAGCGGCCTTATATTTGTTTTTGATTTTTTCATTGCCTTATCCAGGACTATTGTATATAGCAATGAGCAAAATTCCTGTTTTACTCATTTTTTGTGACGAATGTTCTTTGTTTGTTCTTACTTTGTTTTTGTTTTCACTATACATGTTTTTTATTACATTTATTATTACCTCTTCCGCTCCTCTCTCTTCTAGTTCTTTTCAAATGTCCTCCCTGTTAATCCTGTCGAATGCCTTTTCCAGGTCCACAAGGCCAATGTGTATTTTTCTGTTGTTTTTTATTAGTTTCTCGCTTATTTGTCTTAATATGAAGATCTGGTTTGGAGTGCCTCTCCCTCTTCTGAACCCCCCCCCCCCCCCTCCTGATTATCTTCAATTGTTTCTTCTAGTTTGTTTCTTAGCCTTATTTCTAAGCTTCTTGTCGGGATTTTGCTCGGTATGCTTGTTAATGTAATTTCTCTGTAATTTGTGCAGTTTCTGACTGTATTTAACTGATGAGTGATAATAAAAACTGTACACCAGAAAGTCGCGCCGTGCGATTTTCGGTTTTTTCAATTCCCATTCGGCGCCCATTTTTCAACCTGGCCGCAATTAAGCCGCATTCATTACGGCCGCCCGCGATTGTTATATTTTCATAAATAATAGGCAATTAAACATTAAACACTGGCGCCGCGTCGAAACTCGGCCGCCCGACAATGCACAATTTACATGTAAATGGGGGCCTAATGCCGGACGGCCCCCCGTCCCCAACCGGAATACAATTTTCAATTACTCGGTCGCACTTTGAAGCGCCCATTGTGCGGAGATTACGCGGCGCGGCGCGTAATCGCCCCCCTTTTTTGTCAGTCAAATGCGGGGGGTGGTTGAAAGAGGGGGCCGCAATTGGCGGATTAAAGCCGCAATCCGGAAAGGGGGGCGCCGCGCAATTCAGTTGCCCGCACTCGATTTGCAGCGAATCGGTAATCTGCGAGATCGAAAATGCAAAACAGGCGATTTGCATGTTGCAGGGGGGACATCAGACGTGTGGTTTATTACTGCGTTTCACGTTGGAAATTCAGCAATCGTTCATTTTTAAATATGTTCTTCAAAACCAAAGGAAGAAAAGGTTAATCTCCATCTGAGAAACAAGAGAGAATGTAGTTGGTGGGCTGAAGAATGGCACTTTAAAAAATATTCGGCAAATACGGAATGTTAAGTGACCTTTGCATGTAGAAGTAAAATTGGTGATAGAAACAATAGAGAAACCCAAAAAGACGAACAGTAATGTGAGGGCAATGGCAAAAAGTTTCACAGACAATATTTAAAATACGAAGTAATTTTAACAGCAACTATATATTTCAAAAGATTCTGCATTACAGGACCACGATCAAAATATTTGAAGGGCTACGGGAAGGAATGATTTCTATTTCTTTATTTTGATTCCATTTTTATTCCATTTTTATAGAAATCGAGCTGATGGTGCCATGTTGAAGTATGGGAAAAGTAGTTTCGACACGTGAAGTAAAACAGTAAAAAACGATCACCGTTCGCTTCAAAAACGAAGAAATAGAATATGATGTTGGCTTAAAACGATCAGAGATCTAGATGAAGAAGAATAATTTATAGACGACCCCCCTAATGGACAATAATCGGTAATCATAATAATATTTTATCAAAAATTTGTATTTCATTTGAAAATATATTGTTTGTATGTACATACCTATACTATACTGTACCGTACATAAAAAATCTAAAAATACTGTTGAAAACGATCAGAGTCCAAAACTTGTTAATAAAAATATATTGTTTTAATAATTTTACTTATGTGTATTTTATGTTTTTGCTCAATATTCTAATTCACATCTTGTCAAAGTAGATCTATTATTATCAGTTAGTTTTTTTCATTCATCCTTTCTGTCCTTTATTAGACTTGAAACTTTCAATTTAGTTTTCTGGAAAACGACCAAATTGGACTCTGGTCGTTCTTCCCGTAGCCCTTGATTTACAAATACCATTGCTACAAATCTACACAGATGGCGCAAAGTGCAAAAGTACTAAAATACAGAAGTTTCAAAGAATTGCGACTCAGTAAAATATCTTTCAGACTAATTCGCAGTATGGGCGGAAGAAAAATTAGTACATAATGAAACATACAGTACATAATTCTAAAAAGATATTTGGGAGAATATTGAATGAACTGCGAAGAAAAAAGTAGTTCGTATGCCGAAAGAATGGAGAAAAATGTGGAGATGAAACATTAGACGATGAACATGACAAATGTATGTTTGAAAAATTCAATGTAATAATAGATACTGTAATCAAGTCTATGATAAATCGATTCCAAAATACCTTTGATGTTTGTAAAGATCTATCTGTATTAGATCCACACAAAATTTGGATGAAATTAAACCAAATATTCCAAAAAAGATCGACTTCTCTCTATATTGAAGACTTTAACTAATAAATTACAAACAAAAATTGTAATGTAACATTAGAATATTTAATAGAAGAACTTTTGATTTGAAATTTCTGATTTATTGGAACAAAATATTTGTAATATGTTAATAGTAGACTAAAATCTTCAATTGCAGATAGACTTTATAGAAGTACACATAGAAGAATTAAACAAGCATGTGTGAGCATGTGGCAAAACAAATGAAGATATACTTAAGTAGAAGTCACAAAACTGTGCTACTAGTGTAACTACGTTATTTTTAAATACAATTTATTTCGAGAAGGGTATCCATCTTATACCCAATACTTATACTCTAGTCTAGCGCATTTAGAACTCTTCCGATATCTCAAGTTTCCTGCAAAAGATATTTCTTAATGTTAAAATATGTAGAAATAGATTATGATCGACGATATCTCACACTCGCCTTGAAGCTCTTATGTTCATGAGTTATGAGAAATAGAATTTGAATGAACTAAATAATAAAGAAATTGTAACCGCTTTGGGTAATTCCAATTCTCTTCTATCAAAAAATGTATTGTTTTAAAGTAAAAATATTATATATTTTTTATTTTTTTGGTTATTTACTTCTGTAATACATTTGGTTTTTTAATTGTAGAAAAAAATTGCAGACGCTTTTACTTCTTTTTATTATAACCTCTTAAAACTGACATTGGAGCACTGATTCTTTCTGATTCTTTCAACTTTTGTAAACATTTTATGTATTGCGCCGGTGACTGTATTTCCTGCGCCGGTTTTGCAAGCCCCTGAGTTTGTCCACTATTTTTAGGACACAATGTATACGTAAATACGGGTACCATTAATTCAAGTTGATCAGTAGAAAATACAAAATTCTAACGAAAATTTGTGAGGACATTATAACATTTTCATCTCAGGTATTTTAATCCCAACATCCGCTCACAGACATGCAGTTTCAAGACCCTCTGAGGGCAGATTTACCTAAACGGCAGGTTATAATTATTTCCCCGCGCGAATTGCATTCGGAATGTGAAGAGGTGGCAATCCGCCCCCGGCGCATCCCGTCTTCTGCCACGGTGGCTAATGAGTCTGCGGGGGATGCCACTTTGCCGGGGATCGCACAGACGTGGCGCTTTTTAATGGTTGATTTTGCCTGTTAAGGCGATTTCGCACATGGTTTATCACGGGGGAGCTCGTTACGATCGGTTCACTGTTCGGCAGAATGAGCACGATGCAGATGAGGACGGAGGATGGTGCGGTAATGGTTCACCTACCAATTTGCGTTCCAACTGGCAATCTCAGACACCAGAACGTCTTAATTCATCCGCCTGCAGGAAACGAGCAAATGCATCTCGAGGAAGTAATTAAAGAATATTTTAAAGATTTATACAGTGCATAATATATTATTATTTATTAATAAAATCAAATTAAATTTATATTATAGATCATAATAATTACTAAATATAAATAATTATATATCGAATTAAAATAATAATCAACATTTTGTGAGCATGTTGTATTTTTCTCATAACTCATGAACATAAGAGCTTCAAGGCGAGTGTGAGATATCGTCGATCATAATCTATTTCTACATATTTTAGCGTTAAGAAATATCATTTGCAGGAAACTTGAGCTATCGAAAGAGTTCTAAATACGCTAGACTAGAATATAAGTATTGGGTATAAGATGGAGTACACTTCTCGAAATAAATTGTATTTAAAAATAACGTAGTTACAACTAGTAGTACAGTTTTGCAACTTCTACTTCAGTATTTCTTCATTTGTTTTGCCACATGCTCACACATGCTTGCTTAATTCTTCTATGTGTTCTTCTATAAAATCTATGTGCAGTTGAAGATTTTGGTCTACTATTATCATATCACAAATATTTTGTTCCAATAAATCAGAAATTTCAAATCAAAAGTTCTTCTATTAAATTTTCTAATGTCACATTACAATTTTTGTTTGTAATTTATTAGTTACAGTCTTCAATATAGAGAGAGGTCAATCTTTTTTGGAATATTTGGTTTCATTTCATCCAAATTTTGTGGATTTAATACAGATAGATCTTTACAAACATCAAAGGTATTTTTGAATCGTTTTATCATAGACTTGATAACAGTATCTATTATTACATTGAATTTTTCAAACATACATTTGTCATGTTCATCGTCTAATGTTTCATCTCCACATTTTTCTCCATTCTTTCAGCATACGAATTACTTTTTTCTTTGCAGTTCATTCAATATTTTCTCAAACATCATTTTTGAATTATGTACTGTATATTTCATTATGTACTAATTTTTCTTCAGACCATACTGCGAATTAGTCTGAAAGATATTTTACTGAGTCAATTCTTTGAAACATCTGTATTTTTGTACTTTTACACTTTGCGCCATCTGTGTAGATTTGCAGCAATGGTATTTGTAAATCAAGGGCTACGAGAAAAACGATCATAGTCCAATTTGGTCGTTTTCCAGAAAACTAAATTGAAAGTTTCAAGTCTAATAAAGGACAGAAAGGATGAATGAAAAAACTAACTGATTATAATTGATCTACTTTGACAAGATGTGAATTAGAATATGGAGCAAAAACATGAAATACACATAAGTAAAATTATTAAAACAATATATTGTTATTAACAAGTTTTGGACTCTGATCGTTTTCAACAGTATTTTTAGATTTTTTATGTAGGGTACAGTACAGTATAGGTATGTACATACAAACAATATATTTTCAAATGAAATACAAATTTTTGATAAAATATTATTATTATTACCGATTATTGTCCATTAGGGGGGTCGTCTATAAATTATTCTGCTTCATCTAGATCTCTGATCGTTTTAAGTCAGCATCATATTCTATTTCTTCGTTTTTGAAGCGAACGGTGATCGTTTTTTACTGTTTTACTTCACGTGTCGAAACTATTTTTCCCATACTAACATGGCACCATAAGCTCGATTTCAATAAAAATGGTATAAAAATGAAATCAAAATGAAAAAATAGAAATAATCCCTCCCCGTAGCCCTTCAAATATTTTGATCGTGGTCCAGTAATGAAGAATCTTTTGAAAAATATAGTTGCTGTTATAATTACTTCGTATTTTAAATATTGTCTGTGAAACTTTTTGCCATTGCCCTCACATTACTGTTCGTCTTTTTGAGTTTCTCTATTGTTTCTATCACCAATTTTACTTCTACATACAAAGGTGACTTAACATTCCGTATTTGCCGAATATTTTTTAAAGTGCCATTCTTCAGCCCACCAACTACATTCTCTCTTGTTTCTCGGATGGAGATTAACCTTTTCTTCCTTTGGTTTTGAATAACATATTTAAAAATGAACGAGCGTTGGTCAATTGTACACATTTTGAGTGGTACTAGTCTAGTCTACTGCTATTGAATACATTTCAGCAGTATTTATTTTTTCTGCTACTATTTTAATATTTTTTTATTTTTTTAATTTAAATCTTATTATTAGATTTCGTAATAATTTAATTAGCTGTAGTATCTGACAGAAACGAAATAAAATGCATCAGATCTAATTTAAATATTTTATGTAAGGCCCATTAAAATTTGCCCAAAATTTTGTAATGTAGATTTCTAGTAGCACGATTCAAACTCTTGGCCTGTATCAAGTCTTCCAAGAAGTTTATTAATATTTATTATTCTATCAATCATTTGTCAATTATATAACATTTTTCTCTTTGACTGTTAACTGTTCAGACCATTATAATTTATCAATACGATTTGAACTATAAATTATTTTGAAACAAATATAATACATATTTGTTGTCGCGTTTGTGTAAATTGCGTATAGTGGTAGTAGTGACAAGATTCAACAGAAAAAAATGAGTTTGTTGCGTCGGCGCCTTACAACTATTTGCGACCGGCGCACAGGGAAATTTCCCGGATTCCCGCCGGCCCCATCCGCCTCTACGTACACGTACTAATTCCGTACTTCCAAACCATACAAATACATATTTAATAATAAAAGTAATAAGTGAGATTTCGGCTTTACAACTTTCATTACATATTCTTTTGAGCCGCAGATAAAAAGACGGAGTGCTTCGCGATTGCCGTTTTGGCAGGCGATTTCGTTTCTATTGACTCGCATAAACGCCGCCCCCGCCGTTTATTGCCCCCCACGCGCTTGTACACATGTACGTAATAACTTGGAGAACACTCGTGGGATTGATGTTTGATGTTTGCAGTGGAAGTTCGGCTCCTCGAGGAACGGGGGGCCGGACGGAGGGCGACCCGGGGATATTTTCGTTTCCAGCGAACTCTATAACGCGCACGTATTATACACGTGTGCAAATATTTGCGCACTTAAATTCGTGTCTCCCCTGCAGGGGCGACTGGCGAAATACGAAAAAATACGGAGGAAAAAATTCGGAGGTTTTCGCGCAAAAGCACATTTTTTGTAGGGGGCCTTCGCTTGGGACGTGCAGAAGTGGAAATGATAATAATCTAATTAGCGAAAATATAGGTCCACATTCGATGAAACGTATGTGTACATTAATAATAAGGGCACGCATAATTTTTTACAGTTGTAATAAGCCACATATCTTAAGTCAAAAGTTTTTATTTTTATTTAAAATTAAAAATTAACGAAACTAAAAATATTTACTGCCAGATAATATGTATGTGAACAGAATAATGGATAACAAATGGGCAACTTTTTTGGTATGAATTTTAGAGAAAAAAGTTGTTAGGCAAAAAAGTCCTGCATTATGCAAGTAATAATAGCTTTGTTTTTAAACTGTACAAATAACAGAATAATGGGTAACAAATGGGCAACTTTTTTGATATGAATTTTAGAGAAAAAAGTTGTTTGGCAAAAAAGTCCTGCATTATGCAATTAATAATAGCTTTTTTTTAAACTGTACAAATACAAATTAAAATTTGAATGATTTTTTTAAGAAGTGCATAATTAAGTTTTTAAATTAAAGATACAATGTACAGTTTGTTATTACCTTCTACGCAATTTTTCTGAAGCATCAAAAATTTCACGAAATTTAAAGGTTTCGAGCTTTTTGACGCATTTTGAAAAACGTCGATTTTTGGCAAAAACTCAAAAATCGCCAAATAACTTTACCTTATACCAAAATGTTCCCAATGAATGGGAGAATAACTTGTGTAAATTTCAGCGCTATAAAAAAGTTGTCTTTTTTACAATCCGCTCGCAAAGTGGACATTTCATTTCGAGCCTCCGAAACTCATCCGATTTTGGAGGGCCACAGGCGAGCTATCTGTGTATAGATTTTCTTCAAATTTGGAGGTGATAATCCTGTATTATTCCCGAGTAG
Organism: Othius punctulatus; assembly: GCA_951805005.1. Classification (NCBI taxonomy): domain Eukaryota; kingdom Metazoa; phylum Arthropoda; class Insecta; order Coleoptera; family Staphylinidae; genus Othius; species Othius punctulatus. The sequence goes on from OX638142.1 coordinate 77,849,746, forward strand.
AATCATGTAAGCGAACGTTTTCTGGCACCGCTGCGAGTCGAGTAATCAGCGATAATCCGAGCGCACCTCCTAAACCACTGGCTGGGACCGCTGTCATTATTCCGCTCCCATAAGAGCCAATGTAAAGGCATCTGCGCCATTCTGGACGACCGAAGTAGGAGAAATAATGATTTCTCGTCAAAACTAATTAGCGTATGTAATTTGGTTGGTCATAAATAGTATGTGTGATTTTTTTCAAATTTTTCTGAAGCAAAAAAAATCACGAGATTTCAAGGTATCAGTATAGGAAAAACGTCGTATTTTGGCGAAAACTCGAAAATCACCAAATAACTTCACCTTATACCAAAATGTTCCCAATGAATGGGAGAATAATTTGTGTAAATTTCAGCGCTATAAAAAAATTATCTTTTTTACAATCCGCTCGCAAAGTGGACATTTCATTTCGAGCCTCCGGAACTCATCTGATTTTGGAGGGCCGCAGGCGAGCTATCTGTGTATAGATTTTCTTCAAATTTGGAGGTGATAATCTTGCATTATTCCCGAGTAGAATCATGTAAGCGAACGTTTTTTGACACCGCTGCGAGTCGAGTAATCGGCGATAAACCGAGCGCACCTTCTAAACCACAGGCCGGGACAGCTGGCACTATTCCGTTCCCATAAGAGTCAATATAAAGGCATCATGTCCTCACATTTCATGTCCTCTTCAAACTATACTAACCGAAACGTTGTAGCTTTGTATCTATATTTGAGAAATTTATGAGGGTAGGGAGATACTCATTGTGGTATTTATTTAAATTCGAGAAAGTATTGTTCAACTTTGACGGAATCCAGAGGAGTAGTTATCAAGGATAGTAAGTACTCCCTTATCAAGGGAGTAATTATAATTATCATGCATAAATGCATGTAATTTGGTATGCTAATCAATTCAATCAGGCGCAAAATAAACAAACCAATAAGAAAAAAATGTACGTACAGGTAGTTGGGTTGAGCAGTTGAAAGTCATCCCGATAAATTAATTGTTGATATTTAGAATTAAACACTTATTAACTCGACACAGCATGATTGGGCAGTAATTGGAAAGCAGCAGGCCTGCAGCGACCGGACTGACTTTATTTGCTTCTGCTGTGACACGGCGAATTGCTTAACAAGCTGTTACTGGAATTGAGCCAACAATGTTAAAAATAACGGACTGAAATGCCACCGATAATGCTAGCGGTAATCTTTGATCAACCATATAGTTTTGTTTCAATTTTGTTTTAGTTTGTTTGTTTTAAGAATGTGACCCATGGCTTATGTAAACTCTATAACAGAAAATAACCTGATTGGTCAACTGTTAACATTTGGCCTGATTTTTCTGAAAGATGTGTACACTTTTATGAAATACATGCTACCAGAGGCGGATGGGGCCGGCGGGAAGCCGGGAAATTTCCCGGTGCGCCGGTCGAAAATAGTTGTAAGGCACCAGCGCAACAAACTCATTTTTTTCTGTTGAATCTTGTCAGTACTACCACGATACGCAATTTACATAAACGCGACAACAAATATGTATTATATTTGTTTCAAAATAATTTATAGTTCAAATCGTATTGATAAATTATAATGGTCTGAACAGTTAAAAGTCAACGAGAAAAATGTCATATAATTGACAAATGATTGATAGAATAATAAATATTACTAAACCTCTTGGAAGACTTGATACAGGCCAAGAGTTTGAATCGTGGTACTAGAAATCTACATAGCAAAATTTTGGGCAAATTTTAATGGGCCTTACATAAAATATTTAAATTAGATCTGATGCATTTTGTTTCGTTTCTGTCAGATACTACAGCTAATTAAATTATTACGAAATCTAATAATAAGATTTAAAGAAAGAAATTAAAACAAAAATTAAAATAGAAGCAGAAAAAATAAATACTGCTGAAATGTATTCAATAGCAGTAGACTAGACTAGTACCACTCAAAATGTGTACAATAGACCAACGCTCGTTCATTTTTAAATATTTTCTTCAAAACCAAAGCAAGAAAAGGTTAATCTCCATCTGAGAAACAAGAGAGAATGTAGTTGGTGGGCTGAAGAACGGCATTTTAAAAAATATTCGGCAAATACGGAATGTTAAGTCACCTTTGTATGTAGAAGTAAAATTGGTGATAGAAGCAATAGAGAAACCCAAAAAGACGAACAGTAATGTGAGGGCAATGGCAAAAAGTTTCACAGACAATATTTAAAATACGAAGTCATTTTAACAGCAACTATATTTTTCAAAAGATTCTGCGTTACTGGACCACGATCAAAATATTTGAAGGGCTACGGGGAGGAATGATTTCTATTTCTTCATTTTGATTCCATTTTGATTCCATTTTTATTGAAATCGAGCTGATGGTGCCATGTTGAAGTATGGGAAAAGTAGTTTCGACACGTGAAGTAAAACAGTAAAAAACGATCACCGTTTACTTCAAAAACGAAGAAATAGAATATGATGTTGACTTAAAACCATCAGAGATCTAGATGAGGAAGGATAATTTATAGATGACCCCCCTAATGGATAAGAATCGGTAATCATAATAATATTTTATCAAAAATTTGTATTTCATTTGAAAATATATCGTTTGTATGTACATACCTATACTGTACTGTACCCTACATAAAAAATCTAAAAATCCTGTTAAAACGATCAGAGTCCAAAACTTGTTAATAAAAATATATTGTTTTAATAATTTTACTTATGTGTATTCCATGTTTTTGCTCAATATTCTAATTCACATCTTGTCAAAGTAGATCAATTATAATCAATTATTTTTTTTTACATCCTTTCTGTCCTTTATTAGACTTGAAACTTTCAATTTAGTTTTCTGGAAAACGACCAAATTGGACTCTGATCGGTTTTCCCGTAGCCCTTGATTTACAAATACCATTGCTACAAATCTACACAGATGGCGCAAAGTGCAAAAGTACAAAAATACAGAAGTTTCAGAGAATTGCAACTCAGTAAATTATCTTTCAGACTAATTCGCAGTATGGGCGGAAGGAAAATTAGTACATAATGAAACATACAGTACATAATTCTAAAATGATATTTGAGAGAATATTGAATGAACTGCCCAGAAAAAAGTAATTCGTATGCCGAAAGAATGGAGAAAAATGTGGAGATGAAACATTAGACGATGAACATGACAAATGTATGTTTGAAAAATTCAATGTAATAATAGATACTGCAATCAAATCTATGATAAAACGATTCCAAAATACCTTTGATGTTTGTAAAGAACTGTCTGTATTAGATCCACAAAATTTAGATGAAATTAAACCAAATATTCCAAAAAAGATCGACTTCTCTTTATATTGAAGACTTTAACTAATAAATTACAAAGAAAAATTGTAATGTAACATTAGAAAATTTAATAGAAGAACTTTTGATTTGAAATTTCTGATTTACTGGAACAAAATATTTGTGATATGTTAATAGTAGACCAAAATCTTCAACTGCAGATAGACTTTATAGAAGAACACATAGAAGAATTAAGCAAGCATGTGTGAGCATGTGGCAAACCAAATGAAGAAATACTGAAGTAGAAGTCGCAAAACTGTGCTACTAGTTGCAACTACGTTATTTTTGAATGCAATTTATTTCGAGAAGTGTACTCCATCTTATACCCAATACTTATATTCTAGTCTAGCGTATTTAGAACTCTTCCGATATCTCAAGTTTCCTGCAAAATATATTTCTTAACGCTAAAATATGTAGAAATAGATTATGATCGACGATATCTCACACTCGCCTTGAAGCTCTTATGTTCATGAGTTATGAGGAAAAGAATTTGAATGAATTAAATAATAAGGAAATTCCAATTTTCTTCTATCAAAAAAGTTATTGTTTTAAAGTAAAACTATTATATATTTTTTAATTTTTTTGGTTATTTACTTCTGTGATACATTTGGTTTTTTAATTGTAGAAAAAAATTGCAGACGCTTTTACTTCTTTTCATTATAACCTGTTAAAACTGACATTTGAGCACTGATTCTTTCTGATACTTTCAACTTTTGTAAACATTTTATGTATTGCGCCGGTGACTATTTCCTGCGCCGGTTTTGCTAGTCCCGTCCGCCCCTGAGCTTGTCCACTATTTTTAGGACACAATGTATACGTAAATATGGGTACCATTAATTCAAGTTGATCAGTAGAAAATACAAAATTCTAACGAAAATTTGTGAAGACGTTATAACATTTTCATCTCGGGCATTTTAATCCCAACATCCGCTCACAGACATGCAGTTTCAAGACCCTCTCTGAGGGCAGATTTACCGAAACGGCAAGTTATAATTATTTCCCCGCGCGAAATGCTACTCAAATTCTATCCTTACGCAATTATAGTAATGTATTGATAGATTTCGTAAAATAACTTGGCAATCATAAGGAGGGGCAATAATTTTTAGTTATTCTTAATTATAGGTGTTATACGTGGTGAACGAGTGGAGTGATGTCCGCGGGGCGCGCGTTATTGAGGGGCGCGGGTTCGATTCCCGGTGGACGTGCGCAATTAAAGCAATAAAATGGAATTTATGACCGTTCATTATGTAAACGGGGGCGCAATTTCGAAAGTCCAGACGCCGGGAAACAAATGAAATAATTCCGGTTCTAAATTGCGGGCGGGCACGTAGGCCCGGCGCCTTACGACCGCAATAAATCCGGATTTCGTTACGGGGCGCCCGGACTATTAATATCGGGCCTCCGGAGCGATCGAGGCAACAAAGGGTACGGCGATCGTGTGTACGTACCTCGTGCGTTGCTGGGCATTGTATGCACGCGTCCGGCGAAGAAGTAATGGATAGCGTGCGGGCGTCGTGCCGCGGCGAGGCGGCCGTGAACCGCCGACCCACTGCCCACATTCGACGGCCCTCGAGGTCCCAGCTGGACCGCACCCACGGGAGAAAGACCACGAGCCGGACAACGTGCTCACCAATGTCGCTCGCTCTTGATCCGCGCCGTAATCACGTTTGTGCGTGATTAGGGTATGGCGCTTCCTTGAAACACGGGGCATGGCATACCATAACGTACGGTACGCAACCTGCGTTTTTCTAACCGGGGCATTAATCAACCGCTCAATAATGACCCGTTCCCCGTGAGTTATTGCGCCCAATGAAAGTTGTAAATGGAGTGCATTTTCCGAGCTTAATTATTGCCCAACGGTCACTGTCGATACGCACAATGCTAGTCGTGACTGCGGTGAACTTTAATTGAATTACTCCGAAATAGGGAACACCCAGAGCTAATTAGATTAATTTCATAGATGTGTGCTGCAAATAAATTACGAGCAGGTGTTCCGCAAGGTTTTGTAATGTACACGAATCAACGTTATCAGATTTTGTAAACGTTAATGATACACTGCTACATGAACCTACGAGAGACACTAAATATACAGCCAGCTATGAAAGAAATATAGCAGAAACAAATACCTACATTATCAGATTGTGGCAAACCCCATACAACATGTATGTGAAATTGATTTCAAAATTACAACGTGGTACGATTACAAAGCCGTTTTGTAATCGCTTTAGTACCAAACTAATAGGCTAAAAAAACTCAGCTAAATTTCTGCAAAAAAATCCCCATTCCAATACAAACCAACAGGCTCATCTGAACTCACCAACCAACATCTGAAGATTTAAGAAATCTTCAGATAAATTTCTGAAAAAATGCCCCATTCCAAATACAAACTTTTCATCAAAATTAATATTTGAAAAAAGTGCTACCCTTATATTTGTTTTTATACCTAGTATCTAATGATCTAATGTTTCCATTACCGCGACCCACATTCTGCTCGTCGCCGCAAATTTCCACACCATTCAGGCGATAATTCTCGCACGAAACTTTAGATGCACTTAGTGCACATTTTATTCAAAGAGGCGAACGCGGCACACCGCCGAAGGCACGCAATTACCGCGCGCATCGATTTTTATCCTCCTCCTCCGACGGCTCACGTCGCGTTTAATTAACGGCTGCATCGCGCGGCTCGGTTACTCGAGCTTCCTGCAATTACCAGAGCACCGCGTCACGTCCCATACATCAAAATGAAAGCCCTGACAAAAGCCACACTCCGCAACTTTGCGTATTTCATTAGGGCGCACAGGAGGCGCAGAAAATTCGCCGCAAATAGAGTTGCTCGGATAGTTTGTGTCGCAAGGACGTGGTAAAATATTCAAGGGTGGAGTTAAATTCTAAGGTGATGATTAGGTCACACGAGCCTGCATCAAATTCTATACCATGTAAAGAGTCTTCGTCGATCACCACAAGTTCCAGTGGCAAAGAAAGCATGGAAGTCTTGTAACGGTCCAAAAATAGCGTTGGCAGAAACTGCTTTTTAATAATTACTTGGCGTGTAGACCTGCACGATAGGCAACCGTGGTCGCATTTTTTTTTGTTGTGGTGACGCGTTTCCCCGTGAGCGATTTTTAAAATTCACCGGCGGAGCGCCGCCATGAGGCAGAACTCAATTGACTCGTGTCCAGTACAGATCGTGCCAGAAGGACCGTTGAGCTAAGGTTTCATCCTTCCGGTTTACGGGAATAATCAACGGTTCTCAGCTAACCACCCTTGAGGGGGATTGAGGCACCGAGTACGGGGCAGAGAACACGCTCATAACACCTGAGTAAGTAGTTATTTCTTTTCCTCTTCGTGAAGCCACGTGTCCGGCCATTTTGATTAAGGCCATGTGCTTCCAGGCGTTTGGCTACGGGCTAAACAGCTCGGCCAAAACCATTCTTGGCTGGAGGCCGCGGAACGAGCACCAGGCGCCTACGATGCAAGCCGTCGCCATTCCGGGAGCTGAACCCAGCCACCAGCGAGACCCTCAGGAACACAGGCCAGAGATCCCAATATATATTTTTTTTTGTGTGCTCGATTGAGCCACTTTTCTGGTTATTCTTTTGTGTGTAAATTGCGTTTACGTGTTTCGTGTCGTACGTGTTTTGCGCTGTGTACGAGAAAGGTTGCTCCCTCGGCCCTTTCAATCGCGCGATTAGGAGCTTATTTTATTCGGCCGAATAGAGTAAACCCTGCGCGAAAGGGTGGCGTTCGGAGGTATTTTTTTCAGGAGCGCGGACACGGTGTCCGTCATTTGTGTGTGTGAATAAACGCCGATATTACACTACAAACTCACACCCGTTATTTTTTGTTCCCCCACGTTTTCTCTTATTTCAGTTACAGTTTCCTATTCTCACTGCGAGATTTAAACCTGGTGGTGTTGGCGCCAAACGGTCAGCGTTGTGACAGTTCGTGATTTCTGAACTTCGCTGACTGTCTGTCGTCCACCCACGCAGGTAGGGTGGAGCCACCCTTTGCGACGAAGTAGCAACGAGGTAAAATTACGTGGAGCCTTTTTTTTAACCCCCCCACTCTCTGACACCGAGAGCCTGGCCCTCGTTACTACTTCGAAGGGACCCTCCACTCGCTCCACGGCCTAACGCGCCGACTGCCCTTCAGGTACGTCACAGTCTGTATTCTACAGGAAACTAGTATGGGATGGCAGCATGATTCCTTAGTGAAAAAGTTTATGCCCCATTTGAGACTTTTAAATCAAAATTATGAATTTTGAAAAGAACATTTTTATAAGTTTTGAAGAAAAACTTCATTTAACCGTTTGAAGGGAAGTCGTTTTACCAAATGACCAATGTTTATGTTTCCATTCGTGGCAATCCTTTCAAAAAATCTACATAACTGGCTTTTATAAAACATTAAAACAATACAAACAAAAATATTTAATGTTAATTAATTTTTGTAATACCTCTGTGTTATTGACATTTATCAGTACTGTCTGCTTGATCGATATGACAGGCGTAAAGGCCTTGGCCGTTATAATAACGGCCGTGGACGTTATTTAAATGACAACGCAAATTTATGAGCAATAAAGTCTTCATATTCATTCTCATACCTGCTGCTGCTTTTTGGGGGGAAGTAAATCGATTGTGGCAGCATTTGCTTCATTTAGTACATCTTCAGGCATACCACAAAACGAAGAACTTTGCACATCTCACATTATTTTTCTAATTTCACTTTGTTTTGTTTGTTTGTATTTGAACCGTTGATGTTGCTATGGTATCAAATTGCGCCTGGATAACTAGTTTATTAATTTTGAAATTTAATATTGATAAATTGACCAGTTTTTGTAATTTAGGTATTACAAAAAGTATCGAACAACATACGGCCGATATGCAAATAACAGGCTTGGTTGAATATAAACCTCGGCTGCGCTCCGCTCCGCTTCGCTTCGCCTCGGTTTACAAACTTCAACCCGCGCCTGTTATTTGCTACATATCGGCCTAATGGCGTTATATACTATTTATTGCAATAATATAATATATATTACTTGAATCATTTGAATCCAGAAACACTTGATTATTTTTTCCTGAAACTGTTCATCAGTAGGTTTCTTATTTCTATATTTTTTATAGAGTAAATTGAAAGAAGTTCATCGGTATTTTGGCTACTAACTCTAGTAGTAGTATTTTCATATGTATTTTGAACGCGAATAGTAGCTTTTTCAAATACGGTGGCCATTACATTTAGTTTCAACGTAATTTCTTTAACTTGCCATTGATCATCTGTAAAATGAACTTCGCAGAGTCTATCATTAAAATTTTTGCCGTTAATATTTTTCAGCCAAATTGAACGTTGATGAATATTTTTCGCGATAGATTCACAAAACTAACCATCTCTTGAACGATTTTTATAACCAGCTGCACTACAGATTGTCATGTTGTCACCATATTTGTTTAGTCTTGTCAAGAAAATTTTAAGTTTTGTAATTTTAGTGAATGGTCCAAAATCAATAAAAATCTAAGCATGCCCTGGAAAAATTGATCCATCCAATCAGAATGGATGATGCTTTTGTCCCTACTCTTATCTAATGAGTTTGATTTCAAATACTCTTATCTAAGAGTAATCTACTCTTAGAGAATGTGCAAAAGCGAAACTATTGTTTATTGTTTATTGCAACTTGCTGTTTGAAATATTTACAAAAATATATACATTGTCATTCACTTACATATACTTAATATACTAATTACTTAATATATAGATTATTAGTAGCGAATGATATATTCAAAATGTCATGGGAAACTAGAGTAATATGTTAGTATTTTTGGAATTAAATCCGACTAACATGCTGTATTGCAGATTTTGACAAAATAATAAATTGGTCACACTGTTTTTGAGACTTTTAGGTTGTATAAGTTAGTTTTTGTGTGTTTTGCAGAAAAATTGCAGAGTTTATAGGTAGTTTTTTTTTATTCTTATGCACCTACATGTGGAAAATACATTAATTATGATCTAATCATAACTTTCCATCAATTGCCATAATGGGACCCTTTTTTTATGATGAACGAATTTATAGATTTGGAGCATATGAGTCGTGTAGAATCAAAACTCATCCAAATCCAGAAATTTTGGGAATTAACCAAAAGCCGCTATACTCGACAATCTATTTACCCAAATTTTTCACATGATTTTTTTGCATCCTGTTAGCTCAACGAAATGAATTGTAAAATAAAAAATGCTTTTTTATATAGCATTTTAATAATAATAATAATAATAAAACGGGTTAATAATAAACGCAGTTAAAAATCGGATAATATTCGTTTTGAAACCAATGTGTGGATAATGTTTTTTATCTGATTTTGATAATTAGTTCTGATTCCATAATAGTTATAAAATTAATAAAATTTCTAATTATATATGCAATAAAATTTATTTTATTAGAGCAAAACCGACACAATCATCAAAACTAGGCACAAAAAAAATAGTTATAAACAGTATCCAGAAATTTTGGGAATTAACCAAAAACCACTCTACTCGACAATCTATTTCCCCAAATTTTGCAAATGATTTTTTTGCATCCTGTTAGCTCTACAAAATGAATTGTAAAATCAATCAACCCCACCTTCGGGTGAGGTTGACAGCCATCATATGGCTTGTGATGGGGTTGAAGATAATGTTAGTTTTGGCTCGAAACTTCCACTTCTGATAGCATTTTAATCGGAATATAGTGGGTTTGGACTTGAACCGACGCCATATTTGATTTCAGGGCAACATTTGAAATTAAAAACGACTGCTAACTCGATTTCGATGATTTTGGATATTGTGAGTTTTGATTCTATACTCATATTACGTCAGATGGGTTATTTTACTTCCTAGACACTATTCCATCTGATGGTCGTTCAATTGGAGATAATTATTACGTCAGATGGGTTATTTTACTTCCTAGACACTATTCCATCTGATGATGGTTCAATTGCTGATAATGATGAAAACACTGATGAAGAAATAAACACGACTGATTTGGTGATGTATCGTGAAGAAGTTGAAGGCAATGAGAACCAAAAAGATTATGGCAATTGTGGTGACAATGCTGATGAAAATGATATGAAAGTTGACGAGGATTACAACAGCGATTTTTCTGAAGACAACATACCTTCGACCCACATAATTTGGGCCAAAAGAGATTTCAATCCCGATTCGATGCCATTTACTGAAGATGTACGACCTAAAAATGTAGATGGTAAAACTACACCCATCGAATTTTTTCAATGTTTTTCAGCATGCAGAGATGCTGAATAGCTGAAGTGCGTCGGGCTTTCCTAGCGCGTTTCCCGTGAATGATAGAAAAAAATGTTTCGTACAAAAAGTTATTGGTTTAAAAATCTTCATGCCGTACAATTATTTTCAAATATACAGGGTGTCCCAATTTTGCCGAATAACAAAAACCTTTTTTTTAAAATGGAACACCCTGTATTTATTCAAGTTTTCTGATGACATATTTCAACCTCTACAATGTTGTCTATTTATTTTTGGATTATGTTACAGTGTTACCAACTTACAATATATTTTTTTTAAATATCATGCATAAGCAAGCTCAACTTTAAAAAGTCGTAACGACCTAATTTTTTTAAGGTAAGAATAAGTTTTTGCAATAGTCGCAGTGTGGTTAATAAGCAACCTTTTTGTAATGAGAAATTTGAATTTAGTAACCAGAAAAAAAATGCCAAACTTTGCAAATTTCAAAGCGGTATAACCCATTTTTTTTTAATGGAATTCCCCATATTTTATGTCATTATTCGGTTGGTCTTTTTCTTCTCTTTAATTTGATGGTGCATATCTTATGTCTAAACCCTATAGTTGTTGAGATATTCAATATTTTTCACAAAAGTAACCATTTTATTACATTTCTATGCACTGAAATAGATCAAGCTGTGACCAAACAACTGTCAAAATGTAAGTAAGAATCAATGTGAGATGAACGAAAATTGTAAAATAGTAGATAGTACTTCTGCAATACGATTAATTATTTAATTCCAAAACCATGAGAGATAACAAAATTATTAATACAAAAGAGAAACGGTCCTACAGCAATGTTCAAAATGTTTTTGTTCATCAATATCAACATTTTATTGAAATGAAAGAAAGCATTTTGGAAAATATTCCAAATTTTTCCGCAGCTTTAATACGAATATCGTCGGCTTAATGTTACAAGGTTGTATGTGAAAATTTGTAAATTTGGGAATAAGGACTTTAAATATGTTTGTTATTACAGAAAATAATGTATTGTGTAATGTAATGTAATGTAATGTAATGTAATGTAATGTAAAATTAGATTTTTTTCATATCACAGGTTCTTAATATTCCGATTTTAACCTTCCAACAAGCTCAAAGGTCTTGCTTTGAAAAAATATGATCCTGTAAAGTTGTACACCTAAAATTTGAAAAAATGTTACATACAACCTTATAACACCAAGCCGACGGTATTATGAGTTTCAATGATGATATATCCATTTCATGGAGATATTAGAAATTGCTGAATAAGTGGTATAGAGTTACGAGTTACGAATACCTTGTAACATTAAGCCGACGATATTCGTATTAAAGCTGCGGAAAAATTTGGAATATTTTCCAAAATGCTTTTTTTCATTTCAATAAAATGTTTTAGTTTTTCACTTTCTTCAATTTCATAATGCTTATATTTTGTAAAACATTCGCAACTTCTGAACCGTACGATACTTTTGAGACATTGATTAAAATTTTGGACATTTAAAGTTTTTTATTCAAGAAATTTCTACAAAACTATGTAAATTTTAGAAATCTTAAATTTGGTGTTACTTGTATATTTTGATTTACATATAATTAAATTTTCTGCAGTTTTCTCGTACATTTGGTTTCTTTAGTTTCATTGCTCAATTGTTCAGTTTTTACATATATACTGGCAAAATTTGGAAACATTTCTGAAACTTCTTGTAGGTATATTTATTTATAGAAGATTATAGGATTATAGGAGATTATAGGAGATTATAGGAGATGGTTTAAACTTCTGATATTTTTATAAATTTTTTGCAATTTGTGCCATGGGCGTCCACAGATTTTTTTTCAGGGGGGAGGCAAATATGTATATAACGTATATTTTTGAAAACATTAAATTTATTCAAGGTTCATAAATTCAGAACAATATTTAAATCTAATTGAAAAGTGTTTAGATTCGTTCTGATTATAGGTAAGCCTCACCTGTTGATTAAAATCTCAGTTCAGGAAGAAATATGTCGGGAATCCAAAAGACAAATCGATATCATAGTCAGTAATCATTTTCAGCATTTTTCAGCAAGTGCCCCCCTAGCCCCCTACCTCTACTCGTTACTGCGAGTCACCATTATTCCTCGGTTGGAACGTTCATGCCATATTTTATACGTCAATTTTAGCAAATTTGTGAATTTTTAAAAGAATCAAGATAACTTTTGTATAAGTTTTGAAGGCAAACTTTATTTAATGTTCGGCGTGGTCTAATGGTCTAATAATTTAATAATAATGGAGGTCTAATACGTATCGCCTGAGGCAGTGCCTTATATGAAATTTGAAAAGAGTCACAACTATGGTATGCAATTCGAAAATGAACATTACTGTTACCGCGGATTCATTGGGAATCGCGGGTTTGTTGGTCGGGTTAGAAATAAAGCGGATGCTGTGAAAATAGTTTATTTCTCCCCAACGCTACAATGAAATGGACTGTAATTGAACGTGAATCGGACGGGCCTTTTCGACCGCGCCGGGCGAACTCTCGGGTAGAACTGGTGTCCTTTTGGTAAGGGAGGTTTCGGGTGAGCGCTTTGAGCCAAGACAGTGGCGTAAACATACTCCCCTACGTTGAGGCGTGGACGTCTCAAAATTTATAAGAAGGACGATCTAAGTAATATAACATATAACATAAAAATACAAGAATTAATTAACACATGAATACAGTATAAGAAAAATGTACAAGATTATAAACAAATATGTACAATTGATAATAAATCAAGAAAACACACATGAGCCAACGGTTACCTGAAATTAGTGAATAAATGAACGCACACTAAAATAAACATGAAATACGAAAGAACCTAAGAATACTACATCAACGATGTTTACAACTGTATGTTCGAAATTGCCTTAAATTGTTATGTTTACAGTACGCACAGAGTTACACTAGAAGCGCACCAAATACGCACTGAGATTCGCACTAATCGCGTTCGATCTTCAATGTGCATTCCATACATAGTTGTGTTTGTGTGTGCCAAACAATAGCAGTCTGTTGTGTTTAGTAGTCGCGTATCGATGATTGTCATAGACAATAACATGCGTAAGCACGCGCTTCGCATTGGTGTGCTGCTGAATCTCCTTCGTTCTCTTCTGGTGAAGTTGATGGCGGAAAGTTTAGACTCGCTCGTAAACTTCCGGTTGTCGTAATGTCTAGCATACTTAGGTATGTGGAACAGGAAAGGGTGTTGATTGGCACGTGGAAATTGCATTCTATTAAATATAGGCAATTTGGGCTTTGTTCTATTGAAAGGCTCCCCGCAGGTAGCAGATACATCCATGATCGCCGCGTTTGCATTGCTAGGATGGCCAAGGGTGACCTTCCCTAGCGGCGTTGCAATTATTGCGCATTTGGTTTCGTGACCAGACAATAGAGTTTCTAGGGTGACGCACTGGTTGGGTTTTCCGAGTACAAGTACTTCCAGATGCGGCCCGTCAAATGTGCAGACTTTAGAAATGTTCGCCCGGGTACCTGACTCGCCACGGGTACCTGAAGACACGCTCTTCGGTGGTGCATTTGTCGTATTTAAAAATTGTATCTCCACTGATAACAATGGATCACTTGAAGTGACCTCGCTGAGTTTGACCGCTCGCTCGCCCGGGTCCGCAGAAGACACCGCTGTGCCTGAGGCCCCATCCGGTAAAATGGTATTTACCGCGGATGTTGGCAACAACAGAGGGTGTTCTTTTTCGCTCTGATTTAAAAGTTGCGCGCTTTGGGCAATGTCCGTCGGCAACGTTGCCAAACCGATTTTCAAATTGGCGGTCGCGTCCGCGAGAAGAGTTGATTGAAACTGAGGTTTCTCTTCGGTCATGTCCGTAATTCTTGGGTATCCAATCACTATCGGTGGTGATTTTGGAAGCGGTAATCCCTTAATTAGACGACCCGCGCATAATAATAAATGAAAATAAAACTCTTCGAAATGGAGCATATCATCCGATTCCGGCTGACGACCCGTGCTCACATATATTTGAAATAGTGTATCCTGAAATTCGTCATATAGTGGCCGTATGATTTCAACTCTATTACTTATTGCTCTCTTGCTTACATTTATCGCGCCGTCTAAAAATTCCTGAAATCGCAATAGATGCGACCAGCATTCGTCGAGTAATCTGAAGTTGTTTATTTCCATTGTGTGAAGCACTGATTGTTTATAGGACTGGAGTTCGAAAGGAAGCTAACCTGTGGTTTGTGTATGTTGTGTTTTTTCTATGGAATGCTTACTTCTTCGGGAGTTTACACTTCGCGGGTTACGTTGTCCTAGAGCCGGTTGCCCGTGGATCCCACGTTGGTGCTGTCCTCGCCCGATGTTTTGCGCTGCTTCGCCGTCGTCTGATGATGCTTCAGGGAACTTCGTGTTCTCTGGAAGCTGTTTGCCAGGAGCCTCTTCGGTGGTCGCTGCTGGGGACACCGAAAGTGGTCCTGATGATTGCTTCTTCTACGTTGCGTCGTCGATACTTCCGATGATCGCTGTCGGAGAGTATATGTTGTGAGGACAAGTGCTAACACAGTCGGATGAAATTGTATGTTTCAGGTCCTGAGCTGTGTTGAAGTTGTCTCGTTGAGTCCACCGTCGAGCTGCTTGGCCGATGAATCTGCTTGCCACGTCGTTTGTTTCTGGTTTGAAGCTTCTGTTTCACTGTCACTGATTAATCCGGTTCGATTGGACCAAATGTTACCGCGGATTCATTGGGAATCGCGGGTTTGTTGGTCGGGTTAGAAATAAAGCGGATGCTGTGAAAATAGTTTATTTCTCCCCAACGCTACAATGAAATGGACTGTAATTGAACGTGAATCGGACGGGCCTTTTCGACCGCGCCGGGCGAACTCTCGGGTAGAACTGGTGTCCTTTTGGTAAGGGAGGTTTCGGGTGAGCGCTTTGAGCCAAGACAGTGGCGTAAACAATTACGAATATTTAATTTTTGAAAATACTACTTAAATATTTATTTACTTATTTATATAAATATTTACTTTACTTTACATACTGTTCAGAGAGTATGCTATATAATTTTAATCAACCGATGATTGACGATTGGTTGTAGTTCTGTCAAAAATGACAAATATGTATGTCATCGTAAATGAGAATCGTGTATATTTCTGTATTGTTGAAATTTAATTCTTTCAAAGCTTCACTCTGCGGTGTTATATGGATCGTGACACACGGTTTGCTGAAAAAATGCATCATCGATTCTGCGGCTTGCATTTCTGCCGGTGATGAATGCGTGGAATATCGCAATGGAACGGTTCACCTGGCGGATTCCCGGCAATGATCGCCGAGCTGCTCGTAAACCTTGGCTTTATTGGCACCGATTTCATTATTATCTGCTGCAGTGATTTATGCGGGCATTTCAAAACGCGCCAAGGCGGATTGATTCCATAAAATATTCCCGGTATCGCGCGCTTTGATCCACGCGAAAAACGCACGCTCGCATAAATCGTCTGCAGAGGGACGTTTGCGAGCGATACGGCCCTGCGCTGCTATGCTAATTTGCTATCTCTACACGCGTCCATCATTAGAATGCCCGATCGAAAGTATGTAATCGCAGCTAAACTGCGCTGCGAAAGGATGCGGATGGAAAAATATGAAAAGCGAGGGATTTATACAGACGAATTTAAAAAATACGCTTATGTACAGTTTTGATTAAAATGGCCAATGGATTTGGCTGTACATCTGCATTCGTTACCTCGCATACTTTTGAAAGCAAAAATAAAATACCACGTACGGATATGATATTTCTTCACAACGTTGGTGACTTTTTGGTAATTATCTAAAGAAATTCTTTTTGATTCAAGTATTATTTCCATTCACTCCAGTTGCCTTTTATTTTTCATGTTTTTATTGCTCGCCCTGGCACTGGGGAGTGCACGTCGTATCTCCGGCAATCTTATTCCGTATTCAGCGTAAATAGACTTTTATCAAAGTTAATAAAGACTCGGAATCCTTTGCGGGCCCGCGAACTTCGGCGTCAATTACGCCGCGGGGGCCGGGCCCCGGAACTCCCGGATTTTCCGGGAGAATTTTCCGACTTCACGCCCCCCGCCCCACTCTTATTTTAATAATCACGCGCGAACGACGGGAACGGCTATTAGCGCTCGGCGGCGGCCTTTCAAGTTATACGCGGCGTCTGCGATTTCCGGACGGTCGGACCGGAAGCCCCGGAGGCTCCGGGGCCTCCGGGGGCCCCATGTTACCCGCTTAGTTTTAAACTGCACGCGGCAACTTTTAATTGCGCCCTAATTGCGAAAGTTTTCCGCGCTTTTCACGCTCCGCGCGATCTTCAGTATCGGCACATGAAATTCACTGCCACATTATAAAATAACAGTTAACAAAAAACTTACATCGCAACTTACATAATGAACAACCTCTTCTTTAGTCATAATTAGGCGTTTTGCGATCGACAAATGGCACCTCCTCAAGTTATTCCATACCTAACAATAAACAACGATTTTCTATATTTTAACTTTTATGTCTTCTTCCGTCTGTACGAAAATATTGTTAAAATTTGCAAAACAATATTGTATTCACAACACCAAGTGAATTTCAAAAACGGTACTTTCATCTTATAGTTTCTCTACAGTTTTACTTTTATATTGTCTGCTTAGTGCAAGAACTAGGTATAGTCGACCCAAAAATCTAAGAATATTACGACTTTGAGTTTTAAGTATTTTATGGGGGTTTTATTTGGTGTTGCCAAAAAATCAGCGCTTATACTGGCTTTGGGTCTTTATACAAGCCAGTATAAGCGCTGATTTTATGGCAACACCAAATAAAACCCCCATAAAATACTTAAAAGTCAAAGTCGTAATATTCTTAGATTTTTGGGTCGACTATAAGTCATTTTTTTTAAATTTTGGAGATATATAGCTAATTCGTAGCTGAATTCCCTAAGTATTGAATGCAATAACTAGACAACTAATTTTGCTAACATAGTGCCATCTATGTTTAAATAAACTTGTAAAAAATATCTGCTCAAGAATCTGTAAAACTGTTCTTGCCAATTTCTCAGAACCTTGAAAAATGGAGTTACCTAGTTCTTGCATTAAGCAGACGATATCTTCTTCCCTCTGTACGAAAATATTGTCAAAATTAGCAAAACAATATTGCATTCGAAGCACCAAGTGAATTTCAAAAACGGTACTTTCATCTTAATGTTTCTTATAATTCTTACAATTTAAGACAAATTTCATTAAATCTTCAAACGACAAATTTGCATAGAATACTAAATTTTTCAATTGAATGTGTGAGTTGAAAAGGGGACAGATTCCTCAAGAGTAAGATTTTGGAAACTAAAAACAAAACTTTTTTGGGCAAATTTAAGACAAATTTCATTACATCTTCAAACGACAAATTTACATAGAATACCAAATTTTTCAATTGAATGTGTGAGTTAAAAAGGGGACAGATTCCTCAAGAGTAAGATTTTGGAAACTAAAAACAAAACTTTTTTGGGCAAATTTCAAGAAAAGTTACAATAGGTAATCTTTCTTTAAACGGTATTGAATCTTCAGACAAAGATTTTCATACGTATCTCCTTATTCCAGATTTTCAATTGATGATTTTACTGCATTTTGTGCTCAATCTTTTCAAATTTGACAAATATATTGTTGAATCTAACTAAGTTTGTCTTCAATCTATTGGATATTTATAAATTAGAGGTGAATTTTTAAAGATATATATGGAAAATTGGATACCTCTTTAAAAATCAACACTTTTCATATGCATATCCAAGATCCAGATTTTCAATTGATAATTTACTTTTGTATAACTTGACTAAAATCATTTCAAATGTTTACATTTTTAAATATAACAAATTTGTCATATATGGTTTGGAACTTCATACATGTCTGATGAATTTTTTTTTAAAAGAGCATGAGATTTTCAACCGAACAACTTTCATATGTAGGTATGTCCTGATTCTAGTTTTGGATTTGATAATTTACTTCTGAATATTGGCTTCAATCTCGTTGCACATGACAAATTTGGTGTGCAAATTTTATACTTTTTTTTTCAAATTACGAAATTTTAGGTTAAATCAAACACTTGGTTAAAGTTTCACTGTATTTAACCATGTGTTTGATTTAACCTAATCATAATGTTTCACCAAGTAGTATCCACACATAGTTTCAATTTAATTACGAAATTTTATTCCAAATTGCAAAAAGTTCATCAAACCACAAAATTCTCGTTGAAATGATAGCATTTCGATTGTAAATTGCAATGAATTGGACATTTCTATTGAAAATTACAAAATTATCATTAGAATAGTTTATTATAAATTTATTTTTTATTTATTTAATTCTTTAATCACGTCGCCACGTGTACAGTGTATTTACATCTGCTAGTGGATGTGACAGTCAACATTAGAATTACTAATAATAATACTAAAAAATACTAAAATAATACTAAAAATACTAACAATACTAAAAATTCTAAAATACAACATAAAAATACAACACATAATGATAAGAATATTTTTAAGGTTTTGGATTTCCTTATATCATATATCATATCATATTATATCAAATACCACAATTTTCATAAATTACAAAGATGCGAGTGGAAATTATAACTGCTTTCCCCAGAAATCTATTCCTTACAAAGTTGTTAAAGATTTCATAGAATTTTGCAAAAAAAATTAGTGAAAGATGTAAATTGTTGGTCATAAGTTTAAAAAAAATATATAAACTGTGAAACTTTCTTCATTTTCATTACAAATTATACAATTTCTTCGAAAACCCCATAAATAGTGATAATTACTGGAATGTAGTGGAAAGGGAAGGGGCTAGAAAACATTTTGAGAACCACTGATTTAATTAACTTTGAATGCAAAGTAATAAATTTTTGACTAATTTGGTTAGTAATTTGTTCGTCTATTTTGTTATTAGTAATAATTCATTTTCAACACAATAGAGTACCTAAGTAACTAATAAACAAATATCCAAACTATTAAAATATGAAATTAATAGACGCTGCTGATACTTTTTGAAAGTTCATACTCATTTTCACTCTAATGAAGTTCAAAATAATAATTTTATTTATGGTTTTAACGTAATATTATTGTGGTGAAGTAATAATTGTGACATACATTTTAATGATAATTATCAATTACGACATTGCTACTGCAATGCTTCTATAGGTGCAGTTATTTTATGAACAGTGTAATTAACATGCAATCAATGTATTGAAATAACCTTTGATCAAATACCTCTGTTGATTTTTAATTAGTTTCAGCAGTCAATCAGAAGCAGTGTTCCAATTATAATTTTTAAATTTGTTTTCCACTATATGTGATTTTTGCCTATATGTATAATTATTAATAAAATATAATTTCATTAATATTATAGAGTAAGTCTTTGAAATATGCTATTTAAGATGCTCATTTTCATAAGACTTACTCTATAATAACATACAATCAATGTATTGAAATAACCTTTGATTAAATAACTCTGTTGATTTTTAATTAGTTTCAGCAGTCAATCAGAAACAGTGTTCCAATTTTTTTTTTTTTTTAATTTCCACTGTATATGGTTTTCGCCTATATGTATAATTATTAATAAAATTTAATTTCATGAATATTATAGAGTATATCTTATCAAAATGAGCATCTTAAATAGCATATTTCGAAAATTGAATAAATCAAAATCTGTTTTTATTAACTTAAAGGAATCATAAATAATATTATAAAGATAAGTTAATAACTTTTCCTGATTATCTTATTTGGCTTATTTGTCTTTTTCGTCTTTTTCTTCTTCTTATTTTTGTAGAATAAGAAGTAGAAGAAGAATGGAACAAAAAAGGCTTTATCGTTTTCTTCCTTTTTCTACTTATTGTATTTGTATTTGTCTTTTTCGTCTTTTTCCTCTTATTATTTTTGTAGAATAAGAAGTAGAAGAAGAATGAGACAAAAAGGGCTTTCTCGTTTTCTTCCTTTTTCTACTTATTTTTGTAGAAAAGGAAGTAGAAGAAGAATGAGACAAAACACCGTCTCATTTTCTTCCTTTTTCTACTTCTTTTTATAGAGAAAGAAGAGGAAGGTGACAAAAAAGAAAAATAAGGCGAAGAAGATAAATAGGAAAAGTTGTTATTAAATTATCTATATAATATTATTTACAATTCCTTTAAGTTAATAAACACGAAGAAAGAAGAAGAAGACAAAAAAGGCAAATCTATAAAAGCTCTACAGATTCCATGAAAGTTTTCAGATTTACACAACTTTTTATAATTTTTCTTTTTAATCACTAAACTTTAAAAAAATATTATTATTATTAATAAAATATAATTTCATGCATATTATGGAGTAAGTCTTATCCAAATGAGCATCTTTAATAGCATACTTCAAAATTTGAATCAGTCAAATTTTATTAATTTAAAGGAATCATAAATAATATTATAAAGATAATTTAATAACTTTTCCTGTTTATCTTATTTGGCTTATTTGTCTTTTCCGCCTTCTTCTTATTCTCCTTATTTTTGTATAATGATTGTCTATATAAGATGTAGAAGAAAATGAGACAAAATGGCCTTTTCATTTTCTTCCTAGAAGTAGAGAATACTTATTTTTTCTTATTTTTGTAGAATAAGAAGTAGAAGAAGAATGAGACAAAAAGAGCCTTCTCATTTTCTTCCTTTTTCTACTTCTTTTTGTAGAAAAAGAATAAGATGAAGATGACGAAGAAGACAAAAAAGACAAATAGGGCGAAGAAGATAAGCAGGAAAAGTTAATAAATTATCTTTAAAATATTATTTATAATTCCTTTAAGTTAATAAACACGAAGAGAGAAGAAGAAGACAAAAAAGTCAAATCTGTAAAAGCTCTACAGATTCCATGCAAGTTTTCAGATTTACACAACTCTTTATAATTTTTCTTTTCAATCAATAAACTTTAAAAAAATAAGGAAACATCTATATGTCTATCCTGATTAAAAACTTACTACTATACTAGTTACTTTTTTTCAGATTTTGACAAAAAAGGCAAATCTATAAAAGCTCTACAGATTGCATGCAAGTTTTCCGATTTACAACACTCTTTATAATTTTTCTTTTCAATCAATAAACTTAAAAAAATAAGGAAACATCTATATGTCTATCCTGATTAAAAACTTACTACTAGTTACTTTTTTTCAGAATTTTGACAAAAAAGGCAAATCTATAAAAGCTCTACAGATCCCGTGCAAGTTTTCAGATTTACACAACTGTTTATAATTTATCTTTTTAATCACTAAACTTACAAAAATAAGAAAACATCTGTATCTCTATCCTGATTAAAAACTTACTACTACTTACTCTTTTTCAGAATTTTGAAATTCATTATCGGAATACTGAATATGTATAACTGAGTTGTATAAATCTGCAAGAGAGTCATATCAACGTTAATTTTACTTGTAATTCATCTATAATTCTCCATGTTTTAAATTCATCCATACCTGTTTTTTTTTTAATTGCTAGCATTGATTATCAGCACACGTAACCACTAGTTAAGCTTCCCCGTGGAAAGAAAGCGTAGCTGTATATAAGCCACAACATAATTTTAAGCTGTACTATAGCATAAGTAAGGTAAAGGAATTTTTCAAATTGGGTTCGTCGCTTGATCGCGCATAGAGTCTCCGGCGCGCTGTTACATAATCGCATGCAATTTTTTTGCTAAAGAGAATTTTCTAAAACCGCTTTTTATATCAGAATCTGCATTACTTAAGGATTCAGAAATGCTGTGGTATGTATCAGAAAAATGTATTTTACTGGTACTTACAGCCATGCAAACATTGAAAATCGATTTGCACAATTTCTATAAGAAACATAAATACCCTTATAGAGCAATATTTATTGCATGAAGCATACAGCTTAGGTAAAACAATTAGAGATGTTATAAGGTTGTTTAGCAATAGTAAAAACCCATCTGTGGCAATGAGTTAAGGCGCCGACTGTTTTCTTATCCATCCAAATGAGTTCATCATCATATGAAAATTGTAGTTGCTATTTGTGTGTTTTCTTTTGTTGTTTTGTTGAAATTTTGTATATTATGTAGCGTTTTTTGCTAATAAAAAATATTCTTTATTATTATTAAATACCCTTTTCTTGCTTGCCATTTTCTGCATCTTATATTTTTTCATTGTCTTTTTGTTTACTTATGATTTTCTTGTTCATGTAATATGCTTTACAGTGAAGAGGATGCGTTTTCTTCCATTCCTTCTATTGGTTGTGTTCTTCCTTTCTTCTTCTTCTTTATTCGGTTTCTGAATAGGAAGAAAGGATCCTTTTTCTACTTGAATATACTTCAGAGAATTTCTTCTTTTTTGTACTGCAGCATTAACTTAAACTTAATAAAATTGTAGAGATATTGATGTACAAGGAAATTTCTTTTAAGCTAATATCAAGGCATAAATTAATAAATTAAATAATAAATTAACTCAAACAAGACTAGTATTTGTTTCTAAATCAGCAAGAATTGCGGATAACTGCCTTTTCTTGTTTGTCTTTTTCTTCTTTATTCCTTTTTATTTGTCTTTTAAGTTTACTTATTTTTCTTCTTGTTCATGAAATATGCGTTTCACTGAAGAGGATGCCTTTCCTTCTATTGGTTGTGTTCTTCCTTTCTTTTTCGTCCTTATTCGCCTGCTTCCTTTCTTCCTTTTTCTACTTCAATTTACTTCAGAGAAGTTATTCCTTTTTCTACTGCAACATTAACTTAACTTAATAAAATGGTGAGATATTGATGTGCAAGAATATTTCTTTCGAAGCTAATATCAAAATTATAAATGTATGACAATATAATGAATTAGTAGTATTTGGATTTCACCATGAGATGGCACTTATATGCTTCTCTCATTCATAATATCAAAATAATTGTTTTATATAAATAAATATGTTCGATAGTGTCCCACTTTTGTTTGGTTTTAATTCTGCGATTTCTTCTATCCCATTACTGCTCAACAGCTTAAACTACAGGTAAATTTGCGCTATCAACAGCACGATTTCGTTCACTTCCAACGTTATCTTGCGTTACACATTCACCACTCACCATAGGGTTTAAAAATACCTCCGGCACACTTCTAGATGTTCTATCCCACGTATTCAATTCTGTGCCAAAGAAACCAGGAACATTGCTCGTTACTCGCCTCGGTCTTCAGGATACGCTTGAGCCGACATTGAGCGTCGATTTCATGTCCCATTACTTCAAGCGACAACTCCAATCCGCGGCCTCGTGAATAATTAAAGCGCGAAAAAATGGCTTTATTGCTCTTGGTTTATGGAAAACTCACTGTGCACGAGGCTCTCCACGTAAATCACTCTGGAAATCGCCTTCACAAAGACAGCCTGAGGATGCTGATACGTGCTTAAACGAGAAATGCAATTTTCTAACGTGCAAGTGGCGCGTATTTATAATTAACTGTGTGTCGGTTGAAATTGTTTATAACAGGCAGGAAACTATTGTCGCAATTTATCTCACGTTTACGTTAAGTGTTGTTATTGTTTTTATGTTAGTATTAAGTGCTGCTATGACTCTAATAGTATGTTCTTCTTTTTGACTTGTGTAAAACTGTACAGTAATCAGGGGCGGATGGGACTAGCAAAACCGGCGCAGGAAATACAGTCACCGGCGCAATACATAAAATGTTTACAAAAGTTGAGAGAATCAGAAAGATTCAGTGCTCAAATGTCAGTTTTAAGAGGTTATAATGAAAAGAAGTAAAAGCGTCTGCAATTTTTTTTTACAATTAAAAAACCAAATGTATTACAGAAGTAAATACCCAAAAAATTAAAAAATATATAATATTTTTACTTTAAAACAATAACTTTTTTGATAGAAGAGAATTGAAATTACCTAACGCGGTTACAATTTCTTTATTATTTAGTTCATTCAAATTCTTTTTCTCATAACTCATGAACATAAGAGCTTCAAGCCGAGTGTGAGATATCGTCGATCATAATCTATTTCTACATATTTTAGCGTTAAGAAATATCTTTTGCAGGAAACTTGAGATATCGGAAGAGTTATAAATACGCTGGACTAGAATATAAGTATTGGGTATAAGATGGAGTACACTTCTCGAAATAAATTGTATTTAAAAATAACGTAGTTACACTAGTAGCACAGTTTTGCGACTTCTACTTCAGTATTTCTTCATTTGTTTTGCCACATGCTCACACATGCTTGCTTAATTCTTCTATGTGTTTTTCTATAAAGTCTAGCTGCAGTTGAAGATTTTGGTCTACTATTAACATATCACATATATTTTGTTCCAATAAATCAGAAATTTCAAATCAAAAGTTCTTCTATTAAATTTTCTAATGTTACATTACTATTTTTGTTTGTAATTTATTAGTTAAAGTCTTCAATATAGAGAGAAGTTGATCTTTTTTGGAATATTTGGTTTAATTTAATCCAAATTTTGTGGATCTAATACAGATAGATCTTTACAAACATCAAAGGTATTTTGGAATCGTTTTATCATAGACTTGATTACAGTATCTATTATTACGTTGAATTTTTCAAACATACATTTGTCATGTTCATCGTTTAATGTTTCATCTCCACATTTTTCTCCATTCTTTCGGCATACGAATAACTTTTTTCTTCGCAGTTCATTCAATATTCTCTTAAATATCATTTTAGAATTATGTACTGTATGTTTCATTATGTACTAATTTTTCTTCCACCCATACTGCGAATTAGTATGAAAGATATTTGACAGAGCCGAAATTCTTTGAAACTTCTGTATTTTTGTACTTTTGCACTTTGCGCCATCTGTGTAGATTTGTAGCAATGGTATTTGTAAATCAAGGGCTACGGGAAAAATGATCAGAGTCCAATTCGGTCGTTTTCCAGAAAACTAAATTGAAAGTTTCAAGTCTAATAAAGGACCGAAAGGATGAATGAAAAAACTAACTGATTATAATTGATCTACTCTGACAAGATGTAAATTAGAATATTGAGCAAAAACATGAAATACACATAAGTTAAATCATTAAAACAATATATTTTTATTAATAAGTTTTGGACTCTGATCGTTTTCAACAGTATTTTTAGATTTTTTATATAGGGTATAGTACAGTATAGGTATGTACATACAAACAATATATTTTCAAATGAAATACAAATTTTTGATAAAATATTATTATGATTACCGATTATTGTCCATTAGGGGGGTCGTCTATAAATTATTCTTTTTCATCTAGATCTCTGATCGTTTTAAGTCAATATCATATTCTATTTCTTCGTTTTTGAAGCGAACGGTGATCGTTTTTTTAATGTTTAACTTCACGTGTCCAAACTACTTTTCCCATACTACAACATGGCACCATCAGCTCGATTTCAATAAAAATTGAATCGAAATCGAATCAAAATGAAGAAATAGAAATCATTCCTCCCCGTAGCCCTTCAAATATTTTGATCGTGGTCCAGTAATGGAGAATGTTTTGAAAAATATAGTTGCTGTTAAAATTACTTCGTATTTAAAATATTGTCTGTGAAACTTTTTGCCATTGCCCTCACTTTACTGTTCGTCTTTTTTGGGTTTTTCTATTGTTTCTATCACCAATTTTACTTCTACATACAAAGGTGACTTAACATTCCGTATTTGCCGAATATTTTTTTAAGTGCCATTATTCAGCCCACCAACTACATTCTCTCTTGTTTCTCAGATGGAGAATAACCTTTTCTTCCTTTGGTTTTGAAGAACATCTTTAAAAATTAACGAGCGTTGGTCTATTGTACACATTTTGAGTGGTACTAGTCTAGTCTACTGCTGTTGAATACATTTCAGCAGTATTTATTTTTTCTGCTACTATTTTAATATTTTTTTAATTTTTTTAATTTAAATCTTATTATTAGATTTCGTAATAATTTAATTAACTGTAGTATCTGACAGAAACGAAACAAATGCACCAGATCTAATTTAAATATTTGATGTAAGGCCCATTAAAAATTGCCCAAAATTTTGCTATGTAGATTTCTAGTAGCACGATTCATACTCTTGGCCTGTTTCAAGTCTTCCAAGAAGTTTATTAATATTTATTATTCTATCAATCATTTGTCAATTATATAACATATTTCTCTTTGACTTTTATCTGTTCAGACCATTATAATTTATCAATACGATTTGAACTATAAATTATTTTGAAACAAATATAATAAATATTTATTGTCGCGTTTGTGTAAATTGCGTATAGTGGTAGTAGTGACAAGATTCAACAGAAAGAATGAGTTTGTTGCGCCGGCGCCTTACAACTATTTGCGACCGGCGCACCGGGAAATTTCCCGGCTTCCCGCCGGCCCCATCCGACTCTGATAGTAATTATCATTGTCTAATTTCTGCTGTCATTGCAAAGATTTTTGGGGTCGTTTGTAGTTGGCGCGATTCCTACTTCATTTGTTTCATTCTGTAAACGAACGAACTGGCGAAATAATGTCCGCACTTTCAATTCTCTCGCAAATCCTCTCGGCACGGAATGGCTTTAAGTTTTTCCGGCATAAGTTCGCGCCGTTTGCGCGCGGAGCATCCAAACACGACCTGAGAGTACAATAAAACACTAATTGATGGGAACGCCAGACGCCCCCGCCTGGAGATACACGAGGCGGACGCTTAATCCGGGATTAGCCGTCTCCGGATTAATTTGATCCGTCGCGTTTCTGCGAGTCGGCCTCTTAATAGTTCCAAATTTGTTTTATTATCTTTAAACACGGCCGGGTCGGCCCTTTTTAATTCTCGCGGAGTGCGAAAGACGAGGCGGGAATTAAATTAATGCCCGCGATTTGCACGGAGTTGCAGATTATTATCTCTAAACACGGTAAGGCGGATTCTTTTAATTTACGAAACAGAACGTTGTGTAGTGTTCAATTACTCAGATACAAATAAGATACCAAAGGCACATCGATTATAGAGAATCATATTTCTAGAGAAATATACTCAAAACCAAATCAATTAAACTAATTCAGACAAAACTACATAGAAGAAATACGAAAATAAAACCGGAAGCACCACAAAAAATCGGATGAAACAGCGAACGAAATAAGCGAATACTTTGCGAATATAGGAAAATAAGTTGCAGTAACGCAAATAAAAAACAGACAAATAACACCCATAATAACAAAAACAAAAAGACAAATCGAAACCCTCATCCTGCGAAAAACGGCAGACGAAGAACTAAACTACTTAATAGCAAATCTAAAAAAATCGTAAAAATCATAAACACAGTACCGTAAGAAGGAATATGTCTTGAATATATGAAGACAAGCACAATTATACTTAGTTATAAAAAGGAGACAAAACAAACTCAGAAAATTACAGGCCCAATCATGACTGTCTACACTAAACAAAATATTAGAGAAAACAATCCAAATACAAATCACCAATCACTTACTTAAAATCAAAATTATCAACCAATAACAATGTGCCTATCAGCAACATTCAGGAACGATATCGTGATCAACACAAGATCACATACATCACATAATACATATTGTACTAGATTTATGTGAGTATGACTGTACATTTAAAACTTAGACTAAAAAAAACCGAATTATCACACTTAAACAAGAAAAAAAAGAGAAAAAATACATCCTTCCATGGCATTAGCCCGAGAGAGGAGAAAACTTCACAATCGTGATTTGTGAAGATCGAAGAAAAGAAACAACCGAACTTTAATTCAGTTGAAAGATATGAGCATTGTTGTGTATTTGAGAAATTTTGACATCTTCGGTCAAGTTTCGTGAATTTTTCATGAAATTTTAATAGAATTGTTCAATTTTCATGATATTTCATGTAAATTTTGTGGTATTTCATGCAGCTTACAAAAATCTCAGTTTTGTTGTTGTGTTTACATATTTGAAAAATGTTGATATCGTCTGTTGAATTTTGGTCGTTTTTATCATTGTTTTTGCAAGTACTTATGTGCAATCATCATGCAAGTTACTATAATTACGCAAGAACTTGTACTCTATGTATACTTATAGTAGAAACAAATAACTTTTAACTTAAAAAAAACAATGCTATAGGGACTTCCATAGTTTCTAAAGTGAAGCCTTCCAAGCTCTCTACGCCTTCTGAAATCTTATAAGCTCTGTTGAATTTTGGTTGTTTTCTTCATTGCTTTTGCAAGTACTTTTGTGGAATCATGATGCAAGTTACTATAATTACGTAAGAACTTGTACTCTATGTATACTTATAGTAGAAACAAATAACTTTTGAACTTAAAAAAACTATGCTAGAGGGACTTCTATATCTTCTAAAGTGAAGCCTACCAAGCTCTTGAAACCTTCTGAAATCTTATAAGCTCTCGAAAGCTTCTGCAGCCTTTTAAGCTCTCGAAATCTTCTGAAGCCTTCTTAGCACTCGAAACCTTCAGAAGCCTTCTAAGCCTCTTAGCCTTCTAAGCTTCTTAAACACGTCTAAACTAAATGTAAATGCAGGACTACCCATGCAGTGTTCTCTAAACCTTCTAAGCCTCTAAACTAAAACAAAAATCAGGTCTATCCATGCAGTGCTCTCTAAACCTTCAGAACGAAGCCTTCCAAGCTCTCGAAACTTTCTTAAACTAAAAAAACCTAATATTGAATAATCACACTTAAACAAGAAAAAATGGGGAAATACATGCTTCAATGGTATTAGCCCGAGAGAGGAGATAACTTCACAAATCACGAAGTGAAGATCAATAGAAAAAAACAACCGAACTTTAATTCAGTTGAAAGATATGAGCATTGTTGTGTATTTGAAAAATTTGGACATCTTAGGTCAAGTTTCGTGGATTTTATAAGAAATTATAATAGAATTGTTCAATTTTTATGATTTTTCATGTAAATTTTGTGGTATTTCATGCAGCTTACAAAAATCTCAGTTTTGTTGTTGTGTTTACATATTTGAAAAATTTTGATATCGTCTGTTGAATTTTGGTTGTTTTTTTCATTGCTTTTGGAAGTACTTTTGTGGAATCATGATGCAAGTTACTATAATTACGTAAGAACTTGTACTCTATGTATACTTATAGTAGAAACAAATAACTTTTGAATTTAAAAAAAACTATGCTATAGGGACTTCTATAGCTTCTAAAGTGAAGCCTTCCAAGCTCTCCACGCCTTCTGAAATCTTATGAGCTCTGTTGAATTTTGGTTGTTTTCTTCATTGCTTTTGCAAGTACTTTTGTGGAATCATGATGCAAGTTACTATAATTACGTAGGAACTTGTACTCTATGTATACTTATAGTAGAAACAAATAACTTTTAACTTAAAAAAAATAATGCTATAGGGACTTCTATAGCTTCTAAAGTGAAAGTGAACATAAGATTTCAAAACATTCTGAAATCTTATAAGCTCACGAAAGCTTCTGCAGCCTTTTAAGCTCTCGAAATCTTCTGAAGCCTTCTTAACACTCGAAACCTTCAGAAGCCTTCTAAGGTCTTTAAACACATCTAAACTAAACCTAAATGCAGGACTGCCCATTCAGTGTTCCCTAAACCTTCTAAGCCTCTAAACTAAAACAAAAATCAGGTCTATCCATGCAGTGCTCTCTAAACCTTCTGAACGAAGCCTTCCAAGCTCTCGAAACTTTCTTAAACTAAAAAAAAACTAATATTGAAGAATCACACTTAATCAAGAAAAAAGGGGGAAAATATATGCTTCAATGCTATTAGCCCGAGAGAGGAGATAACTTCACAAATCACGAAGTGAAGATCGATAGAAAAAAACAACCGAACTTTAATTCAGTTGAAAGATATGAGCATTGTTGTGAATTTGAGAAATTTTGACATCTTAGGTCAAGTTTCGTGGATTTTATAAGAAATTATAATAGAATTGTTCAATTTTTATGATTTTTCCTGTAAATTTTGTGGTATTTCATGCAGCTTACAAAAATCTCAGTTTTTTTGTTGTGTTTAAATATTTGAAAAATGTTGATATCGTCTGTTGAATTTTGGTCGTTTTTATCATTGTTTTTGCAAGTACTTATGTGCAATCATCATGCAAGTTACTATAATTACGCAAGAACTTGTACTCTATGTATACTTATAGTAAAAACAAATAACTTTTAACTTAAACAAAAAACAATGCTATAGGGACTTCTATAGCTTCTAAAGTGAAGCCTTGCAAGCTCTCCAAGCCTTCTGAAATCTTATAAGCTCTGTTGAATTTTGGTTTTTTTTCAATGCTTTTGCAAGTACTTTTGTGGAATCATGATGCAAGTTACTATAATTACGTAAGAACTTGTACTCTATGTATACTTATAGTAGAAACAAATAACTTTTAACTTAAAAAAAAATAATGCTATAGGGACTTCTATAGCTTCTAAAGTGAAAGTGAACATAAGATTTCAAAATATTCTGAAATCTTATAAGCTCACGAAAGCTTCTGCAGCCTTTTAAGCTCTCGAAATCTTCTGAAGCCTTCTTAGCACTCGAAACCTTCAGAAGCCTTCTAAGCTTTTCAAACACCTCTAAACTAAAACTAAATGCAGAGCTACGCATTCAGTGTTCCCTAAACCTTCTAAGCCTCTAAACTAAAACAAAAATCAGGTCTATCTATGCAGTGCTCCCTAAACCTTCTGAACGAAGCTTTCTAAGCTCTCGAAACCTGCTGAAACCTTCTAAGCTCTTGAAACATTATGAAACCTTATAAGCTCTCGAAAATCTTCTGAAGCCTTCTAAGCTCTCAAAACCTCCTGAAGCCTTTCAAGCATTCGAAACCCCTAGAAGCATTCTAAGCTCTTTAAACATATCTAAATTAAAACTATATGCAGGACTTCCCCTTCACTGTTCCCTAAACTTTATAAGCCTCTAAGCTAAAACAAAAATCAGGTCTATCCATGCAGTGCTCTCTAAACCTTCTGAACGAAGCCTGCTAAGCTCTCGAAACCTTCTGAAACCTTCTAAGATCTTGAAACCGTCTGAAACCTTCTAAGCTCTCGAAAATCTTCTGAAGCCTTTTAAGCTCTCAAAACCTCCTGAAGCTTTTCAAGCACTTGAAACCCCCAGAAGCCTTCTAAGCTCTTTAATCATCTCTAAACTAAAACAAAATGCGGGACTACCCATTCAGTGCTCCCTAAACTTTATAAGCCTCTAAACTAAAACAAATATCAGGTCTATCCATGCAGTGCTTTCTAAACCTTCTGAATGAAGCCTGCTAAGCTCTCGAAACCTTCTGAAACCTTCTAAGATCTTGAAACCTTCTGAAACTTTCTAAGCTCTCGAAAATCTTCTGAAGCCTTCTAAGCTCTCAAAACTCCTGAAGCTTTTCAAGCACTCGAAACCCCCAGAAGCCTTCTAAGCTCTTTAAACATCTCTAAACTAAAACAAAATGCAGGACTACCCATTCAGTGCTCCCTAAACCTTATAAGCCTCTAAACTAAAACTAAATCTGAACTATCCATGAAGTGATTTCTTAACCTTCTGAACCAAATCTTCCAAGCTCTCGAAACGTTCTGAAGCCTTCTAAGCTTTCGAAATCTTCTGAAGCCTTCTAAGCTCTCGAAACCTTTTGAGGCCTTCTAAGGACATACAGCTGATTAAGGATTAGATTACAGGTTACATTTAGAGGTTAGATTGTTTAAGAAGAATCATTGTTAACAGTTGAATTGCAAGTACAACTGGATTATTAGATTATTTAATAAAATTTATTCGTTGTAATTATTTGTATGACTGCAACTACCAATTGATCCCACAAAGAACGCAACAAATTCCAAGTAAAATTCAAATACAAAACATGAGCAAAAGTAAGTAAGTAAGTAAGTAAGTAAGTAAGTAAGTAAGTAAGTAAGTAAGTAAGCAAGTAAGTAAGTAAGTAAGTAAGTAAGTAAGCACGTAAGTAAGTAAGTAAGTAAGTAAGTAAGTAAGTAAGTAAGTAAGTAAGTAAGTAAGCACGCAAATAAGTAAGCAGTAAGTAAAATGTACGTAATAAAACTGGTGAGTTTGAATATTAGTAAAGATGAGATGCGGCTTATCGCAGAGATTACATAAATTCTGTTCCGAATAAGCTACGGGGGTGTTAAATAAACGCGTATGAAACACGAGGAGTTACATATTCATTATAGTCTTGAGCAGGGCGTGAGTTATTTCAGAGGATTAATTTAGTAGCTGGTTGTGCAGCGGCGTCGCGACGCCTGACACATGTGCCACACATGCAGACTGCATGGCTCCTGGGTCGAAGATCGATGCACGCAGACGGTTCCTATGGCACCGACCATATTTCATAATGCATTTACGAGACGGCAACCTGCTCCGCGCGAAATTGATACGTGGGATAGTCGTGTGTGTGTGTTCGTGTGTGGGTTGGTGCACAAAGGATTAGAATAATGAAGGGAATCACCGGGAGCCAGTGATTGCATGCAGATACAATTACTGGGGCCACACCCGACAGCAGAATCCGGCAAATTTTATTAGGGGCCACGCTGTAACGCTCGCTTAACTAACAGGGCATGAAGGCTGGAAATCTTCGGATTAATCCGAGTGTGTGTTTGAGGCTCCAGTCTATCGTGATAATTGGAGGGAGCCTGGGAGTAGATTGTTGGTATAATCGGATGCATCCAAGTGTTCGCAGCACCGGAATAATAATAAAGGGTTTTCCAATAAGAGGTGTTATTTTGATATTCAAAGAAAAATGCCATTTTTTATTATAAATCATCAGATGTTTATTTCATTACAAAGAGGAAGGTATGCCGTTAATAGTGGAAAATAACATCAAGCAAATGACCACCACGGCCACGCTTACAGGACAAAATCCTTTTCATGAAATTTTCCATAACTAAATCGCAAAGTGGCTGCTGTATGTCCTCGATAGCCTCACGAATTCCATCTTTGAGGTCTTGAATCGATACTGGGCTGTTGGCGTAGACCTTCTCCTTCACGTGGCCCCAAAGAAAGAAGTCGCAAGGTGTTAAATCACAAGATCTCGGTGGCCAATTGTGATCACCTCTTCGAGAGATAACACGGTCCGGAAACTTTTCCCTTAAAAGATCAATGGTTTCGTTGCTTGTGTGGCACGTAGCGCCGTCTTGTTGAAAGTGAACGTTGTCCAGATCAATACCATCCAATTCCGGCCATAAAAAATCGTTAATCATCTCTTGATAGCGCAATCCATTCACCGTAACTGTTGCGCCAGCCTCATTTTCGAAAAAGTAAGGTCCAATGACTCCGCCGGACCATAAACCGCACCAAACAGTCACACGTTGAGGATAGAGAGGCTTTTCAACAATAACTCTTGGGTTTTCTGAGCCCCAGATGCGACAATTTTGCTTGTTGACGAAGCCACCGAGGTGGAAATGGGCCTCATCACTGAAGATGATTTTTCGATGGAATTCCGGATCATTTTCATGCATTTCAACGACCCAATCAGCAAAGTCACGACGTTGTTGATGATCGGCCGGCTTGAGTTCTTGTGTTAACTGGACTTTATAAGCCTTAAGACCCAAATCTTTATGCAAAATACGGTGTAATGACGTTTGTGGAATACCTAATTCCAAAGAACGACGAGGAATGGACAAACCTGGGTTTTCTTCAACACTTTCGGCTACAGCAGCAATATTCTCGGCTGTTCTTGAGCGACGTGCACGGGTTTTATTCTTCTCATCACTAACTTGTCCCAACAGCTCGAATTTTTCCACCAATTTCTGTATTGCGGTCCGACAAGGTGCTTCACGACGACCCAAAAATGTTCGAGTTTTACGAACCGTCTCTGCCAAATTTTCACCATTTTTATAGTGAATTTTAATAATTTCAATGCGTTGTTGAAGCGTGTATCGTACCATTTTTATTAATGGCGTAGTTTCTACTTGTCAAATGCCAAGAAATGACAGCTTCAAAAGTGACATCTACCGAAATAGCGGGCTATTCAAAATAACACCTCTTATTGGAAAACCCGTTAGTTACTCACCCGAGTCGCGGCTCTGCAATCAATTCGACTCATCACCGCAATGGTCGAAAGATGAATTCAAAGAACTTCATAGTTTTCTAGAAACCAATTGCAGTTCAAATTCTGCCGAGCTTCGGAGCCAATTCGTCATTAAGACTTTAAAAATTGGTCAAGTTAAAATTCAAATCCAATAGTAGTCCTTTGTGGTTTTTGTGGGCACCACCAGGGGCGGATGGGACTAGCAAAACCGGCGCAGGAAATACAGTCACCGGCGCAATACATAAAATGTTTACAAAAGTTGAAAGAATCAGAAAGAATCAGTGCTCAAATGTCAGTTTTAAGAAGTTATAATGAAAAGAAGTAAAAGCGTCTGCAATTTTTTTCTACAATTAAAAAAACAAATGTATTACAGAAGTAAATAACCAAAAAATTAAAAAATATATAATATTTTTACTTTAAAACTTTTTTGATAGAAGAGAATTGGAATTACCTAACGCGGTTAGAATTTCTTTATTATTCAGTTCATTCAAATTCTTTTTCTCA
The DNA here is from genome assembly GCA_951805005.1 of Othius punctulatus. Lineage (NCBI taxonomy): Eukaryota > Metazoa > Arthropoda > Insecta > Coleoptera > Staphylinidae > Othius > Othius punctulatus. The sequence goes on from OX638142.1 coordinate 77,884,729, forward strand.
TAACTCATGAACATAAGAGCTTCAAGGCTAGTGTGAGATATCGTCGATCATAATCTATTTCTACATATTTCAGCGTTAAGAAATATCTTTGCAGGAAACTTGAGATATCGGAAGAGTTCTAAATACGCTAGACTAGAATATAAGTATTGGGTATAAGATGGAGTACACTTCTCGAAATAAATTGTATTTAAAAATAACGTAGTTACAACTAGTAGCACAGTTTTGCGACTTCTACTTCAGTATTTCTTCATTTGTTTTGCCACATGCTCACACATGCTTGCTTAATTCTTCTATGTGTTATTCTATAAAGTCTATCCGCAGTTGAAGATTTTGGTCTACTATTAACATATCACAAATATTTTGTTCCAATAAATCAGAAATTTCAAATCAAAAGTTCTTCTATTAAATTTTCTAATGTTACATTACAATTTTTGTTTGTAATTTTATAGTTAAAGTCTTCAATATAGAAAGAAGTCGATCTTTTTTTGGAATATTTGGTTTAATTTCATCCAAATTTTGTGGATCTAACACAGATAGATCTTTACAAACATCAAAGGTATTTTGGAATCGTTTTATCATAGACTTGATTGCAGTATCTATTATTACATTGAATTTTTCAAACATACATTTATCATGTTCATCGTCTAATGTTTCATCTCCACAGTTTTCTCCATTCTTTCGGCATACGAATTACTTTTTTCTTCGCAGTTCATTCAATATTATCTCAAATATAATTTTAGAATTATGTACTGTATATTTCATTATGTACTAATTTTTCTTTCGCCCATACTGCGAATTAGTCTGAAAGATATTTTGCTGAGTCGCAATTCTTTGAAACTTCTGTATTTTTGTACTTTTGCACTTTGCGCCATCTGTGTAGATTTGTAGCAATGGTATTTGTAAATCAAGGGCTACGGGAAGAACGATCAGAGTCCAATTTGGTCGTTTTCCAGAACACTAAATTGAAAGTTTCAAGTCTAATAAAGGACAGAAAGGATGAATGAAAAAACTAACTGATTATAATTGATCTACTTTGACAAGATGTGAATTAGAATATTGAGCAAAAACATGAAATACACATAAGTAAAATTATTAAAACAATATATTTTTATTAAGAAGTTTTGGACTCTGATCGTTTTCAACAGTATTTTTAGATTTTTTATGTAGGGTACAGTACAGTATATGTATGTACATACAAACGATATATTTTCAAATGAAATACAAATTTTTGATAAAATATTATTATGATTACCGATTATTGTCCATTGGGGGTCTATAAATTAATCTTCTTCATCTAGATCTCTGATCGTTTTAAGTCAACATCATATTCTATTTCTTCGCTTTTGAAGCGAACAGTGATCATTTTTTACTGTTTTACTTCACGTGTCGAAACTACGTTTCCCATACTACAACATGGCACCATCAGCTCGATTTCAATAAAAAATTAATCAAAATGGAATCAAAATGAAGAAATAGAAATCATTCATCCCCGTAGCCCTTCAAATATTTTGATCGTGATCCAGTAATGCAGAATCTTTTGACAAATATAGTTGCTGTTAAAATTTCTTCGTATTTTAAATATTGTCTGTGAAACTTTTTGCCATTGCCCTCACATTACTGTTCGTCTTTTTGGTTTCTCTGTTATTTCTATCACCAATTTTACTTCTGCATACAAAGGTGACATAACATTCCGTATTTGCCGAATATTTTTTAAAGTGCCATTCTTCAGCCCACCAACTACATTCTCTCTTGTTTCGCAGATGGAGATTAACCCTTTCTTCCTTTGGTTTTGAAGAACATGTTTAAAAATGAACGAGCGTTGGTCTATTGTACACATTTTGAGTGGTGCTAGTCTAGTCTACTGCTATTGAATACATTTCAGCAGTATTTATTTTTTCTGCTACTATTTTAATATTATATATTTTTTTAATTTAAATCTTATTATTAGATTTCGTAATAATTTAATTAACTGTAGTATCTGACAGAAACGAAACAAATGCACCAGATCTAATTTAAATATTTGATGTAAGGCCCATTAAAATTTGCCCAAAATTTTGCAGTGTAGATTTCTAGTAGCACGATTCAAACTCTTGGCCTGTATCAAGTCTTCCAAGAAGTTTATTAATATTTATTATTCTATCAATAATTTGTTAATTATATAATTTTTTTTTCTTTGACTTTTAACTGTTCAGACCATTATAATTTATCAATACGATTTGAACTATAAATTATTTTGAAACAAATATAATACATATTTGTTGTCGCGTTTGTGTAAATTGCGTATAGTGGTAGTAGTGACAAGATTCAACAGAAAACAATGAGTTTGTTGCGCCGGCGCCTTACAACTATTTGCGACCGGCGCACCGGGAAATTTCCCGGCTTCCCGCCGGCCCCATCCGCCTCCGATTCATCACTTATCGGCCGTTTTAGATCTTTAGGTAAGAATTGACCCTCTTTATTTCACAAGTGGGATTACAGAGGATTACAGAGGCCAAAGTGCTGAGGGGCTTCAGGTAGCCTACCAGAGGAAGATAGAAAATGTCGTCCAAAAGCGCAAGATCATTTGGAAAATTTTACAAAAAAAATTGCACGTGAAAGGTTATCCCAAAATCTTCCTACTATGCAGGTATCTATATCTATAATTGGTAATAGATTAGCACATTTGTTCTTGGAGTCAAATTTAGGTCTGGAATATTGAATGCCGCTAGAACGTGCAGGTCTTCGTGTTTCATTATTACTTTCCAACGAATCAGGTCGTTAATGTGAATTGATGTGCGTTCCATCAAATTTCGTGATTAATTCCCGGGGTGGGTTAAAATTTCGCGGGCCGGCCCGTTATTAACTCTGCGGAAATTCGGGCATGTCGCGTACAAATTGGGGGCAATTAATCTAATTCCATTAGCGGCATAATCCCGCGGATGATCCGAATTTTCCCCGCCAAGTCGTGGATGGAGACATTCCGCAATTAATTATCGGGGGGGCGGTGAGTGTGTGTGAACAGGGAAAGTAAATATTTGAGTGCGGCACGCGCGTTAACGACGCCCCACAGAAAACGGGGACGGCAATTACCGAACGTGAATAGATGGAATATTGAAATATCGTCACGCACTGTTTGCCCGCTTAGCCGCGGCTCTCTTGCGACACGCGTCCTATCGAAAAAGAAAATCCGTGTTCCTCGCCGCAAAAATGCGGCCGGCAAAAAGTTTTCCAGCCGACTTTCGGTTACACTTGCAGTTTCACAAGCAGCAATTAAAGAAAAAAAACGTGCAAGGTGGCAATTTTGGCGCGTTGTGCAAACCTAGTAACGCACACTTATTGTTTCTCGTGGGATTGATGCGCATCTTCGTGGCAAGGCCGCATTCTGCTATTATAAATTTAGAAATTTAGAAAAAATGATGCGAGCGATTGTAAACCTGAGTCGTTCCCTCTATTTAGTTCAAGGCCCGGCTGTAAATCCGTCACGGACGCCTCCACAGCGACCCATAAGCGGGTGGGACATTGCTACATTTTTTCACTCCTCGATATTTACGTACATTCGTAATAGAGTGTAATTGCGCCGGGCACGTGACCAACTTTTTTTCACGTGCTGGGCTCGGCCCGCAATCTATTCAACCTTCGACCGTTTTGTCCGTGTTTTATTATATTCAAATCGCACCTCTGCGCCTAGAATTACTAGCGAATGATCCAAGGAATGCGGAATCCCTCGCCGAATAATGCTTCCTGATAACGCCCCGATACGCCATACCTGCGCCCACATAGAAAACAATGCAAATTTACAAATACATGACTAAGCAACAAATTAATTATGAACCAATATCAATATTTCGTCAAACTCTTTCCTAATTATTTACGAATAACCACATTAAACAATGAATGCACAAATATAGAGCGAGCAATATGATATAAATTACTCCTCGTGTGACTTAAAATGCTGCTATGTTATTGAGAGAACGAAGTACATCGAATTTCTTAATGCCTGCTGACTGTTGGTGTTGCTGATGGAGGTGAACTCTTCCTCAATAAGGAAGAGGTTCCTCGAGGATTTTTCCTGAAAAATATCACAACATTAATTTTGAATATCGTGGGCATACAACAAAAGTAACCAATACAAATTTTGACAAAAATTCGTTAAAATTACCAGGCACCATAAAATTTCCTTGTATTTACCAGGAAAAAGTTTCTGTGGTATATTATGGTTCACTGGAATGTTAATAAGAACTTTGCAAAAACAATGAATATTAAAAACTAAATATATCATAATGTTTTGAAATGCATACATCTCGAAACTGTCTTTTTTGAGTGCCTGTCATTGTTCACTGGAATGTTAATAAGAACTTTTCAAAAACAGTGAATATTATATACTTAGTATATTATAAACTCCGCCAAGGACGGTCCCAAGCCCGGCTGAAAAAGGAGGAGGGTTGTGCTCAGGGTTAACAACCCTGCCACGTAAAAAACCGAAAATTCGATATACTCGAAATTCTTGCAAATCAATTCAGTTTTCAGTTCTATAACAATCAATATTTTATTATACTGAAACTTAGATGCAACAGTTTTGAAACGCATATATCTCGAAACTATCTTTTTCGAGTATCTATGGTATATCATGGTTCACTGGAATATTTATAAGAACTTTTCAAAAACAATGAATACTATAAACTAAATATATCATAAAGTTTTGAAATGCATATATCTCGAAGCTGTCTTTTTTGTCTTGGTCACTTTTTCTTGTAAGCCCACGATATACTCGAAATTCTTGCAAACCCAATTCAGTTTTCAGTTCTATAATAATCAATATTTTATTATACCGAAACTTAAAGGCAACAGTTTTTAAAAACATATCTCGAAACTATATTTTTCGAGTTTCTGTGGTGTATCATGATTCACTGGAATGTTTATAGGAACTTTTCAAAAACAATGAAAACTATGAACTAAATATATCAAAAAGTTTTAAAATGCATATATCTCGAAGCTGTCTTTTTTGACTTGGTCACTTTTTCTTGTAAGCCCACGATATACTGGAATTTCTTGCAAACTCAATTCAGTTTTCAGTTCTATAATAATCATTTTTTATTATACAGAAACTTAGATGCAACAGTTTTGAAACGCCTATATCTCGAAACTATCTTTTTTGAGTTTCTATGATGTATTTTGATTCACTGGAATGTTGAAAGAACTTTTCAAAAACAATGAATATTATAAACTAAATATATCATAAAGTTTTGAAATGCATATATCTCGAAACTGTCTTTTTTGACTTGGTCACTTTTTCTTGTAAGCTCACGATATACTGGAATTTCTTGCAAACTCAATTCAGTTTTCAGTTCTATAATAATCAATATTTTATTATACAGAAATTTAAATGCAACAGTTTTGAAACGTATATATCTCGAAACTATTTTTTGAGTATCTATGGTGTATCATGGTTCACTGGAATGTTTATAAGAAATTTTCAAAAACAATGAAAATTATAAACTAAGTATATTATAAAGTTTTGAAATGCATATATCTCGAAGCTGGCTTTTTTGACTTGGTCACTTTTTCTTGTAAGCCCACAATATACTGGATTTTTTTGCAAACTCAATTCAGTTTTTAGTTCTATAATAATCAATATTTTATTATACAGAAACTTAGATGCAACAATTTTGAAACGCACATATCTCTAAACTATCTTTTTCGAGTTTCTATAACGTATCATGGTTGACTGGAATGTTGAAAGAACTTTTCAAAAACAATGAATATTATAAACTAAATATATCAAAAAGTTTTAAAATGCATATATCTCGAAGCTGTCTTTTTTGACTTGGTCACTTTTTCTTGTAAGCCCACAATATACTGGAATTTCTTGCAAACTCAATTCAGTTTTCAGTGCTATAATAATCAATATTTTATTATATAGAAACTTAAATGCAACAGTTTTGAAACGCATATATCTCGAAACTATATTTTTCGAGTTTCTATGGTGTATCATGGTTCACAGGAATGTTTTTAAGAACTTTTCAAAAACAATGAAAATTATAAACTAAGTATATTATAAAGTTTTGAAATGCATATATCTCGAAGCTGTCTTTTTTGACTTGGTAACTTTTTCTTGTAAGCCCACGATATACTAGAATTTCTTGCAAACTCAATTCAGTTTTCAGTTCTATAATAGTCAATATTTTATTATACAGAAATTTAAATGCAATAGTTTTGAAACGCATATATATCTCGAAACTATCTTTTTCGAGTTTCTATGGTATATCATGGTTCACTGGAATGTTTATAGGAACTTTTCAAAAACAATGAAAACTATGAACTAAATATATCATAAAGCTTTGAAATGCATATATCTCGAATCTGTCTTTTTCGACTTGGCCACTTTTTCTTATAAACCCACGATATACTCGAATTTCTGCAAACTCAATTCAGTTTTCAGTTCTATAATAATCAATATTTTATTATACAGAAACTTAGATGCAACAGTTTTGAAACGCATATATCTCGAAACTATATTTTGAGTATCTATGGTGTATAATGGTTCACTAGAATGTTTATAAGAACTTTTCAAAAACAATGAAAATTATAAACTAAATATATCATAAAGTTTTAAAATGCATATATCTCGAAGCTGTCTTTTTTGACTTGGTCACTTTTTCTTGTAAGCCCACGATATACTGGATTTTTTTGCAAACTCAATTCAGTTTTTAGTTCTATAATAATCAATATTTTGTTATACAGAAACTTAAATGCAACAGTTTTGAAACGCGTATATCTCGAAACTATCTTTTTCGAGTTTCTATGACATATTATGGTTCACTGGAATGTTGAAAGAACTTTGCAAAAACAATGAATATTAAAAACTGAATATATCAAAGTTTTGAAATGCATATACCTGGAATCTGTCGTTTTCGACTTGGTCACTTTTTCTTGTAAGCCCACGATGTACTGGAATTTCTTGCAAACTCAATTCAGTTTTTAGTTCAATAATAATCAATATTTGATTATACAGAAACTTAAATGCGACAGTTTTAAAACGCATAAATCTCGAAACTTTTTTTAAAGTTTCTATGACGTATTATGGTTCACTTGAATGTTGAAAGAACTTTTCAAAAACAATGAATATTAAAAACTAAATATATCATAATGTTTTGAAATGCATATACCTGGAATCTGTCGTTTTCGACTTGGTCACTTTTTCTTCTAAGCTCACGATATACTGGAAATTCTTGCAAACTCAATTCAGTTTTCAGTTCTATAATAATCAATATTTTATTATACAGAAACTTAAATGCAACAGTTTTGAAACGCGTATAACTCGAAACTATCTTTTTTGAGTTTCTATTGTGTATCATGGTTCACTGGAATGTTTATAAGAACTTTTCAAAAACAATGAAAATTATAATCTAAATATATCATAAAGTTTTGAAATGCATATACTCGAATCTGTTGTTTTCGACTTGATCACTTTTTCTTGTAAGCCCACGATATACTGGAATTTCTTGCAAACTCAATTCAGTTTTCAGTTCTATAATAATCAATATTTTCTTATAAAGAAACAACATATTATTCTTATAAATAAAATTCTTGAATATTCTGCTAAAATAATCAAAGCAAAACCTCATTAAATCCAGAACATTTAAATTAAAACATTTTAAATTTCTTGCTTATTAAGTATGGTAAGTTAGTAATGGTTAGTAAGTATGCTTATTGAAGTTTTTAGAGATATTTTGTTTAATATTCTACTTGAAATTCCTACAAATTGTTCAATTCAGTTTCCAGTTATGAATAATAATAACCAATATTTCCTTATACAGAAACCTAAACATACAAATTTTTCACTTACTAACGATCAAGTATCCTTTTAGCAAATCTAGTATAAAGTTTTCCTTGATTAACTTTTTGTAGATTTTATTTTTATAATAACCAATATTTTGTTACACAGAAACTTAGACACTCAAATTTCTACTTGAAATTCCAGAAAATTGTTCAATTCAGTTTTCAGTTAAGAATAATAATAACCAATATTTCCTTATATCGAAACCTAAACATACACATTTTTCACTTACTAACGATCAAGTATCGTTTTAACAAATCTCGTATCAAGTTTTCGTTGAATAACTTTTTGTAGATTTCATATTTATAATAACCAATATTTTTTTACACAGAACTAAGACATTCGAACTGCTTACTGATTAAAGATGGCATTCTATTGAATTTTTTAGAGAAATTATGAGTGATATTCTACTTGAAATTCCTGCAAATTGTTCAATTAAGTTTCGAGTTGTGAAAAATAATAACCAATATTTCCTTATACAGAAACCTAAACATCAAAATTCTTCCCTTACTAACGATCAAGTGTCGTTTTGACAAATCTAATATAAAGTTTTCCATGAATAACTTTTTGTAGATTTCGTTTTTATAATCACCAATATTTTTTACACTTAAACTTAAACATTCAAATTTCTTACTTATTAAGGATGGAATTGTACTGAAATATTATCAATTGTGATTGATATTATAATTGAATTTCCAGCAAAATATTCAATTCAGTTTTCAGTTTCAAGTAATAATAACAAATATTTTCATGTACGGAAACCTAAACATTCAAATTTGTCACTTATTATTGATCGAATTCTTCTAATGTTTTCGGAAAAGTTAGTTTCAAGCAGGGCTGGTGTGATTTAAATAAATTGATTTAAATCATCATTTAAATCATATGATTTTTTAAATAAATTATTAATTTATATAAAAATTTATATATTTTTTAAAATTGAAGGGTCTAGAAGTAAAAAGGTTTAAGTACATTTTTAGTAGTTCTGAGATAAATGGCTTTAAAGTTAACTTGAATTTCAGAACTACCAAAAATGTACTTTAACGCTTTTACTTCTAGACCCCTCAATTAATAATTGCTTTTGCAACGTCTGTGCATTCCAATAGTTGAACAATTAAAAATATAATGTAACTATAGAGTTAGCATGCTTTAAAATAGATAATTGTAAGTAAATAAAATATTTTTCTCTTTTCTTCTATTTATGGTCCATCATATAGTACACATACACATAATTTTTCTCAATCATCAATGTTCTTGTTCAATTTCAAGAATTTATTCAAAAAAGATATGGTTTGAATCGAGATGTAAATTCATTGATTTATATCACATCCACACTGACAAAAACTGATCAGAATTATAAAAAAAATCAAATAAATCATGATTTATTTGATTAAAAAAAATCATTGATTTTTGTGGTTTTTTTAATCATGATTTATTTGATTTAAAAAAATTCATTGATTTTTGTTTTTTTTAAATCATGGTTTATTCCAACCCTGGTTTCAAGTATCCTTTTAACAAATCTAGTACAAAATTTTGTTTGAATAACTTTTGATAGGTTTCATTTTTATAATTACTAATATTTTTCTACACACAAACAAAAAATCCAAATTCTCACTTGCTAAGTATGGCAACTTTAAGAAATTTTCCAGGTATCTAATCAACAATTCTTATACTGAATTTGCAATAACTTTTCAGAGTTTTCAGTTTTAAAACAACCAATATTTCTCTGCCCAGATAATTAGGCATTCAAATTTCTTGCTTATTATGAAAGAAATGTTTACGAAAGTTTTAGGCCAATGTTAACTATCTTTTATACAAATCCGGTACCAAATCTGCCATGAAAATGCCTTGAGAAGTTTCAGTTTTATAATAACTGGGAACTGAAAATAATTATAAACTTAAAAAAAGTGAAAAATGGACTTAGAGAATCACAAAAAAGAGCTTAAAAAGGCATTAAAACCTTAGAATAATACATAAAATTAATGATTATCAAACACGTTACTACGTTTTTTATCACTTTAGTTTTTGTTAAACTCGACTGCAGTTTCGACCATAATTTCCCTTTTTCTGGTTTTCACTTTCTTTGGTTTCAGAATACCTACATTAGTTTATTTTTTAATATATCTTCTAATACTCTATACTTTAAACGGGGTGTCCCAAAAATAGTGGAGTAGCTCAACAGCACGCCACTCAGGGATGCCAACTGAGTCCTTAAAATGTACTATGTAAATATTTTAACTTTCTTAATATTCTGTTTGCATATTTTGACATGTTAAATCACCATGTAACTTTTTGGTAAGTTCTGAAATCTTTGTAAATTATGGTTTAACTTTATTAAAATGATGTTTTTTTTTAATATGAACAAGTTTTCAGCAACTTCACTAAAATGTTCTAGTTCTTTACTTTTTTCGGTTTTAGAAGGTCTGTATTAAGTCTTTGAAATTTAAAACTTTTGAAATTTTGATTGATTTTCTGGACTTTCTAACTCTTTTAATGGCACATTCTAGACATTTCATAAAATTTCAATACTTTTTGCCAATTTCTAATGTCTTTATGAAATTTTGTTCCACTTGTATCATAACATATGCATGTATTGTATGACCACATGAATAAATAATATTCTATTGTATATTTTGTTATTGTAAACATTTTTTTGCAATTTTTCTCCGGTTTTTTTTCTCATTAGTTTTACTGTGCTTTCGTTAAATTTTTCCAGATTTACTGGTACGTTGTGTTGGGTCGTACAATCTTGAAATTAAAGCAGCAGTTAAGCATAGAACAAAAATATGTTTGTAATTTATACAGGGTGATTTTTTTTTAAGTATCTACTCCGGATATCTTAGAAAATAAGAGAGCAAGATAAAAAAACTCCTAAAAACACGTCACATAACATAATATAACATAACATAACACAATTTTAAAAAATACATTGTTTGTATCTAATTTATAAAAACTCATTTGAACATTTTATTGAAAACGCTGAAACTTTAGCATATTAATTATATATTTGATAATTATTTTAATAATATGAGCGAAGTTTTTTGACAATATGAACAAAAAAAGATTTCGAAACGAATGAATAAAGTTTTCAGAAAGTTCACCAAGTTCACTTTCTTCGGTTTCAGAAGGTCTGCGAGATATTAAGTTTTTGAAATTTGATATATTGATTAAAATTGTGGACAAGTTTACATGTTGAAAATTATTTGTCAATATGAAAAATGTTTCAGCAAATTTCAGTGAAGTTCTGGTTTACCATTTTTTTTCAGTTTCAGAAGGCTGCGAGATATTGAGTTTTTGAAATTTGATATTTTAATTAAAATTCTGGACTTTTGTTTACATTTTGATAATTGTTTTGATACTATGACCAAGCTTTCAGCAACTTTGCTAGAATATTCTGGTTTTTCGCCCTCCTTGGTTTTAGAACGTTTTGGAAATTAAGTTTTAAGGATTAGTAAAACTTTTGAAATTATGATTGATTTTCTTGACTTTCTAACTCCTTTAATGGCACATTCTAGATTTTTTTATAAAATTTTAATTAACCTTTCGCCAATTTCTATTACATTTATGTATTTTGATATTAAAATTAAAAACAATTTTGCTTTTTGGTTTCTTGAGTTCCACTAGACTTTCATTTTTCCAGATTAGATTTACTTGCATGTTTTTAGAAAACATTTCTTAAACCAGTATTTTTACTGTAGTTTTTTAAGTTGCAACTTTGAAGGTCCTGTCAGACAACCGCGCAATTAATGCCGCATTATCTTTCAACTTATTTCTATCTAGCTATCACAATATTAGTATTGGCTGCAGTACAACAAATCCATTGTTAAGCGGATAATCTCTGCAGTAAATCTCGGAATTTACAGCTGCGGATGATGTAAAGGCGAAAAAAGAAGTTTCTATTGCGGGCATTTCAGGCGGCGTGATTAATCGCCTTCGGCGCACTTAAGGAGTGCTCAACGCAACATAAAAAAGCAACAAACGTTACCACAGAGATATCAACCTAATCAGTAATCAGTGATAATAGTGTCGTGTAACTGAATAAGTACGCGTTAATTTTTTTCCCCGTGCAACATGATACCCGCTAATCACCGCAAATTGCGGCGAATTTTGCGGCGTCATCGGAGCTAATAGAAACCGTGCGGACGGTGATTGATATTAAGAACGGCTGATAACACGTTTCGCAATTCAAGTTCGCTTCCTGCATCTCTGCGCTCGCAAAGTTTACTGGAACAATGCAGAAAGGTTAGGTCGCGCCGATATCGCCGCGGAATTGCTGCTGCAAGAGCAAAGAAGCGTGCAGGGGCGCGCCTCGATCCCCCGAAGGTGCCTCTAAGGATGGATGGGAAAGGATTTTCTGTGCCCTCAAGCCGTTTGGTGCAAAAGAGTAATTTTGGGGAGGCTGCGATTAAATTAATTCTTTATTGAGTTGCTATTCGAAAATTGGCTAGTTGCGAAACGAGCCCGAGATGATTTTTATGCAGGTGTAATGAGCGCACGACTGTTGTGCCTGTGGCTTCAGGGATATATGAGTATTCAGTAGGTGAGGGACTTTAAATATTGGATTGGGTTTAGATATTAGAGATTGGATATTGAATTGGATTTTTTTTAAGACACGAAACTTACTACAAGGTGTATCAAAATGTTTGTAATTGCGTCACCATGTATTTTTGACATAGACAACTTCATTTACACTCATTAGTCATGAACATGGGAAAAAAGCTATCTTGGTGCAATTCATATTTCTATTTAGCAGTAGTATAGCTAGCAGGGTGACAGGACACTTCGAAGGCGTAACCATCAGGAGAGACCATTTTAGTGAAAATTGTTGCCTGAAGAAGTGTTAACGACAATGACCAGAAGGTTCTTTCGAAGTAATTTTCAGAAGAAGTGTTTTCGGCAATGACCAGAAGGTTCATTGAAAGTCATTTGCAGAAGAAGTCGTCAATAATCAGAAGGTTCTTTCAGGGCAATTTGCTGAAGAAGTTGACGACAATGTCCAGAAGGTCCAGAAGGACACTTCGAAGGCGTAACCATCAGGAGAGACCATTTTAGTGAAAATTGTTGCCTCAAGAAGTGTTAACGACAATGACCAGAAGGTTCTTTCAAGGTCATTTGCAGAAGAAGTGTTTTCGGCAATGACCAGAAAGTTATTTCAAGGTCATTTGCAGAAGAAGTCGTCAATGACCAGAATGTTCTTTCAGGGAAATTTGCTGAAGAAGTTGACGACAATGTCCAGAAAGTCTTCGGCGAAGAAGACTTGTTTTTTTCCAGAACTGTCAAACAACCTAGTTGACAGGTATGGTTGGCAGTGAGACTTCTCATATAGTACGGTATACAAATTTGAAAGGCGGCACAATTGCATTGAAGTGATTACGTAACAACAATCATTTAGGTACACATTGTAGTACCTATGTAAGTGTGGCATTTATAAGGTGTTAGCACATAGGTCGGCAAAGTGCGGCTCGCCAGCCACATATGGCACTTTGTGTACATAAGTTTGGCATTGAAGAACTACAATTAAATGTGAAATTAAAACTGTGGTCATATGAAAGTTGTCAAAAAAGCAAAAGTTGTCAGAGAAATTTTTTGAAAGAATTTTAAGTCAAAATTGGATATTTGATAAAAAAAATACATTTCGTCACAATTAGTTTAGTAACATAACAGAAAGTATTAAGAAGACAATTAAAATTTCAAAAATAAATTTAAATTCTAACAAAAATCCAAAACCCTTATTGCAAATTCCAGTTACACTCAAAATTCTAAAAGGACAAATAAAATATGAAAAAAGGTCAAAAATAAATTAAAACTAGAACAGTAATCCACAAAAAGTTAAATTGTGAATTCTTGCATTAATCGTGAAAAGCCTATAAAGGCGATTCAAATATTAAATATTTTCGGATATGTACAATAATTCTAACAACAATCTACAACAAATGCAAATTCCAATAAAAACAAAAAAGAAATCCTAGATCACCATTAAAATATTAGAAAATGTTTAGAAATACTAAATATTCTAACCAAAATTCAGAGCAATTTTATTAAATTCCAGTAAAATTCAAGAAATTAAAAAGAATAAATCCAGAAAATACACACAAGATAGAGAGTTGACAATTACGTTAATTATTAATTAAACAAACAATTAAACATATGACGTGTTGCCACAATTTTAATAGATTTCAACAAGAATGCAATTATAACATTCACAAGTGATATATCATTGAAAAGAGAAAAAAATCCTATTTATTAAGACCAAAGCCAACTACGACTTGTATTTAAAAAAACAAAACTTTGTATTGCTGTTATTATCGAAGATATCAAAATTCTGTAAAACTCATTCAATTCACCGTAAAAAACTGCCTTAAGAACATGCAACTAGTATCTTAATAAAATGATAAATAATTGAAATATTGATAAAAATCGATAATTAAATATAATGAGTTTTTGGCCATAATATGAAAACAAACGACGATAGCCAATTTTTATTTTCACCATTAGTTTGTCTTGAAAAAAGAGATCTAGGATACGCCATCCAATTTTCTATATATCTTCTAGTTACCGAGATCCCCTATAGAAACATCCAAATTGGGCCACCCTGTACATTCCAGTAATAGAAATTCTATCTAAAATATTAGAAAATTACGGCAATAAACCAATTTCCTATACTCTGTGTCTCAAGGAATAGAGGCATTGAAGAACTACAATTAAATGTGAAATTAAAACTGTGGTCATATGAAAGTTGTCAAAAAAGCAAAAGTTGTCAGAGAAATTTTTTGAAAGAATTTTAAGTCAAAATTGGATATTTGATAAAAAAAATACATTTCGTCACAATTAGTTTAGTAACATAACAGAAAGTATTAAGAGGACAATTAAAATTTCAAAAATAAATTTAAATTCTAACAAAAATCCAAAACCCTTATTGCAAATTCCAGTTACACTCAAAATTCTAAAAGGACAAATAAAATATGACAAAAGGTCAAAAATAAATTAAAACTAGAACAGTAATCCACAAAAAGTTAAATTGTGAATTCTTGCATTAATCGTGAAAAGTCTATAAAGGCGATTCAAATATTAAATATTTTCGGATATGTACAATAATTCTAACAACAATCTACAACAAATTCTTGCAAATTCCAATAAAAACAAAAAAGAAATCCTAGATCACCATTAAAATATTAGAAAATTTTTAGAAATACTAAATATTCTAACCAAAATTCAGAGCAAATTTATTAAATTCCAGTCAAATTCCAGAAATTAAAAAGGATAAATCCAGAAAATACACACAAGATAGAAAGTGCTAAAAATTTCGAAGATATATAAAATTTCTAACCAAAATTGACAATTACGTTAATTATTAATTAAACAAACAAATAAACATATGACGTGTTGACACAATTTTAATAAATGAAATAGAAATAGAACAATTTTAATAGATTTCAACAAGAATGCAATTATAACATTCACAAGTGATATATCATTGAAAAGAGAAAAAAATCCTATTTATTAAGACCAAAGCCAACTACGACTTGTATTTAAAAAAACAAAACTTTGTATTGCTGTTATTATGGAAGATATCAAAATTCTGTAAAACTCATTCAATTCACCCTAAAAAAGTGCCTAAAGAACATGCAACTCATATCTTAATAAAATGATAAATAATTGAAATATTGATAAAAATCGATAATTAAATATAATGAGTTTTTGGCCATAATACGAAAACAAACGACGATAGCCAATTTTTATTTTCACTATATTCACGATTTTCTCTATATCTTCTAGTTACCGAGATCCCCTGTAGAAACATCCAAATTGGGCCACCCTGTACATTCCAGTAATAGAAATTCTATCTAAAATATTAGAAAATTACGGCAATAAACCAATTTCCTATACTCTGTGTCTCAAGGAATAGAGGTATTATTATTGATTATTATTATTATTATCAATATGACACAAACAGAGTTTCGCCTGCTAAGGTTGGAAAATATAATTAATGAAAACGTAAGAAAATATTAATGTTGTCAATTGTGCGAGATTTGTGGCAGGTATCCAAAAATTTATTCCTGCTGGGTTAAACATGGAAAACATGCACTTTTAGTTTAGTAGTTTATTCCTTAGATTGTTTTATTCTTTGTTGTATACTGTTAATATTTAGTATTACATGAATGAAAAAATTATATTATAATAATATTTCGTTAATATACATATTGGTAATATTTTCAAATTGAAATTATTTATTGTTAACTTGACTAATCTCAACTTTGATTAATCTCAATTTGAAATTGAAAAACTCATTTAGAAATTGTTAGATCTCAAATTGAATTTGTTTCAATTCAATTTGAATTTGATTGTTTTGAATTTGAAATTGATTGGTCTCAATTTGAATTTGTTATTTCCCAAAATTAAATTGATTGGTCTCAATTTGAACTTGATTGGTCTCAATTTGAACTTGATTGGTCTCAATTTGAACTTGATTGGTCTTATTTTGAACTTGATTGGTCTCAATTTGTACTTGAAAAGGTATAGATGTAAAGCATTGTGCTTTACATCTTTACATATTTTGTTTTAATATTGCAAGCTTTAAAATTTTGTTTATAAATTTGCACGAATTGGACAAATATTTGATAATTTTTTATTATCTATTTGTGCAATTTTTTTATGTTTACTGTAAATAAAATCGCCCAACACAAATCCTCAAGTGGGTGGTGGTGATCGTGGTGTAAAATCCTAAAGTCTCGTATTCAGAAATCGGAATAAATTATGTTTTTATATTTTTCTTAAATTACGTACTTGACCCTTTTACATACAAATATTGTAATATTGGGGAACTTGGTTTTCTTGTGGAAAAATATTTGTGCGAGCTCGAGTGTAAAATCGCGATTAGGCAATAGATTTTTTTAGTGTCTCGGAGGGGCCGCCCTTTTACGATTGCCCATTACGCTCTTCGTTTCGGTATATTGAAGCGGGCGCGGCCCCCCAGGGGGGGGCGGATTCGCCCGCCCCCGCATCTATTATTCAAATCGCGGCATCAAAATCGGACTGAATTTAATACGCGCGCGGTGTAATTTTTCGATGAATATTTCATGGCGGGCAATTTGGCGGACGTAAAAGGGGTGTACCGAAATAAATTATTTATCCCGCAGCAGGACCGCGCCGGAGAAAAAAAGACGAGACCGTCGCGGACGGTTCCTGGGGGGCGGTCTGGAGACGGTCGGGCTCGTAAGGAAGCGATGATTATTGTTATCGGTTCCGGGCGGGGGGGTCGCGGCCCACCCGGAGCCCCGGAGCGCCGGAGCACCGACACGAGCTTTACGGTTATGTACAAACTCCGGGCTCCGGGGCGGAAGGGGCCGTACGTTACCTAGCGCTGCGGCACATGGCCCCCGCCCGATTAAAGGGTAAACGATATTACTTCATTCTCGGAACTCTGGAGATGTACACATTACCCCCGGAGCAGGATTACTCCGATGGAGCACGAAATCTCCGGGCCGAAGTTTGCTACACCGTTTCGGATGCAAAATTGCAATCACCCGCTTTTTACCCCCGCTTGTTGCTCTCCGCTGCACGTACGTCTGCCACGCCGTCCCCCTGGGGGTGGGGGCGGGATGGAAGATTGCTTTTCGATTTCCGCCGTCCCCCGGCTTTTAGGGGATGATTTAGGCCGCGCGTCAGTCGCTTTAATAAGCGGCCGACTAAAGGGGGGATTTATTAATTGGAAGTAATGCGGCCGATGCGATGGAGACGTAAATCACCCCCGTCGATGCCGCCCCCACGTTGCATTGTTTGTAGCTACCTAAACCGGCACGGGAGGTGGACGGCGCTGCCGGGGTTATAAATAAAAACCCCCTCTGCGAACAATTACCGATGGAGCGTGTAATTACTCTGAAGTTTAAATTATTATGTCGCGTGGGTGTAATAAGTGGCGGCGACAGTTTTATGGCGGAGGAGCGCCCCCATATTAAATTCCTCCGTCACCGTCGTGATATATGAATATAATTACCGGGCGAAACTATCGGGCCAGGTATCCGGCATACATCAGCCGCCCCCCAGGGGAGCGTCTTCGCCAATTTTAATGGGGGCGCGCAATTAATCGTCCGTTATTGTGACCGTGCCCGGGCGCACGCTAATCAGCCCTCCTAATCGCCGCCCCTCGCCGCTGCGACCTTTTGATCTCCGCCCCCCCAAACTAATCACCGAAGCGTCCTGTTTACCGTGCAGAAAGCGGGCCCCCGCATACCCGACCACACCGCCAGGCACCAACACAAACACAAATCAAAGCGCCCCCGACACTCGATTACATAAATCGAACAACTTCGCAAATTTAAACAGCATCAGACCTCAGTTAGTACATAAAGTGCAAACCAACGACTGCCGGACGCAAAAAACACCAGAAACTCCGACATCGCGAGGTTTTGGTGGTATGTATGTATGTATGTATGTATGTATGTATGTATGTAAGTATGTATGTATGTATGTATGTATGTATGTATGTATGTTTGCATGTATGTATGTATGTATGTATGTATGTATGTATGTATGTATGTATGTATGTATGTATGTATGTATGTATGTATGTATGTATGTATGTATGTATGTATGTATGTATGTATGTATGTATGTATGTATGTATGTATGTATGTATGTATGTATGTATGTATGTATGTATCTATGTATGTATGTACAAAAAATTAAATAGAGGTATTTACACCACCACAATATTTTATGGAGTTGTCACGTACCGGATTAAACACGCACGCGAAGGGCACGACCACACAAGGATACCCTTCTTAAGGTGTTTGTGAAATGATACCCTCTGATAGAGTACAGAGATTAGCGGGGATTCCCAATGGTAAAGGGGCGCCATGTAAATATTTACCTGCAAACATCCCAAGTACACATAAAAGGGCCCCGATTGAATATCAGCTATCAGCATGGGGTTCAACAGCCGAAACCTTTGCGGAACCTAGGAGATAATTGCTATTTGCAAACACAAATAATGCTTCCAAATAGGCACCTAGAGTACAATGTGAAGAAATAAGCCACAATTTTATAAAAAGAAACATGTTTTGTAAAACTATTAAAATTATTTGAAATCTAAGAATCTATAACGATGAGGTGAAGCTTGTGAAAGTGTTATAGAAAATAAAATACGGAACACCTTTTTCACAACAAATCTTCAGTAGCAATACAGTACTGATCAGTAGTTCTGCTCTGTTCTGATCGGTAGTTTTCTTGTGATATAGATTCTTAGAAAATTGAATATAGAACACCTATTTCACATAAAACATGTATTTACTAGATGCATATTCAGGCCGCAATGCAGCCACCTTCAGTAGCAATACAATACTGATCAGTACTGATCAGTAGTTCTTTTCTGTTCTGATCTGTAGTTTTCATGTAATATAGGTTCTTAGAAAATAAAATATGGAACACATTTTTCACAAAATACATTTATGTACCAAATGCACATTTCGGCCGCAATGCAGCCATCTTCAGTAGCAATACAGTACTGATCAGTACTGATCAGTAGTTCTGCTCTTTTCTGATCGGTAGTTTTCTTGTAATATATATTCTTAGAAAATTGAATATAGAACACCTTTTTCACATAAAACATGTATTTACTAGATGCACATATAGGCCGCAATGCAGCCACCTTCAGTAGCAATACAATACTGATCAGTACTGATCAGTAGTTCTGTTCTGTTCTGGTGTGTAGTTTTCATGTAAGTACATTGCAGTTGATCAACAAAAGTTGAATGAAATCTATACTTCAAAGTTGATCAACTCTATTGAAACACAGGTTCTGGCTATAGTTAGCATTTAACTTTTGTGGATCAACTACAATGTATCACTTAAACTTGATACTTCAGAACGCGCCTTTAGAGACAGTCATTATCATAGTTTTACGTTTTCAAAGTTATGAAAAAAATTCTGGACGCATGTCTATGAAACTTTTTTATGTTGTACATCACATACATCATGTCGTGAAGTTTGGCCAAGCATTTCAGTTACACGCTGTATAATTAAGTTTAATTGATATATTGTAGTCGATCAACAAAAGTTGAATGAAAACTATAGTTTAAAGATGATCAACTCTATTGAAACACAGGTTTTCACTATAGTTTTCGTACAACTTTTGTTGATCAACTACAATGTATCAATTTAACTTGATTCGTGAGTGCGCATGGTATTGCATTTTCAACATTCAGAAATAAAATATTCTGGAAACATGTCTATGGAACTTTTTTCACAGTGTTATACATCATGTTCGAGAAGTTTGGTCAAGCATTTCAGTTACACCCTGTTTAATCAAGTTTAATTGATATATTGTAGTTGATCAACAAAAGTTGAATGAAAACTATAGTCTAAAGTTGATCAACTCTATTATAATAATAAAAATAATAATTCCTACTACTCCTCTTCTATTGAAACACAGGTTTTCACTACAGTTTTCATACAACTTTTGTTGATCAACTCCAATGTATCAATTTAACTTGATTCGTGAGTGCGCCTTTAGAGACAGTCATCAACATAGTATTCAAAATTCTGAAATAAAATATTCTGGAAGCATGTCTATGGAACTTTTTTCGCAGTGTTATTACGTCACGTTCGTGAAGTTTGACCAAGCATTTCAGTTACATCCTGTATAATATACAGTTTTTCACAATATTAAAGAATCACCCTGTATACAATAGAATAATATAAATGTAAATAAAAAACATGAATAATAGGTTAAAAGGCCATAAAATCTGCAAAACTTTTGAAAAAAAAAACGCGTAAAAATCTGACTATGCAACAATTAAAAACTATCAAACAATGCTGAAAGTGTGACTTTAGTTTCACATAATTCTGATACGATAATGCTTGCAAGGATTAATAACTATTTCACATATTTTTGACAATTCAGTAGTGTTATGGCAAAACATGCTATGTGCCTTTTTTTGCAAAATGCATATTTTGGCATTAAATGGCCACAAATAAAGTAAACTTTAAGATGATGAAAGGGTTTAGTGTTGTATTGTGCCTTCATATAAATAACTATGGCATTGATACATGCTAATCTACATTCACAATTATAAATACAAAACTGTTTTGCTTCGCCTGTAAAATAACAAAAATGGCAGATAACATATTTTGCCATATCACTACTGAATTGTATAATTGTGACAGAATATTTAATAATATACAATAAATAATGCATTGCAGACAATTCCCTATAATTTTAAAATTTGTATCCTGATTATAGAAAAATATTGAATAGTTTACCGTCTGCTTTATTGCTTGATATTTCCGTGAAAATTTAAAATTTCCACGGAACGTAACTCGTATGCAACACGTACGTACACATGAAAATTGTATTAAAATACTTCAAACTTCGAAATAATCATCGAAAATTTGCGAAACTACAAAGAAAACTACATCAAAGACTACAAATAAATCATAGAAAATATCAGATTATTATAAAAATTTATAAAAATTACAGAAAATTTTACAATATTCTCAGAACGTATAGAAATATTAAAGAATATTTCATATTGTACTGAAAATGTTATCCCTGTTACGAAAAATTTCATAGCATTAATATTAAAGCTATTGACCCCAGAAGGGGTTTTTCCACCCTGCTTCAATAATACATTTATTTATTTAACTTTTTGTTGTTTTCTATTGTATTTTGTGTATGTACATATATGATTTGGTGATTTGTTGATGTATGAACTAATGAATTAATGTTGATTTGTGAGGGTGTGTTATGAAGGATAGTATGATTCGTGGAGTGTTTTGATCGGGTGTTTTTTTGTAGTTCGTTTGGTCTTGTCTGTTAATATATAATTCGTCGAGAATTGTTCTGTTATCCTGTCTTTGATTGAATTTATTTCTTAGTTTGTCAAGTCTTTGTTGGATGGGTATGACTTTGGTGATGCTATATAGATTAGTTTTGATATGTTGTGAAGATGATTGTCCTTGTGTCTAAGTTTGGTGATTAGGCTATTCTTTATATTTCCTCAAAATTTAAGAAATATAATATGCTGTATGAAATTGCAAATTTGGAGCTCAAAAGTTCATAATGACGTTTAAATTTCTTTCCAAATTAATGAAAACTATAAAATTATATGAAAATTTTCGAATGGTCTAGAATCTATTTTAAATTGCTTGACATTTCCATGGAATTTTTTAATTCAAACTCATATACATGGAAATTCTATATAAACTAAAACTCCAAAATAGACTATGCTTGACATTTCCGTGGAAATTTTAAATTGTAGCTTGTACACATAAAAATCCTTTCAAAACTACAAATAAGTCATCTAAAATTTTAGAATATCACAAAATTTTATAAATGCCACAGATAATTTTACAATATTCCCAGAACGTCTAGAAATATTTAAGATTATTTCATGTAGTACTGAAAATGTATCCCTGTTGTGAAAACATTCATTCACAAACTTTATAATAATCTCTATTTTTTCTAAGAATTTTAAACAAATAATATTTTACATTAAACTGCAAATTTCGAGCCCAAAATTTCATAATGATGTATAATATCTTTCAAAAATACAGAAAACTAGATAATGCTATAAAATTTATTGAAAACTTTTGAATTTTTTAGAGTCTGCTTTAAATTGCTTGACTTTTCTATGGAAATTTCAAATTGAAACTCATATACTGTGACGTACCTGAAGGGCAGTCGGCGCGTTAGGCCGTGGAGCGAGTGCAGGGTCCCTTCGAAGTAGTGACGAGGGCCAGGCTCTCGGTGTCAGAGAGTGGGGGGGTTAAAAAAAGGCTCCACGTAATTTTACCTCGTTGCTACTTCGTCGCAAAGGGTGGCTCCACCCTACCTGCGTGGGTGGACGACAGACAGTCAGCGAAGTTCAGAAATCACGAACTGTCACAACGCTGACCGTTTGGCGCCAACACCACCAGATTTAAATCTCGCAGTGAGAATAGAAAACTGTAACTGAATTAATTGCCCGATCGAGAAAATGTGGGGGGGGGGAACAAAAAATAACAGGTGAGAATTTGTAGTGTAATATCGGCGTTTATTCACACACAAACGATGGACACCGTGTCCGCGCTCCTGAAACAAATACCTCCGAACGCCACCCTTTCGCGCAGGGTTCACTCTATTCGGCCGAATATAGTAAGCTCCTTATCGCGCGATTCAAAGGGCCGACGGAGCAACTTTCTCTTACACAAGCGCAAAACACGTACGGCACGAAACACGTAACGCAACTTATACACAAAAGAATAAACAGAAAAATTAAACAACGGTCTGGCTCAATTGAGCACACAAAAAAATATATATATTGGAATCTCTGGCCTGTGTTTCCTGGTGGTCTCGCTGGCGACTCGCTACGGCTCCGGGAGGGCGACGGCTTGCGTCGTAGACGCCTGGTGCTCGATTCGCCTCCAGCCAAGAATGTTGTGGCCGAGCTGCTTAGCCCGTAGCTAAACGCTCAGCCCGTAACGAAACGCTCAGGTGTTATGAGCGTTTTAGTCCTCTGCCCTGTACTCGGTGCCTCAATCCCCTCAAGGGTGGTTAACTGAGTCCCCGTTGATTATCCCGTAAGCCGGATGGTGATACCCTTATCTCAACGGTTCTTCTGGCACGGTCTATACTGGGCACGAGTAAGCTGAGTTCTGCTCATGGCGGCGTCTCGCCGGCGAATTTAAAAATCGCTCACAGGGGAAACGCGTCACCACAACAAAAAAATGCGAGCACGGTTGTCTACCGTGCAGGTCTATACGCCAATTAATTATTAAAATGCAGTTTCTGCCAACGCTATTTCTGGACCGTTACAATACATGGAAATTCTATGAGTTATGATACATAAACTACAACACCAAATAGTCTATGCTTATGTACATTGATCTTTTCGTGGAAATTTTAAATTGTAGCTAATACACATGAAAATTGTTTCAAAACTACAAATAAATCATCGAAAAATTTTATAAAAGCCGCAAATAATTTTACAATATTCTCAGAACGTACAGAAATATTTAAGATTATATTATGTAGTACTGAAAATGATATACCTGTTGTGAAAACATCCATTCACAAACTCTATAATAGTCTTTATATTTTCTGAAAATTTTAGAAAAATCATATTTTACATGAAACTGCAAATTTCGAGCCCAAAATTTCATAATGACGCATAATATGTTTCAAAATTTCAGAAAACTAGATAATGCTATAAAATTAAATTAAAATTTTTGAATTTTCTTGAATTTGCTTTAAATTGCTTGACTTTTCTATGGAAATTTCAAATTGAAACTCATACATGGAAATTCTATATAAACTACAACTCCAAAATAGTCGATGCTTATGTAGCTTGACATTTTCATGGAAATTTTAAATTCTAGCTCATACACATGCAAATTCTATCAAAACTGCAAAGAAATCATCGAAAACTTTAGAAAATTATAAAAAAAATTAAGTGAAGAAATATTGAAGAATAAATATACGAAAATATCATATTCCAATCAAATGGCAAAATGTCACTATGTCAGTACTAACGTCAGTGTCGAATATATTTTAATAGAAATTACAATTTGTGAAAGTACAATATTTTGGAACCATTGCTGAAAACGGAATTTTCTGCAGAACATTCTTTTACACATCAATAGCTGAGCTCTACATTATTGTTAATGTATTTGTTCGCGTCGTGGTGACAATAGTTTTTCTTTAATTTGGTTTATTTGATCTGAATTTAAAATTCTTTTTTTTTAAGGAATAAAATATGAATAAATTAAAGGCAAAGGTTTGTCGTTTATATTCCTCACATGCTTTACAGTGTCTTGGCTCCCTTTCCATATATGTCTAAGTATTTTTTAGAATAGCTTTTGGTTTCCATACCTGTCCTTCAGTTTTCTCTCCGAAATCTGCCCATGATTTTCTTATTGTCTGTTTCACAAATTCTTTTACTTTCAATATCTGCGCTTTATACTCAAAGAACTTTTCATTTGTTCTGTCTTGTACGTTCTGTCTTGTGTTATATAAGACATACTGGAAAAAAAAATTGAAATACTGTGTTCACAGCAATTAAATATAATCTTAATTATTTGCGGGAAGTGTTAGCTGGAAGAAGCTGAAGAATGTGCGTGGGTCTTGTTTTTGATTCCTTCGCGTGACGGATTGTAATTAAACGGTGCAGTTCGGAGATTCGCGCACCGTTTTGATTGATGCGCCCCGGTTTCATGCGCGAGTCGTTTCAGTATTTCAGACGTCACATTACCTGTTGGTGAACGTTACGAGTTTCAGACGGTTTTCGATGTTGCCTGAATGCGAAATTCGGCCGCGTTTCCACTCCGTACACAGCACACAGCGCTTTCCGCGAGGTAATCATAACGTATTGAAACCCACGCGGGATCCTCGGTGTCTGAGTAATGCTTGGAAAGTCTGCAATTCACGACGCTGAAAGGATATTTTTAAAGCCGCTCATCTCAACAGTTTTACAACGCATAATCCGCGGGATTATCAATTCGGACGATCGCGCGCTGCACCGGGGAAATTGCGACCCCCCGGCTGCCATTAAAAACGTAGAAAAAGACCCCATCGCCATAACACTAACACTAAAATGTCTCTGTTCCGGAACAGGGCGTCCTCTCTCGCGGCGCCCACCATTTACCCTCAGCTTATTTGTTTTATTATATTATATCTTCGGTCTGGGATTCGAGGTCTCCTCTCGGGCTCCGGGTCTAACGCGACATCGGAGACCAGCAGATACGTCCGCTTATTATTCTAATAAATCCTAATACCCGGAGCGCCCCAGGGCCAGGACAATTTTAATCTTTCATCCTCGACTCAGCCAAGTTATTGAAATAAGTTACCGCGCAGAGGTGAAAAAAGGTTCTGCATGGAAATTCAAGTCAAATTCGTGCATATGGAAAATGTTACTTTATGCAATCAAATTATAGAAGGAAAAAGCTTTGGGCACATAGATAGTTAAATAAATCACAAAAAAATACTTTTGGGCAGAGACGTATCTTCAGGGAAAGAAGGAAGAAAATTTGGTAGATTATCACTTTAAAATTTATTCATTTATTTTTCTCTTTTTTATTTTGGTCTTTTTTATTTTGGTAATTCCTAGTATTTCCACTTTATGTTTTCTCATATCTTTAAAATTAATCAACTGAATTGCAGGAATATCAATAGATATTCAATAAATTTTCATTAAAACCATAATAATAATTGATGTATCATTTATTATTTAAGTAATAATAAATACTTTGCAATTGAAGACGAACCTGCAATTATAAACCCATTATCAAATATTTTTTTAATCACTTTTCTTGTGGGCTCTAATAAAATTTTCAGTAACAAAGTGACACCATCAAATTAATTGCATTTTAATTAACATCCATTCAGGACTCGCTATCGTCCTTGACTCTTTTTGTCTGCTGTGCATCATCTGTGCACTTTGCCCAAGGTGACGAGGCCTGGATCCGTGATATGCCAGAGACTCCACCAGAGCCGGACCGAAATCGCACGAATTTGGGAGGAAATTGAAAACGCTAAGGTCACAGCCATTACCAATAATCCGCTTATAATTATAGACCCCCATGGGAATTTTCGGGTAATTGCTGAGAATCTAGCCGCTTTCGGTCTTCAACGTGCAGCGTTGGACTACATTTCTACAGTTAATCACGTGTGGATAATTAGATGCACACGTGTGCGAGTTAATAACTAAATTACGGATGGTAAGGAGGATAGGCGGTTGTTTGTAATTTCGAATGTGTGTTTTCTTGCACGCAACGTATAAGGAAGAAATTTACATTCGTGCTGTGTTTAATGTACTGGCAATTTTCACAGACGAATTTCGCAATAGTAATGTATGTAATGCAACTCCGCCAAGGACGGTCCCAAGCCCGGCTGAAAAAGGAGGAGGGTTGTGCTCAGGGTTAACAACCCTGCCACGTAAAAAAAAACCACACTGTTAAAGAAACATCAACAAGACTAGTCGTTTGTTAAGGTAAATCAAACACTTGGTTGAAGTTTCACTATATTAATAGAATTTACTCTACAAGTAAATCTCTACAAGTAGAGTAAATTCGATTAATATAGTGAAATTTCAACCACTTGTTTGATTTACCTTAATTATCATGTTTCACCAAGTGGCATCCACACATACTATCAACTTAACTAGTTGTTTGTAATGCAGAATCTACATTACGCCCTCGTGAAATAATATCTACATTATACACGAGGGCCAGAGAACATGATATAAACCATATAAAAAGTTTTAACACAATAACACAAATACATTATTAGTTTCATCATAATATTAGTGAATTGTAAATACATTAGCATATGTTTATGCCATAATAAGGTAATTGTATAATAATTCTTGTTTATTTATAAGGTACATTTTGTAATAAAACATACAATTCGGGATTACAAAATAACTAATAATAATTAAACAACATATATATTACAAAATCGATACTTATGTTTTAATTTACTTATGGAGGAGCTCTCAGCCCAACACTATTCAACCTATATGTACATGAATGAAATAATGAACAGCATGAAAACAGAAATAATAAAAGCAAACGTAGGATACAAAAATATGCAAATAGTTAAAATATCAGTAGGAGCATACGCCGATGATGTGGTAGTAATGGCAGAAAGTGAGAGGAACCTTCAACATAACCTGAACGTGTGGAATAAACACCTAGAGAAATATAACAAGAAGATGGACTACAGCAAAACAAAAGTACTGATAATAGGAAAACGGAAAGAACACATAAATGTACAGATAGGACAGGACCAAATTGAACAAGTGGAGCAATTCAAATACCTTGGAGTAGAACTTACAGAAGACGGGAAAATGGAAGGAGAATTAAGCAACAGAATAAACAACACATTAAAAACGTACTATGCCCTGAATAATATACTTACTAACAAGAAAGAGATAAGCAGAAAGACAAAAATGAGTATATACAAAACTATATACAAAACGATTTTGACATATGGTAGCGAGACGTGGAAGCTAACAAAGAGAGATAAAAATAGATTACAAGCAATAGAAATGAAATATGTGAGAAGAGTAAAACAAGTAACGAAAAAAGACAGGATATGAAATAAAGACACCAGAGAGGAATTTGAAATAGAATCAATAGAAAATTTTATAGAAAAGAAGCAGCACAACTGATGGGGACATCTAATTAGGATGCAAAATACAAATGAAACCAAACAAATCTGGGAAGCAAAAACAGGAAAGAAACGAGGAAGAGATAGACCAAGACAAGAATGGGACAACAAAATTGAAGAAATAATAAACAGCAGAGGGAAGACAGTGAAACAAGCAAGAGAAATGGCAAAGAACAGAAGAAAGTGGAAAGAATTTGTAAATACATAACATAACAAAAGGGTCTATTGATTATATATATATATATATATATACACATAATATAATATATAATATAATATATATATATATATATATATATATATATATATATATATATATATATGTTTTAATTTCTATACTTGATTTATGCTATAAAGTTTGTTAAAAATTAGCACCAATGCTATACAGGGTGTCCAAGATAAGGATCAACAGCATGGGGATCTCGGACACCGTAAGAGTTACAAAGGCGGTTAAATCACAGAAAAGTTGCGCAATCAGTAATATTCTGTTGAGAAAACCAGAAAAATCCGGTTACTTTCGGAGATATTCGACAAAATCAGAAATATTGCCATTTCGTGTTTATTTTTTTTCTGAAGTTCGAAAAGGTATAAAAAAACTGAACGCACTTTCTCATTGCCACAGTTTTAGCTCTACAAGACAGCATTGAATTTCAAATTTTCAGTACAACATTTTGTTTCGAAGAAACCATCATCAACTTTGTTTTTTTGTATATAGCCCGTAAAAATGTACACCATGTAATAGATAGCATTTCCTATTACGAATTCAACGATTTATATCACAGTATGGTTTCTCATGTTGTTATTCAGAAAAAGGCTTTTTAATACATTCTTGTAGTAGGCGTTGAAATGATGGCGACAACTTTTTTGTAATTTAACTGCCTTTGTAAGTAACTCTTAGATCCCTGGAATGCTGGAAATGGTATAAAAAATTTAAAACTCTAAAAAAATCTGTAAATTTCATACTTGATTTCTTACAACTTTGAGAAATATTATGATCTGGTCAAAACTTCAAAACCTACGAAAGGCAGTAGATTTCCTACTGGATCCTACTTGAAGTTTTGACAGATAATCGGAATCGTTATCACAAATTACACAATCTGCCGGAATAATTAAAAAAATGGCTCAATTTCTCATAACTTTAAAAAGTTGCTAAATTTAAGTAAACACTTTCAAAGCAATTCAGAAAATTTATTAAATTGGTGCCAATATTTTCAAAACTAAAAAAACAGTAAATTTCGCGCTGTACCTCTGACACCCTTAGAAACATTTTTTAAATTATTTTGAAAAGTTTCAAATCTACATCTATAAAAATTGGGCAAATTCCAGAGAAATTTAATCAATTTCAAGCTAGATTTCTCAAGCGTCTGACAGTCTTAGGAAAATGTTTAAAATTATTGGAAAAACTTTCAAAACTGTAAGAAATTCAGTCTATTTCCAGCTTGATTGGACTAGATTTTTCTTTGAGTTTTGAGATGAATATATAGAATTTGTGCCAAATCTTTCAAAACTATAGATATTCCAGTAACTTTCCGATTAGATGTTTCACATTTTTTTAAGTATTTGGAATTCTTGTCAACACTAAAAACCGTAAGGAAGTTGACTTGTCTACTTTTTTCTGTGAAAGTTTTGGGTACATAGACAGCTAAATAAATCACAAAAAAATACTTTTGGGCAGAGACGTGTCTTCAGGGAAAGAATGAAGAAAATTTGAAATGTTAATTTCAAGTAGATATCACTTTAAAATTTATTCATTTATTTTTCTCTTTTTAATTGCGTTTACAAGGCGCGTAACAAGCGTCTGAAGTCTTAGAAAAATGTTTTAAATTATTGGGAAAACTTTAAAAATTGTAAGAAATTCCTCAATTTCCAGCTTGATTGCACTAGTTTTTTCTGTGAAAGTTCTTTGAGTTTTGAGATGAATATATGGAATTTGTGCCAATCTTTCAAAACTATAGAAACTCCAGTAACTTTCCTATTGGATGTTTCACATTTTTTAAAGTATTTGGAATTCTTGTCAACACTAATAACCGTAAGGAACTTGACTTGTCTAGTTTTTTCTGTGAAAGTTTTGAGATGAATATATGGAATTTGTGCAAAATCTTTCAAAACTATAGATAATCCAGTAACTTTCCTATTGGATGTTTCACATTTTTTAAAGTATTTGGAATTCTTGTCAACACTAAGAACCGTAAGGAAGTTGACTTGTCTAGTTTTTTCTGTGATAGTTTTGAGATGAATATATGGAATTTGTGCCAAATCTTTCAAAACTATAGATAATCCTGTAACTTTCCTATTGGATGTTTCACATTTTTTAAAGTATTTGGAATTCTTGTCAATACTACGAACCGGAAGGAACTTGACTTGTCTAGTTTTTTCTGTGAAAGTTTTGAGATGAATATATGGAATTTGTGCCAAATTTTTCAAAACTATAGATAATCCAGTAACTTTCCTATTGGATGTTTCACATTTTTTTAAAGTATTTGGAATTCTTGTCAACACTAAGAACCATAAGGAACTTGACTTGTCTAGTTTTTTCTGTGAAAGTTTTGAGATGAATATATGGAATTTGTGCCAAATCTTTCAAAACCATAGATAATCCAGTAACTTTCCTATTGGATGTTTCAGATTTTTTAAAGTATTTGGAATTCTTGTCAACACTAATAACCGTAAGGAACTTGACTTGTCTAGTTTTTTCTGTGAAAGTTTTGAGATGAATATATGGAATTTGTGCAAAATCTTTCAAAACTATAGATAATCCAGTAACTTTCCTATTGGATGTTTCACATTTTTTAAAGTATTTTGAATTCTTGTCAACACTAAGAACCGTAAGGAACTTGACTTCTCTAGTTTTTTATGTGGAAGTTTTTTGAGTTTTGGGAGAATATATGGAATTTGTGCCAAATCTTTCATAACTATACAAAATCCAGTAACTTTACTATTGGATGTTTCACATGTTTCAGAATATTTGGAATTCTTGTCAGCACTAAGAACCGTCAGAAACTTAGAAAATTTCCTTCATACAGAACTTATGAAATAAGATCTGAATCAGAAGAGAATGATGAAACGTGTTAATTTTGCTCATTTCTAATATTATTCACATTGGAACTTTTTTTTAGACTCAGCTATTTAAGTACTTAGAAGAGAACAAAAAACAAACAAAACAAAAAGTTTTTTCTGTGAAAGTTTTTTGAGTTTTGGGAGAATATATGGAATTTGTACCAAATATTTCATAACTATACAAAATCCAGTAACTTTACTATTGGATGTTTCACATGTTTGAGAATATTTGGAATTCTTGTCAACACTGAGAACCGTCAGAAACTTAGAAAATTTCCTACATACAGTACTTATGAAATAAGATCTGAATCAGAAGAGAATGATTAAACGTATTAATTTTGCTCATTTCTAATATTATTCACATTGGAACTTTTTTTTTAGACTCAGCTATTTGAGTACTTAGAAGAGAACAAAAAACAAACAAATCAAAAACAAAAAGCTGAAAATTCAATTTTTCATGTTAAACATTGAAACATCCTACGCTGAACACGAATCTATAAAATAATATAAAACAGTCAAATATTTTGTACGAAGCTGCAAAAAACTAAAAATAATCAGTTTTTCTTGTGTACAGTATTTATTTACAGTTACATTTGTATACTTAGAAGAAAAACAAGTTATGAATATATAATTGCACATGCGATTGCTTAGCACAATTGAATATTGTATATAAGAAGCAAAGAGTTCATCAAAGAAGTTCCTCCTTTTACTTTATCCTCAAAATTTCGTAATTGTAATACATTTTTTATGTTATCTACACTCGCATTACTTTTCAGTACTTACATTTGTATACTTAGAAGAAAAACAACAAATTGTCAATATATAACTGCACATGCGATTGCTTATCACAATTGAATATTGTACAAGCAAAGACTTCTTCAAAGAAAGTTCCTCCTTTTACTTTATCCCCGAAATTTCGTAATTGTAATACATTTTTTTATGTTATCTCCACTCGCATTACTTTTCAGTACCTACAAGAAAATTTGAAACTTAATTCCAATGATTTTTTTAATGCATTTTACACCTCTAAATCTTGCCAATTTCCATCCAGATTTCATCCCGTAATCGCCTCGTATGCATCTAGTTAGATGCTAACACCTCGAAATTACGCTTTAAAAATGATAAAAAATTACCATTCCATAACAGCCTCCTCCTAATCCCCACATAACGCAAACAAATGTTTCACTTAAGACGCCCCCAAAACGGCCACAAAAGCCCCATTTTTAATTTAATCCTGATCCTCCGTAATTTTTGAGCGCAAATCCCGGCGATAACTTAGCCGAACGACCTCCAGCACCTGCGTTTCAATTTGCCGAAACGGGGGATTTGCGGGGAATTAGCCGAAAACTAATTGCACCCGCTGAAGACATTCGCGTGATAACGAGGCGCTAAGTGAGTGCACGTGTACACGTTTTTTCGCTCAAGTTGCGAAAATTGAAGTGCGGCAAAAGTCGCGCTGCCAAAGGTTGAGGCGATTGAAACGTAATGATTTAATGAGCGAGTCGTGTGTGAGAAGTGACGAGGGCAATTAGTTACGCTGCAGAGTGTTAATGATGTGATCGCTGTTAATTATGCATGGGGACATATTTCTGAAGTTGGGAATAAACGCAAGCGAAATTTATAGGCAGATAAGAGGCACAAGTCATAGAAGTGGCGTAATGGTGGCTGCCTATACGAAAATAACAGCGAGAAGGTTACAAACTTATTTTGATTCAAAATGATTCCAAACTTCTTGTACATATCGAAAAGCTTCTCTGGAAAGAAAATATTGAAATTATAACAGCACAGCAGAAATGCAAAATGACAGAATAAGGATGAAGAAAGAAGAAGAAAGAAAGACGAAAGAAAGGAAAAGAAAGAAAGAAATAAGAAACAAAGAAGAAACAAGGAAACAAAGAAACAAAGAAGAAACAAGGAAACAAAGAAACAAAGAAGAAACTATGAAAGCAGAAAGAACGAAGAAAGAAAGGTAGAAAAAGAAAGATATATGTCGTCAGAAAATTATTTCCTGATAGTGATAGGTGTACTTAATAAGTTTATACAATTTACATTTTGTTGAAGTACCAAAAGTGTACAATACATTTAATGGGAAAATGTGTAAAATGCATTATTCCTGTAACTTGAAAATGCTGGGAAAACCACAGATCGGGTATATTCTAATTTTTGCATTTCCTAATAGTGGTAAGTGTACTTAATAAGTGTACAACGTTTTCACTTTGGTGAAGCACTAAAACTGTACAAAATTTAATTAATCCTCGAAATGTGTAAAAAGCATTTTATATAATTTTAAAATTTTACTTCTGAAACTTCAAATCAAAATACTCGAAAATGTTGAGATGGGGTATATTCTGATTTTTACATTTTTTTATAGTGGTATCTGTACTTAGTAAGTGGATAAAATTTGAATTTTATTACAGTACCAAAAATTTATAACATAAAAAAATAATCTATAAACGTGTAAAATTCAGTTTATATAATTTTACTCCTCTAACTTTAATTAATACTTTGGAAAAACTTGGAATGGGCCATATCGTGATTTTGAATCTCCTAATAGTGATAAGTATACTTAATAAATGCACGACATTTGAACTTCAGAGCAGACTAAAAGTGTGCAGAAAAAAATAACTCTAAAACGTAAAAATAGTACTTCGTGTCATTTTACTCCTCTAACTTCAAGTGAAAATTCTGGAAAAACTAGAGATGGGATATATTCTGGTTTTTGAATTTCCTAATAGTAATAAGTACTCAGTATTAGTGAGTACTCAGTGTAGTAATAGTAATAAGTGCATAAAATTTCGACTTTGGTAAAGTACCAAAAGTGTAAAATACAATTAATGGAAAAATGTGAAATATGTACTTACTCCTGTAGATTCTGGGAAAACCAGAGATGGGGTATATTCTAATTTTTGCATTTCCTAATAGTGGTAAGTGTACTTAGTAAGTGTACAACGTTTGCACTTTGGTGAAGCACTAAAACTGTACAAAATTTAATAAATCTTCGAAATGTGTAAAAAGCATTTTATATAATTTTAAAATTTTACTTCTGAAACTTAAGGATCAAAACACTCGAAAATTTCGAGATAGGGTATATTCTGATTTTTACATTTTTTGATAGTGGTATCTGTACTTAGTAAGTGGATAACATTTGAATTTTATTACAGTACCAAAAATTTATAACATAAAAAATAATCTATAAACGTGTAAAATTCAGTTTATATAATTTTACTCCTCTAACTTTTATTAATATTTTGGAAAAACTTGGAATGGGCCATATCGTGATTTTGAATCTCCTAATAGTGATAAGTATACGTAATAAATGCACCATATTTGAACTTCAGAGCAGACTAAAAGTGTGCAGAAAAAAATAACACCAAAACGTAAAAATAGTACTTCGTGTCATTTTACTCCTCTAACTTCAGATGAAAATTCTGGAAAAACTACAGATGGAGTATATTCTAATTTTTACATTTTCTGATAGTGGTGACTGTACTTAGTAAGTCGATAAAATTTGGAGTTTCGTACAGTACTAAAAGTGCACATAAAAATAATCTAAAAACGTGTAATATGGAGTTTATATAATTTTATTCCTCAAACTTTTATCAAACATTATCATGATTTTGCATCTCCTAATAGTGATAAGTATACTTAATAAATGCACGAAATTTGAACTTTGGAGAAGACTAAAAGTGTGCAGAACTGAATAACACAAAAACGTAAAAATAGTACTTCGTGTCATTTTATTCCTCTAACTTCAGATGAAAATTCTGGAAAAACTAGAGATGGGGTATATTCTGATTTTTGAATTTCCTAATAGTAATAAGTGCACAGTATAGTAATTCTAATAAGTGCATAAAATTTCGACTTTGGTGAAGTACCAAAAGTGTACAATACAATTAATGGAAACATGTGTAAAATGCACTTACTCCTGTAAATTCTTGGAAAACCAGAGATGGGGTATATTGTAATTTTTGCATTTCCTAATAGTGGTAAGTGTACTTAATAAGTGTACAACGTTTTCACTTTGGTGAAGCACTAAAACTGTACAAAATTTAATTAATCCTCGAAATGTGTAAAAAGCATTTTATATAATTTTAAAATTTTACTTCTGAAACTTCAAATCAAAATACTCGAAAATGTTGAGATGGGGTATATTCTGATTTTTACATTTTTTTATAGTGGTATCTGTACTTAGTAAGTGGATAAAATCTGAATTTTATTACAGTACCAAAAATTTATAACATAAAAAAATAATCTATAAACGTGTAAAATTCAGTTTATATAATTTTACTCCTCTAACTTTTATTAATATTTTGGAAAAACTTGGAATGGACATTATCGTGATTTTGCATCTCCTAATAGTGATAAGTATACTTAATAAATGCACGACATTTGAACTTCAGAGCAGATTAAAAGTGTGCAGAAAAAAATAACACCAAAACGTAAAAATAGTACTTCGTATCATTTTACTCCTCTAACTTCAGATGAAAATTCTGGAAAATCTAGAGATGGGGTATATTCTCATTTTTACATTTTCTGATAGTGGTGACTGTACTTAGTAAGTCGATAAAATTTGGAGTTTCGTACAGTACTAAAAGTGCACATAAAAAAATTATCTAAAAACGTGTAATATGGAGTTTATATAATTTTACTCCTCTAACTTTTATCAAACTTTAAAAAAAACTTCGAATGGGACATATCGTGATTTTGCATGTCATAATAGTGATAAGTATACTTAATAAATTCACTAAATTTGAACTTTAGAGATGTCTAAAAGTGTGCAGAAAATAATAACACAAAAACGTAAAATAGTACTTGGTATCATTTTACTCCTCTAACTTCAGAAGAAAATTCTGGAAAAACTAGAGATGGAGTGTATTCTGATTTTTACATTTCCTGATAGTGGTGACTGTACTTAATAAGTGGATAAAATTTGGACTTTACTACAGTACTATAAGTGTACATAAAAAAATAATCTAAAAACATGTAAAGTGGAGTTTATATAATTTTACTTTTCATTTTAACTTTTATAAATATTTTGGAAAAACTTGGAATTGGCCATATCGTGACTTTAAATCTCCTAATAGTGATAAGTATACTTAATAAATGCACAAAATTTTAACTTTGGAGGAGACTAAAAGTGTGAAGAAGAAAAAAGTGTGTTTAACACAAAAACGTAAAAATAGTACTTCGCGTCATTTTACTCCTCTTCAGATGAAAATTCTGGAAAATCTAGAGATGGGGTATATTCTGATTTTTACATTTCCTGATAGTGGTGACTATACTTAGTAAGTACCTCTAACTGCAGATGAAAATTCTGGAAAAACTAGAGATGGGGTATATTCTGATTTTTACATTTCCTGATAGTGGTAACAGTACTTAGTAAGTAAAAAAATAATCTAAATACGTGTAAAATGGAGTTTATATAATTTTTTCCCCAAACTTTTATCAAAGTTTTGGAAAAACTTGGAATGGGGCATATCGTGATTTTGCATCTCCTAATAGTGATAAGTATACTTAATGAATGCACAAAATTTGAACTTTGTAGAAGAGTAAAAGTGTGCAGAAAATAATTACACAAAACCTTAAAAAAGTACTTCGTGTCATTTTACTCCTCTAACTTCAGATAAAAATTCTGGAAAAACTAGAGATGGAGTATATTCTGATTTTTACATTTCTTGATAGTGGTAACTGTACTTAGTAAGTGGATAAAATTTGGAGTTTAGTACAGTACTAAAAGTGTCTATAAAAAAATAATCTAAATACGTGCAAAATGGAGTTAATATAATTTTTTCCCCAAACTTTTATCAAAGTTTTGGAAAAACTTGGAATGGGCCATATCGTGATTTTGCATCTCCTAATAGTGATAAGTATACTTAATGAATGCACGAAATTTGATCTTTGTAAAAGACTAATAGTGTGCAAAAATATTAACAGAAAAACGTAAAAAAGTATGACACGAAGTACTTTTTTACGTTTTACTCCTCTAACTTCAGATGAAAATTTCTGGAAAAATTAGAGATGGGGTATATTCTGACTGTTACATTTCTTGATAGTGGTAACTGTACTTAGTAAGTGAAGAAAATTTGGACTTTATTATAGTATCAAAAGTGTACATAAAAAAATTATCTGTAAAATGAAACGTGTCACGTAAACATGTAAAATGGAGTTTATATAATTTTACTCCTCAAACTTTTATCAAAGTTTTGGAAAAACTTGGAATGGGACATTTCGTTTTTTTGCATCTCCTAATAGTGATAAGTATACTTAATAACTGCACGAAATTTGAACTTTGTAGAAGGCTAAAAGTGTGGAGAAAATAATAACACAAAAACGTTAAAAATGTACTCTCATATCATTTTACTCCACAACTTCAGATCAAAATTCTGGAAAAACTAGAGATGTGCACTTATGTGCAAGTGCACCCACTGTGCACTTATTACTATAAGGGAAATTCAATAATCAGAATATGCCCCGATTTTTCAATTTCCTCATAGTAATAAGTGCACAGTGGGCACTCAGTGAAGTAATAGTAATAAGTGCATAAAATTTCGACTTTGGTGAAGTACTAAACGTGTACAAAAATAAAAAATCCACAAGACGTGTAAAATGCACATTTTACAATTTTACATCTGTAACTGCAGATCTTAATTTTGGGAAAACTAGACATGGCGTTCATACTGATTTATTTATTACCTGATCGATAAGTGTAATTAGGAAGTGTATAAAATTTCAGTTTTGTGGAAGTACTATAAATTTATAAACAAAATTAATACAAAAACGTGCAAAATGCACTATAAAGTAATTTTACTCCTATAATTTCATATCAAAATTTTGGAATAACTATAGTTTTGGCTCGAGAGGTTCGAACTTACAACCCTTTGCATGAAAGGAAAGTGTACTATTATTAGAAAACTATTATATAACTACATAGCTATATAACTATATCATTGGATGTAGAGATAGGTTTTAAATATAATCGATGTTTTGGTTATGATAAGTAAATCTCACAAGATTTTCACGTATTACAAAGTAATTAGTTGATTCTCTGATACATCAATATTTAATAGATTCGTGCCATCGTTAGTGAGTTAAAAGATTACGCACTATTAAGTAATTTTACTCCCCTAATTTCAAATCAAAATTTTGGAAAAACTATTGTTTTGGCTCGAGAGGTTCGAACTCACAACCCTTGGCATGAAAGGCAAGTGTACTATTATTTGAAAACTATTATATAACTACATAGCTATATAATTATATCAGTGGATGTATAGATAGGTTTTAAATATAATCGATGTTTTGGAGCTTGTGAAAGTTTCATAAGTAAATCTCAGAAGATTTTCACGTATTACAAAGTAATTAGTTGATTCTCTGTTGCATCAATATTTAATCGATTCGTGCCATCGTTAGTGAGTTAAAAGATTACATCCAGCCGTCAGAGTGTCTCAAATGGTGCCATCGAGAATACTTTTGTGCATTTCTATGTAATTGTGCCCGTGTTACTGTCAACGTTTATTTCTCTGTGTCTCGTTATTTTTTTTTCCTCTATAAGCGCTTCATAAATTCCAGTCTAGCCTTTTTACGCGCCGCGTCAATTCTTTTCTCCGGAATTGCCCCAATCGGGTCGGATGTATCGGCGCGCACACGTCACTTCCAGGCGTCGCGACGCTCCCGGAGCCGTCGATTTTTCCGGCGTTATCGGCCCTTCCGGTGCCCGGAGCGCCCGGAGCGCTCCTCCCGGACGCCGCAGCCATTACCATCAACCGCGTCGAACGCGCATTTTACGTCCACTCGGGAAAAAGGAATCATCACCCTGCAAGTATCAGCCTTCAGCAAAATTAAGATGTAGAGGGTAAGTTATAGTTTTTATTGTAGAGTGGAATTTTTTTGATGATATGCTGATGATATGCTATGATACGTGATATGCATAAAACACCAGATATGTGGCGTAAATCATATTACAAATTTTGTATTTGCATAGGTATATCGTTGTCTAGCTTTTATTTTTTATTTAATATTTCAAATTCGTAGACAACTTATCGGCAAGTTCACTCATCTCCTTAATTAATTGAGCCTTTGAAAATCAGAGTGGTGTAAGACCTTTTTTTTGTAACTTCAGATAAGTCCAGTAATATAGAAGTGATGTTGTCACTTGTACTTGTAACTTCTGGACATAAAATCTGAAATTAAAAAAAATGGGCTTACAACACTCTAGTTTTCAATGGCTTAATAATGAGTAGATGTATCAGGAGTGTGCATCCAGATTACCTTCTGGCATTAAACGATTTAACGGTCATTGAGTGCGAATTACTCTGTCCCGTGCATCTTTCAGGACTTAAAATATGAATTTGAAAAAATGGACTTTCACCACTGTGGTTTTCAAAAGCTCAATAATGAATCTTTGTATCCGGAGTGTGCGTACAGATTACCTTCTGGCATTGAACGATTTTACGGTCAATTTGTGCGAATCACTTCGTTCGTATTCTGGATTAATTTTCAGTCGATGTATCGGGAGTGTGCGTTCAGATTACTTTTAGGCGTTAAACGTTTGACGATTTAGTTATCGTCAGTAGGTTTCATCCGTAATTAATATACCGCCTAGGCAAATCCTGTATTGTCTATTCAGTATTATTGCCGATCCCTACTTCGATGTATACCTGGAGCCCATTAAGAATGACTAGTATACACTTTGGTCGTACACGATAACTTTGACCTGCCACATGCTCTGCTTCTCATGCGACTCGACGCCAACCAAAACATGAGACTAAAATATCACCACTGACAGTTCTGATGAAACGTGTAAATGAAACCTATTATTGCCTCGTTATTTCGGCGGTTTCCTAATGGAACATTTACCTCGCCGCTGTACAACTCTCCTAATTGGATTCGAAAGGGCGACACTGAAATACATCCGAAAATATTTACCTTCGGCTTTTAATATATCAAAAAATCCATTACTTGCCTTCACCCGCACACAATGCCTGCATGTGGGGTGGCTCGCATGCCGCCACAAAGAGCCTCGTCATTATTTCTATTAATCGGATATCGCGTTCCTCGGAAAAGTCCCTCCTGGCGCGGCTACAAAGGCCATTGTCCAAAATTAATCCAAATATTACAGCTCGCCTCAGTAATACTCGCTTGTAAAATGTGCAATTAATGCACGATGATAATTGGAATTGAAGATTTTGAGATATGGCACGTGCACTGGCACGTGTTTAAATAATTTTAATAGTGCAATTGTGAAAGAAAAAAATATAATCACGTTCATCACAATTTAAATATTATTTCAGTAATGTTATGGCAAAACATGCTATTTGCCACTTTTTTTTATTTTAAGGGAGAAGCAAAAACTGTTTTGAATTTATAATTGTGAATGTAAATTAGCATGTATCAATGCCATAGTTATTTATAATACAAAGGTACAATAAAACATTAAAACCTTTGATAAACTTAAAGTATACTTTATTTGTGGCCACAACGGCCACAATGGCCACAACGATAATCAAGAGAATATCGAATGCCGAATGCTTGAGAAAATAAAAGAAGATAAGAAGAACGGAAGAAACGAAGAATAGTCGAAAAGAAAATCGAGAAAACATCGGACCAACTGCTCGAAAATTTGAAA
This sequence comes from Othius punctulatus, assembly GCA_951805005.1. Lineage (NCBI taxonomy): Eukaryota > Metazoa > Arthropoda > Insecta > Coleoptera > Staphylinidae > Othius > Othius punctulatus. Next base: position 77,925,367 of record OX638142.1, read on the forward strand.
ACAAAAATGTATGAATGGATGGATCAGGCAAAACTCCCCAAAACAATTGAAAAAAAATGATTTTTTATAAGATTTCGTCCTGGTTTTCGACATGATTCCTTGTGAGATTTTTTTTTCGATTTCGATTTTCACTGGTACATGTTTAAATTCAATAGTGCAGTTGTTAAAGAAAAAAATATAATCACATTCATCACAATTTAGATATTATTTCAATAGTGTTACGGAAAAACATGTTGTCTGCCATTTTTGTTATTTTAAGGGAGAAGCAAAAACCGTTTTGTTTTGTTCAATATTTATCAAGGTAAAACTTCGGCTGAGCTGCTTAAATATTTGAAAAAATAATGCTTTTTTACACGACAATCAAGAGAATACATTGAATGCCGAATGCTTGAGAAAAGAAAAGAAGATAAGAAGAAACGAAGAAAAAAGGAAAAGAAAATCGAGAAAACATCGGACCAATTGGTCGAAAATTTGAAAACAAAAATGTATGAATGGATGGATCAGGCGAAATTCCCGAAAACAATTGAAAAAAATGGATTTTTTTATAAGATTTATCCTGGTTTTCGACATGATTCCTTATGAGATTTTTTTTTTCGATTTAGATTTTCACTGGTACGTGTTAAATGCAATAGTGCAGTCGTGAAAGAAAAAATTATAATCACATTCATCACAATTTAGATATTATTTTAGTACAGAAAAACATGTTGTCTGCCATTTTTGTTATTTTAAGGGAGAAGCAAAAACAGTTTTGTTTTTTTCAATATTTATCAAGGTAAAACTTCGGTTGAGCTGCTTAAAAATTTGAAAAAATAATGCTTTTTTACACGATAATAAAGAGAATACATCGATGCCGAATGCTTGAGAAAATAAAAGAAGATAAGAAGACAGGAAGAAACGAAGAAAAGAGGAAAAGATAACCGAGTATACATCGGACCAACTGCTTGAAAATTTGAAAACAAAAATGTATGAATGGATGGATCAAGCGAAATTCCCGAAAACAATTGAAAAATTTGATTTTTTTTATAAGATTTCATCCTGGTTTTCGACATGATTCCTTATGAGATTTTTTTTTCGATTTCGATTTTCACTGGTACGTGTTTAAATTCAATAGTGCAGTTGTGAAAGAAAAAAATATAATCACATTCATCACAATTTAGATATTATTTCAATAGTGTTACGGAAAAACATATTGTCTGCCATTTTTGTTATTTTAAGGGAGAAGCAAAAACAGTTTTGTTTTTTTCAATGTTTATCAAGGTAAATCTTCGGCTGAGCTACTTAAAAATTTGAAAAAATAAGCCTTTTTGCACGATAATCAAGAGAATACATCGAATGCCGAATGCTTGAGAAAAGAAAAGAAGATAAGAAGAGAGGAAGAAACGAAGAAAAAAGGAAAAGAAAATCGAGAAAACCTAGGACCAACTGCTTGAAAATTTGAAATCAAAAATGTGTGAATGGATGGTACAGGCGAAATTCCCCAAAACAATTGAAAAAATTGTTTTTTTTTAAGTTTTCGTCCTAGTTTTCGACACGATTCCTTATGAGATTTTTGTTCGATTTCGATTTTCACTGGTACGTGTTTAAATTCAATAGTGCAGTTGTGAAAGAAAAAATTATAATCACATTCATCACAATTTAGATATTATTTCAGTAGTGGTACGAAAAAACATGGTGTCTGCCAGTTTAGTTATTTTAAGGGAGAAGCAAAAACAGTTTTGTTTTTTTCAATATTTATCAAGGTAAAACTTCGATTGAGCTGCCGAAAAATTTGAAAAAATTATGCTTTTTACACGATAATCAAGAGAATATATCGAATGCCGAATGCTTGAGAAAATAAAAGAAGATAAGAAGAAAGGAGAAACGAAGAAAAGAGAAAAAGAAAATCGAGAAAACATCGGACGAACTGCTTGAAAATTTGAAAACATAAATGTATGAATGGATGGATCAAGCGAAATTCCCCAAAACAATTGAAAAAAATGATTTTTTTATCAGATTTCATCCTGGTTTTCGACATGATTCCTTATGAGATTTTTTTTCGATTTCGATTTTCACTGGTACGTGTTTAAATTCAATAGTGCAGTTGTTAAAGAAAAAAATATAATCACATTCATCACAATTTAAATATTATTTCAGTACAGAAAAACATGTTGTCTGCCATTTTTGTTATTTTAAGGGAGAAGCAAAAACCGTTTTGTTTTGTTCAATATTTATCAAGGTAAAACTTCGGTTGAGCTGCTTAAAAATTTGAAAAAATAATGCTTTTTCACACGATAATCAAGAGAGTACATCGAATGCCGAATGCTTGAGAAAAGAAAAGAAGATAAGAAGACAGGAAGAAACGAAGAAAAGAGGAAAAGATAATCGAGAAAATATCGGACCAACTGCTCGAAAATTTGAAAACAAAAATGTATGAATGGATGGATCAGGCGAAATTCCCCAAAACAATTGAAAAAATTGTGTTTTTTATAAGATTTCATCCGGGTTTTCGACATGATTCCTTATGAGATTTTTTTTCGATTTCGATTTTCACTGGTACGTGTTTAAATTCAATAGTGCAGTTGTGAAAGAAAAAAATATAATCACATTCATCACAATTTAGATATTATTTCAGTAGTGTACAGAAAAACATAGTGTCAGCCATTTTTGTTATATTAAGGGAGAAGCAAAAACAGATTTGTTTTTTTTAAATGTTTATCAAAGTAAAACTTCGGTTTAGCTACATAAAAATTTGAAAAATAATGCTTTTTTACACGATAATCAAGAGAGTACATCGAATGCCGAATGCTTGAGAAAAGAAAAGAAGATAAGAAGAAACGAAGAAAAGAGGAAAAGGAAATCGAGAAAACATCGGACCAATTGCTCGAAAATTTGAAAACAAAAATGTATGAATGGATGGATCAGGCAAAATTCCCGAAAACAATTGAAAAATTTGATTTTTTTATAAGATTTGTCCTGGTTTTCGACATGATTCCTGATGAGATTTTTTTCGATTTCTCAAAATATCTTATTTCTGTTAACAAATTGTATTTTTTTTTTTACATTAATGTGTACGAATTTTCTAGTTGATGTTCACTCAGCATCATTACATTGCCTTAATAATCCGATGATGTATAATACATCCATTTGGTATTGGAGTTAATATGATTAGTTTCAAAAAAGTTCCACAAATTTGTACTGACATTTTATAAAAGTTTCAAAAATTGCCAAAAAGTTTCATGGATATTGAAAATTTCCGATAGACTACAGTTAATCATGATTGAAGATGAACACAGAATCACATAAAATTGATCAATAGGTTCGTATATGGACAGATGACGCTGATGTATAATATAATCCATTTGGTATTGGAGTTAATATGATTAGTTTCAAAATAGTTACACACATTTTTACTGACATTTTATAAAAGTTTCAAAAATTTCCAAAAAGTTTCAAGGAGATTGAAAATTTCCGATAGAGTACAGTTAATCATGATTCAAGATGAACACAGTATCACATAAAATTGATCAATAGGTTCGTATATGGACAGATGATGCTGATGATAATATAATACATTTGGTATTGGAGTAAATATGATTAGTTTCAAAAAAGTTACACACATTTGTATTGAGATTTTATAAAAGTTTCAAAAATTGCCAAAAAATTTCATGGAGATTGAAAATTTCCGATAGAGTACAGTTAATCACGATTCAAGATGAACACAGAATCACATAAAATTGATCAATAGGTTCGTATATTGACAGATGATGCTGATGATACAAAATTTCAATTATAATGTTTTATTATATATTCATTTCACTTCGTTTCGAGGTACTTTTGATATTTGATAAAAAAATTGAAGTTTTCAAATTTTAATTTTGATATTATGTGATCAAGGCAAATATAATAGTCAGATGATGATGATGAACGACGAAATTTTAAAATGTAGATCAAGGCAAATTTAATGGCCAGATGATGATGAACGACGAAATTTTAAAATGTAGGTCAAGGCAAATGTAACAGCCAGATGATGATGAACGACGAAATTTTAAAATATAGATTTTTCTAAATTTCGTCCTTTACTAATCATAAGTTTTGACTTCTGTTTGATTGTTTCCATCAGAAGAATGTATTTTCTTTTCGTACGTCTGAAATCTGCCGTCCGGCACATACATCCAGAAATGCGATTCCCTCTCATTCCCAAACGGTCAATTGTGAGACGTCGCAATCTTCGTGACCCTAAGCGGCTGTCTCGTGCACGTATCCAGGCGCCGCACGGCGATCCCCGTAATGACCGTGGGGCCCCCAGGACGTGTCGGCCCCCGCCGCCCCCAAGACGGGCCCCCACTAATGAGTTACGTCTCCGGGCCCCCCGCGCTAACAATGTCCACGTCCCCGACGGCACCGTCGGCACTAACAAGAAGCGCGAACAAAGGCAATTCAACAAGTGAACCGTGCGATCTTTGTGAGCTTGGATCCGCCGCCCCCGGGGGGCCGCCGCCCCCCGCGCCGCCGAAAAATAATCAACCGCGCCGCCCCGCGACGAGGGGGCCCCTTTTTTCTTTGACTCCCGCGCCGGGAGGATAAAGAACTCCTCCGTTTATGAACTGCTTTGTATCAGACATCAAAGGGAGGCCTGTGCGGTGCCCTCACGCACTACGTGCCACCCCCCGATGGGGCTGCGTTCCTGCCAGAATTATGAATACTCCTGCCACGAGAAACCCTCGGCTTTATGAGTCATTACGTTTTGGAAACTTCCAACAAATAGCGATTTTATGACACGCGCAGGAAAATTGCTTGTAACGATCCTGTAACTTGAGCACCTCACAAGGATTTACGGATATCAATGTCAGCAAAAGCCAAAAATTTCATAAAAACTGCCGAGATATATAAACTATTCCATTCAATCATCAAATACTGGAATTGGTCAATGGACAACAAAAAAACAATATTTTTAGATGAATGAGAGAAGCATGTAAATGCCATCTCGTGGTGATATCCAATTATTAATAATTACAAATTTTATCCAATATTTTTAGAAGTAAAACATATATTTCAGATGTTTTCCTTGTCGTTGCTTTTAACACATTAGAAGGCCTCTTAAAATAGAGAGAAAGAGAGAAATCGATCTTTATTGGGCTATCGGCAGTGAGCCTTCCGCCTCTCTTAAGATATTTTTATGTAATTAAGGCCCGTATCTATAATGCGTACTTGAGTATGAGTTCGACTCAAGTCGTATTTTTGCGTATATTTGGTTGCGTTTGGTGCATAAACGTTTATAGAGAATACGCAACCTAATATACGACTTGAGTCGAACTCATGTTCAAGTACGGACTATAGATACGGGCCTAACAGTTTGAACTTAGTAGAAAAACAATAATTTCGCAAATTTTTCATTTCTTTGCTTTTACACATTAGAGGGCGTCATAAAATATTTTTATGTAATTAAGAGTTTGATTTAATCTCTGCATCTTGATCCACCAGTGTATATTAATAACTTCGTTTATTTCGAATTTAAGTATAAACTTGAAATGTATAAATTATACTTGCCGTGATTTAATTTCGCAATCTTAACTATTGGCTGGTTGCATCCTGCAGCCGTGAATCCAATAAGCGCGATTCCGCGCGGCGCACATAAATAAAGTTTAGCGCAATCTCGCTGTTTACAGCAAATATAGGAAACAATCATCTCGACAATTCGAGAGACACTCTCATAAATCCAAATTACATTTACTATATTGCAGTTTTTACGTGGGTGTTGTGTGTGAGCGCGAAACGTCTACAAAGTAGAATTATTGCCCGCCGCCGCCCAACTTTTTAATATCGGCCTTAACTGCTTACAAGTTAAAACTGCAGTTTACGCTCTGGGCACGTGCAGATATACTGCGATACATTTTAGTGATGTGTGAGGTCCGTACTAATTGTACTTAGGGCTCCGATTAATCAATTTTTGTGGCTACATTCTCGCAACATCAAATTGGATCAATTTTCATACCACGCGGTATCATGATTGATCACCATTATCCTAAAAGGACAAGCCTCATGAATAAGAGTAAGATGATATGCAGATTGCAGTGATCATTCAGATGCTGAATGAAAACATCCTGAAGAAATCGGTTTTGTTTTGTTTTAATAAATTTGTTGTGTGGTGCAGGTCAGCTAGTAGCTAATTGATTAGCAAGACCACGAGATCAGTATGCCGAAGAGAATCAAGAATAGCCTTGAATAAGGATATCCACGGAAATATATAAATAAGTGGATTGGTGATAAAAAACGGTATCAATAAAATATTTTTCGCACATGATCTGTACAACCACCTAAATATATTCTAAAAGTAAATCATAAATATTACAAATTGAAGAAACAAATGTCAACATTCATGACGTGTGAATATAGCATGCATCTTTATTATTCATTTTCCACCCATTCTTCAAAACCTGACAAGAAACGCTTGTAAACTAATGTGAAAGAAGAAAGAGAAGACAGAAAATCTTGCAAAAATTTGACACTTATGGTATTACCAATCAGTGAGATATACAGCTACAGCTATGATCTTTATTAATTATATCCAGCATTTTCTTCAGAAATAACATGAGCATGCGAAAAAGAAGAATACGGTAGAAGAGGGAAAATGAATACGACGTAAAATTAAAAAGAATTGATACCAACGAATACTAATGAATATTAGTAAAAATTATATCTAACCTCTTCTTCAGAATTGCCAAAAAAAAACTTGGAAATTACGAAGAAGAACAAAGGCAGAAAACCGATTCATCAATTTTTGTGGCTACATTCTCGCAATATCGAATTGGGTCAATTTTCATACCACGTGATATGGTGATTGATCACCATTATCCTTAAAGGACAAGCCTCATGAATCTGAGTAAGATGATATGCAGATTGCAGTGATCATTCAGATGCTGAATGAAAACATCACTCATCCTGAAGAAATCGGTTTTGCTTTTTCTAATAAATTGAAGAAACAAATTTCAACATTCATGACGTGTGTATATAGCATGCATCTTTATTATTTATTTACCACCCATTCTTTAAAACCTGACAAGAAACGCTTGGAAACTAATGTGAAAGACAGAAAAGGTTGCAAAAATTTTACACTTGTGGTATTACCAATGAGTGAGATATACAACTACAGCTGTGATCTTTATTAATAATATCCAGCATTTTCTTCAGAAATAACATGAGCATGTGAAAAAGAAAAATAGGGTAGAAGAGCGAAAATCAATACGACGAAAAATTAAAAAGAATTGATACTAATGAATACTAATGAATATTACTAAAAATTATTTGTAACCTCTTCTTCAGAATTGCCAAAAAGAACTTGTATTTAAGCATCTTCTTTAGAAATAACATGAGCATGTGAAAAAGAAGAATAGGGTAGAAGAGGGAAAATGAATACGACGAAAAATTAAAAAGAATTGATACCAATGAATATTAATGAATATTACTAAAAAATATTTGTAACCTCTTCTTCAGAATTGCCAAAGAAAACTTGGATTTCAGAATTTTCTTAAGCAATAACATGAGCATGTGAAAAAGAAGAATAGGGTAGAAGAGGGAAAATGAATACGACGAAAAATTAAAAAGAATTGATACCAATGAATATTAATGAATATTACTAAAATATATTTGTAACCTCTTCTTGAGAATTGCCAAAGAAAACTTGGATTTCAGCATTTTCTTCAGCAATAACATGAGCATGTGAAAAAGAAGAATAGGATAGAAGAGGGAAAATGAATACGACGGGAAAAATTAAAGAGAATTGATACTAATGAATACTAATGAATATTACTAAAAATTATTTGTAACCTCTGCTTCAGAATTGCCAAAAAAAACTTGGAAATTACGAAGAAGAACGAAGGCAGAAAACAGAAGACAGAAGTCAGAAGAAAGAAGTAAGGATAAAGACGAAAGAAGACAGAAGGGAGAAGAGAGAAGATATAAGAAACTAGATAGAAGATATCGATATTCTGGCATATTGTATGGTATTATTGCGCACTTGCGAAGAATATATATAATCAATTTCCATCTTCTATACCCCTTCGGGCGTAGAGATTCATACCACCACTAAATTATGTTGTCTACGAAGTTTTTCCATTCCTTACATTTCCATCCATTCCTGGTTTTTCCATTCGGAAAATGGAAAATTTCCATTTTCCATTTCCATTTGTAGCCTTTTTCCTTGCTTCTTGTTGATCAAGGTCGTTTCTTCTTAGGACCTCTTCTATGTTGTTTTCCCATCTTTTCCTTGGTCTTCCTCTTTCCTTCGTTTTCTTTTCGTCTTTTGATGTCCATGCTATTTTTGGTAGTCAGTCTTCTGGCATTCTTATCAGGTGCCCGAACCATCCTAGTTGTCGTTTCTGTATTAATTTTTGCACACTTTGTATTTGTAGGTTTTCCCTGATCTGTTCGTTTCTTACTCTGTCTAATCTCGTGACTCCTTCAACTTTTCCTAAGTATCTCATTTCGGTTGCTTGTATTTTGTTTATTGTCTTTTCATTTGTTGTCTACGTTTAGGTTCCATATAAGAATGTTGGTCTATAAATTGTCTTGAAGAGTGCCATTTTCGTGTTTTTGGAGATTCTTCTATTGTTTAGAATGTACTTGTTTATTGCATAGTAGGTTTTATTTGCGGAAATAGTACTGTTATCCATGGTTCCTTTATTAAGTATTATTGTACCTAAATATTTGAAGGTTTCAAGTTGTTCTATCCTCTTCAAATTTATTAGTATTTTTGCTTTTGTTTGCACTTGTTCATTGCATAGTAGGTTTTATTTGCGACCATGATTCTGTTATTTATTTCGTTTTCCATGGTTCCTTTATTATGTGTTATTGTACCTAAATATTTGAAGGTTTCAACTTGTCTATCCTTTTCAAATTTATTAGAATTTTTCCTCTTCAAATTTATTAGAATTTTTACTTTTGTTTGCACTTGTTCATTGCATAGTAGGTTTTATTTGCGGCCACGATTCTGTTATTTATTTCGTTTTCCATGGTTCCTTTATTATGTATTATTGTACCTAAATATTTGAAGGTTTCAACTTGTTCTATCCTTTTCAAATTTATTAGAATTTTTGCTTTTGTTTGCACTTGTTCATTGCATGGTAGGTTTTATTTGCTACCACGATTCTGTTATTTATTTCGTTTTCCATGGTTCCTTTATTATGTGTTATTGTACCTAAATATTTGAAGGTTTCAACTTGTCTATCCTTTTCAAATTTATTAGAATTTTTCCTCTTCAAATTTATTAGAATTTTTACTTTTGTTTGCACTTGTTCATTGCATAGTAGGTTTTATTTGCGGCCACGATTCTGTTATTTATTTCGTTTTCCATGGTTCCTTTATTATGTATTATTGTACCTAAATATTTGAAGGTTTCAACTTGTTCTATCCTTTTTAAATTTATTAGAATTTTTGCTTTTGTTTGCACTTGTTCATTGCATGGTAGGTTTTATTTGCTACCACGATTCTGTTATTTATTTCGTTTTCCATGGTTCCTTTATTATGTGTTATTGTACCTAAATATTTGAAGGTTTCAACTTGTCTATCCTTTTCAAATTTATTAGAATTTTTCCTCTTCAAATTTATTAGAATTTTTACTTTTGTTTGCACTTGTTCATTGCATAGTAGGTTTTATTTGCGGCCACGATTCTGTTATTTATTTCGTTTTCCATGGTTCCTTTATTATGTATTATTGTACCTAAATATTTGAAGGTTTCAACTTGTTCTATCCTTTTCAAATTTATTAGTATTTTTGCTTTTGTTTCCTCTTTTGCTACTACCATTACTTTTGTTTTGTTTATACTAATTACCATGTTGTGTTTTTCAGTTCCTCCTCCCATATGCTTATATAGTGTTGCAGGTCTTCTTCGCTTTTGGCTAGCATGACTAAGTCATCAGCAAAAACATATTCTGCTATCACTATTCTTTTCATTTTATAGTATCTTATTTCTACCTTCTTGGTGTTATCCTTAGTTTTTTTCATTATGTTGTCTAGGAATATAATAAAGAGCAGAGGGCTTAAAGCGCCCCCTTGTCGAAGGCCTTGTGTGGTTGTGAAAGTCTCAGTTGAATTATTTGTCCTTACGTAGTTTTCTGTGGCTTCATACATACTCTTGATTGCTTTTATTACATGCACTTTTATTTTCCTTTCTTCAAGTATTTCCCACACTTTGGCTCTTGGTACTCTATCAAATGCCTTTTCTAAGTCCACGAATATGTATAGTTTGTCGTTTTGTCTTAATATGTTTTCTGTCATCTTTTTAATTGTGAAGATATGGTCTTGTATTGAATGTTCTTTCATGAATCCACTTTGTGACTTTTTCATTGTTTTTTTCAATTTTGTAAAATTCTCAGATGTTGAATTATTTGTCCTTGCGTAGTTTTCTGTGGTTTCATACATACTCTTGATTGCTTTTATTAAATGCACTTTTATCTTCCTTTCTTCAAGTATTTTCTACACTTTGACTCTTGGAACTGTATCAAATGCCTATTCCAAGTCCACGAATATGTATAGTTTGTTGTTTGGTCTTAATATGTTTCTGTCATCTTTTTAATTGTGAAGATATGGTCTTGTGTTGAATGTCCTTTCATGAATCCACTTTGTGATATTTTCATTGTCTTTTCAATTTCGTAAAATTCTCAGATGTTGAATTATTTGTCCTTGCGTAGTTTTCTGTGGTTTCATACATACTCTTGATTGCTTTTATTAAATGCACTTTTATCTTCTTTTCTTCAAGTATTTGCCACACTTTGGCTCTTGGGACTATATCAAATGCCTTTTCTAAGTTCACGAATATGTATAGTTTGTTGTTTGGTCTTAATATGGTTTCTGTCATCTTTTTAATTGTGAAGATATGGTATTGTATTGAATGATTCAGTTTGTGACTTTTCCATTGTTTTTCAATTTCTTTTCTTAGTTTGTTGTCTAGTTTTGATTTATACAGTTTTGCCGCTGTGCACAGCAGGGATATTCCCCTAAAGTTGTTGCAATTTCTACGGTCTCCTTTTTTATGTATTGGGAAGATCACTGCTTTTTGCCTGTCTGCTGGTATTTTTCCTGTTTCCCATATTCTATTTGTTAACTGTAGTAGTAGTTGTTGTTTCCCATCCTTTCCTATGTATTTCAGCTGTTCAGATTTGATTTTGTCGTGACCTGGGGCTTTTCCGTTCTTTAACTTCTTTAGTGCGTTTTCTAAATCTTCTTCTGTTATATATCCCTCTTCTTCTTCTGTTTCGTTACTATTTCCTTGTTCCTCTTCGTTTTCATGTCCTTCATTGGTTGTCTCTTTTTCAGACAGAAGCTCTTGGAAGTGCTCTTTCTATAGAAGAATAGGCTAACAATTAATAACCAAGGCGATCAGAATAGAAACCTTGGAACCAGAATGGAACCTTGGGGTAAGCACAATGTTAAGTGTGTAGGTACCTGTATGAGAATATATTTCCAATGGAAGCAGTCAACTTGGTATGGCACTTACACGAGAAATAGGCTCAGAATAGAACCTTGGGGTAAACCCAATTCTAAGTGTGTCGGTACCTGTATGAGAATACATTTCCAATGGAAGGAGGCAACGAGGTATGGCACTTATACGAGAAATAAGCCCTGAATAGAACTTTGGGGTAAGCACAATTTTAAGTGTGTAGGTACCTGTATGAGAATATATTTTCAATGCAAACAAGCAACGAGGTATAGTACTTACACCAGAAATAATCCCTGAGTAGAACCTTGGGGTAAGCATAATATTGAGTGTGTAGGTACCTGTATGAGAATATATTTCCAATGGAAGCAGGCAACGAGGTATGGCACTTATACGAGACATAAGCCCTGAATAGAACTTTGGGGTAAGCACAATTTTAAGCATGTAGGTACCTGTATGAGAATATATTTTCAATGCAAACAAGCAACGAGGTATGGTACTTACACCAGAAATAATCCCTGAGTAGAACCTTGGGGTAAGCATAATATTGAGTGTGTAGATACCTGTATGAGAATATATTTCCAATGGAAGCAGGCAACGTGGTATGGCACTTACACGAAAAATAGGCCCAGAACAGAACCTTGGGGTAAGCGCAACTTTAAGTGTTTAAGGAGAGACCAGTATCAGGGTCTACTTCACTTATTTTAGATCTTTTTATTTAGATCTTTTTTTAGATCTAGCCAAGTATGTAGGTAGGTTATAACTGTGTAATTTTGTTTAGGTGCAGATAATTAAGCAAGCTGATCTACTTGATTACTTCGTGGATTTTAAATTTGCATTTGATAATTGTGTTTGCGGTTTTAATTTAGTTGTAAATTGGGGGGATTTCTGGGGCCGGCGCCGGGGCTTCGTGAGAGGAATGGGAAAGAGCGTCGCCGCCGCCGTCGTCGTGCTGATAACGTAGGAAATCGTCGCTGATGGAAACACTAAGGGGCGAGTCGTTCGTGCGGGGATCGCCTCGAATGCGATACGATACACACCACACAGGGCCCCCCGGTCAAGGCGGCGATATGCATGCAGATGCCCGCTGGGGGCGGCGTCGTCCCCCGGCCGGATCGTGCCCTATCTCGTCCGCAATTTCTTATTTCCCAGACATCGCCGCCGCGACGCCGTAAATTCCGCACCTATCACATCCGGCAATCTCGTTATAACCCTGGGACTCTGATGGATGATAGTAAAACCGGGCCATTTGCTAATCCGCCCCCGTCGCGGAGTTATTACCCCCGCCCCCGCCGCCGCGGCGCGCCGTCGCCCAGATCTTATTAACCCCCCCAATATTTGCCCCCGGGACTTCTCAATTCGCCGCCCCCAGCACGCGCCCAGACACCCCCGGATTTGCAAGTCTAATGCACCCCCCTCACGCACACCGGAGCCGGGGGTTGCGCCCCCGGACCGCACATTTTTCACCGCGATATGAGGGGGAGCGTCTGCGGCAATCGCTTCCTGGATTTTCTCCAGGATTGTTTTCGGGAACCCCATGGAACTCGCCGGGCATTCACGACACTCGCAACCGCTATTGCCGGATTAGGCGGTTTCGGAAAATTGGATATTGAGACTATACAGAAAAAAAAACTATTGCAATTCCGAACCAAAGCATGTGATAACACTGTAGATATTTACCATTCAGGTAGCATCTAAAATAAACCACAGATAATGAGATCGCGCTCTGCTGACGCCAAATGAACGTAGGGAACGTTGATTCGCAGGCGTCAGCAAACAAACAAAACCGCAATCTTCATTTAAAGAACCGCAAGTACGGATTTTAAGGAGGCAAATTGCTGAATTTTGGCACACTTCTGTTTTATTGTTTGCTTAATGTGTGGACAAGATTTGAAAATTGTAGTAAACTACCCGCCCGAGTTATTCACTATATTATTATAGTAATCGATCGAATGCGGTTTAATCATTAATGTTAAGAATTTCGAGGTTCAGTACTTATACCAGTTATGTTGTTATGTAAAATATATACATTTTCTATACCACTACTGAAATTTTATGAAGTGCCAAGCAAAACAATCAAATCAATTTTGATGTCTGCGAAAATAAATTGCATTTCCAGTTTTATTAACACTGGAGGATTTTACTTCGTGATTCATTATGTATAAATGAATAATCTATTTCTGGTTGTTATAATTTAATAAAAATAATTAGTTTATTAATAAACGATATTGACAGGCAATTTTAGGCTGTGCTTGAGGAGTAAATTTGCTGTTGTGTGGTATCAATTCTCTAATGAGCCCCGGGTGAAATCGGTGCGGATCGATGTTGGGGATCACACGCGAATCCGCCCACCGATTGAATATGCATGGGAATTTGATAACCGGCCAAAAGCAATGTTAATTAATGTGATTAATTAACTATTAAACTTCGATAGTTAACGGCGCCAATTAATTATTCATGCGGCAATTATAACTCAATCGCGCGCCGAAAGAAGTCCATTGTCGGGCCGAGATTTACACGTCCCGGCGTAATTAATAACCCATTATCAATCGGTATCCGATTCCTTAATGCAAATTGGATACAGCGGCCGTTCTTAATTAATTAAATAAGCCGGAATGTACGGTAATTGTTATGGGCTTTCGCTGGAAGTTTTCATTATGTTGTAACGATTGCGCTGTCGTTTGTAGTGTAATCGCAACATCTGCTCGGATTTATTTCATTACGCACTATATCAGTTTTACTGTTATTGTGCGCGGTTTAATTTTACTACTATTTACTCTCGCCTAGTAATTATGTCGGCTCCGGGCCTCGGCAATAAACTGAAAAGTTTAATTCCGCGCCGTTTTATTTATAAAACATCCGATTCCGGTTTAATTTGCGCTTAATTGCCACGGCTGCGGTTTCCTTGTGATATCCCCAATTACTGGAGGGGCCGATGTAAAGAGCGATTATGGGATTTCTTCTAATGCTAATTAACCGGTTCATTAGGCCTCTGAGGGGCGAAAAATGAGGCCTTTCTTCGCCCCGAATATCATATTTACGTCCACTGCGTTTCATTAGCGAACGCTCAAGTTAATTGGGGGTTATTCTCAGTCTCCATAATTCCACAAGTGCAATAAAAAAAAAAACGAGAGTTTACTCCGCGTTTTATGCGCCAAAGTAATAGACATATAATTTTACGAAAAAAACGTGCATTATTCATATAATTTACGGTGACATAAATGTAAAAAAATGTGTACACGTCTTGGCTCCCATATATTTTTATGGTTTAAATAAGAGCTGCGCCCACTATAAATGCGGCAGTAAAGTGTTGCCACTGTAATCGCTCGCCTTATTATTTACGAGTAATTTAGAAGTAATTGCGATGCTATTTCATTACGCTGCTTCAATATTTAAATAATAATTTAATCGGCGCGTGCATCACACCAGAAATTTTTCGCAGAGTTATTTGTTTCATACATCCGAGCGGCATAAATAATACGCGGAATTAATTCCAATTTAAAATTGTAATTATTGTGTCCCGGCGAAAATCGATACACCGCCGGAAGCGTACAAATGTTTGACTAATTTCATTTTTTCATTCCTGCTCTGAAATACACTGAAATACAGACAAAGCTGCAAGTACTCGTCGACTTGCAGTCACAAATTAAATAGCAAATCTGTTTACTGCGCGAGTGTAAGTAGATTGTAATTTCATTTGTCATGGCGTGATTGTAAGTAGATTGCCATTTAATTCGCATCTCTTCACGGTGCGCTGCGTACACGTTGCAAAGTAGAACTCAACATGAGGCGCACTCATCTTATTATGAGCGGATTTGCGCAAATAACGAGTGCAACTGTAATATGCGAATAATGAGTCTTGTTCAACAATTCCAAGGGCTGCCCCAGTTAGTGATACTTATGGGAGTTTATGTATATTGAATTATTCAGGAGAATATTCTACCGCATAGTTCGATTAGATGCAGATTTGTATAATAATAAATACTTAAACGGCAGTTTAGGTCGATAGCCGAACAAATATCGATCTACTACTAATACTACTACTAAATACTTGATGGTGGAACTACCTTTTAGGACAATTGCCTAATAAAGATTGGACTACTACCACTAAATACTTCATTTGTTATTTCTGTGTACGGCAGAGCACTTGATTACAATCAAAATCAATTGATTGCATTCAATACTAACTACCACAACACCTCTTTAAGGATGAAAATCAGCTTTACGAAGTGCCATCATTTTTACTGTCTAAATACTTCATTTGTTATTTCTCTGTACGGCAGAGCAGTTGATTACAATCATAATCAATTGATTATGCATACAATACTAACTACCACATCACCTCTTTAAGGAGGGAAATCAGTCTTACGAAGTGCCATAATTTTTACTGTCTAGCACACATATCTTCACATTTAACACTTTGTGACAGCATAAGTACCTCTAACGAGAATATTATGTCTGGATTCAAATTCATGAAATAAAAATAATAATAAATATCCTATAATTATCGAATTATCCTATTGTAATTTCCCGCGGGGATTAGACCACCGATTAAAACCGTCGATTAAAACCGCGAATAAATTTAATCAAGATATCTGCTCGGGGCGATTTAGAACTGTAAAGTCTACTTATGTCAAGATTTTTGAAATTTACATTTACCTATATGCTGGATATTTTGAAATTTTTCACATGGACACCCTTGAATACCTTCAAAGTAATTTGTAAATTTGTCTGTAACATTCATTAAATTTTCTAGAATTTTCTAGTTTTCTGTAATTTTGAAAGAAATTTAAACGTCATTATGAAATATTGGGGTCCAAATTTGCAATTTCATATAACTACTAGAACATGATTTTTCCCAAATATCCCAAAAAATAAAACTAATAATGTACAAAGTACTATTTGTATCAACCCTACTATTCGGCTGTGAAACGTAGATACTCAACAAGAGACAAAAACGCAAAATCCAAGCCTTTGAAATGATATACCTGAGGAAAGTTTACGGAGTAAGAAAACTAGACAGAGTGAGAAATGTGGACATCAGAAATGAAATGGAAATGGTAGAACTCAATAAACAGATAGAACATATACAATTACAATGGCTGGGACACCCTAATCACGAGAGAAGGCAACATTCAAACAAAGAAGATATGGGTAACAAAGATAATAGCAAAGAGAAGAGTCAGAAGACCACAAAAAAATGTGGACAATTTTTTTGGAAAATATTAAATAAGATATCCCACTCTTATTTAATATTTTCCAAAATTTTTGTCCACATTTTTTTTTTTTTTGTCTTCTGACTCTTCTTTTTGCTATTATTATTACTATACTATACTATATATTATTACTATTATTATTTGCCATTATTATTATTATTACCAATGCACAAGTGAAGGAAATAGCAAGAAACAAGCAACGGTGGAATCAAACGATAAAAGAAAATACACGAAGGAAAGATAACACCACTTCGACACCCGAAAGGGTAAAAGAAGAAAGATTATAATAATAATAATTCTATGAAGTTCACTTTAGAACAGGGTTTGATGTAATTCTTCAGTTCGGCCAATAATGAGTTCTATTAGGTTGTTCTACCAGCTGGACATAATACAGTTTAATGAATAAAACACGAAGGAAAGATAACACCACTTCAACACCCGAAGGGGTAAAGAAGACAGATTATAATAATAATAAAAATAATTCTATGAGGTGGTGCACTTTTGGACAGGGTTTAAAGTAATTCTTCAGTCCGGCCAATAATGAGTTCTATTAGGTTGTTCTACCAGCTGGACATAGTACAGTTTAATGAATAAAACGTGTTAAAGATATCAAGTCAGATTAAAGCAAATTTGGACTTTGCTCAAAATAATTCTCTGCCGAAGAATTATCAAATATGATGAACTTAAATTAGATATTGATTTTTTTTCTTAAGGAACGTGTAGATGATCAACAAAAGTTGAATGAAAACTATAGTTTAAAGTCGATCAACTCTTTTAAAACACAGGTTCTCACTATAGTTTGCATACAACTTTTGTTGATCAACTACAATGTATCAATTAAACCTGATTCGTGAGAACGCGCCTTTAGAGGAGGATAACCAATACAAAGTATGCAGAGGACGAACGAAAATTGTATAAATTTTGAGGAAAGTTGAGTAAATTTAATGAAACAAAGTATAAATTTCGTGGAAACGTACACAAATTTTATGAAAATGATAAGGATAATGATCGAAATATGAGTTTCAAGGTAAATTGGTACAATTTATATGGAAACACGTCTAATGTTATAGTTTATGCAAAAAAATAATTGTAAAGAGAAATCGTGCCAACTTGAATCAAGCCAAACTGCACAAATTGCAAAGAAAACTGTACAAATTTTAAAGAAAACCGTACAATTGTAAGAAAAAAAAAGGGAAATTGTATAAATTTTATAAGAAATTCGTACACAAATTGGCTAAAGAACATCAAGTGGCGATGTTGGCCATAAAATTCTAAGTCGAAAATCTAAATTACACTAAATAATCTACGGAATAATGTTAGTTTAATGTCAAACAGGCGTTTTCCCAGAACAAGATAACAGATTTTCTGGACATATACAGGGTGTTTTGGATTCAGAGGCAAAGAGCAATAGAAGCCTGACATTAGGGTACCTTTTTTGGATTATTATATCGGTTCGAAGATGCAGGTGCCAGTTTAACATTGGATATTCGTTTTCTAAGTAAAAAAAACACATTTTCTCACATATAAAGTTATTTTTTCGAATTTGAAGTCAACGAGAATGGAAGTTTAATGTTAAAGGAGGCTCCGCCTTTTGGTGACGTGTTGGGAAAGAGGAGGGGGAAACTCCCAAATGTTTTTTTTTAACTTGAAGGCAAAGAGAAATAGACGTTTAACGTTAAAGTAAAGCTCTGGCATCATTGAAGACCCAATAATCGTAGTTTAATGTCGGACAGACGATTACCAGAAACAGAAAACATATTTTCTCGAAACATACAGGGTATTTTTATATAAATTTTGAGGAAAGTTGAATAAATTTGATGAAACAAAGTAAAAATCTCGTGCAAACGTACACAAATTTTATGAAAATGACGTGGGTAATGATTGAAATATGAGTTTCAAGGTAAATTGGAACAATTTATATGGAAACACGTCTAATGTTATAGTTTATGCAAAAAAATAATTGTAAAGAGAAATCGTGCAAACTTGAATCAAGCCAAACTGAACAAGTTACAAAGAAAACTGTACAATTTTGAGATGAAAATGATAAGGGTAATATTGAAATATGAGTTTCAAGGTAAATTGGAAAAATTATATGGAAACATGTCTAATGTTATAACTTATGCAAAAAAATAATTGTAAAGAGAAATCGTGCAAACTTGAATCAAGCCAAACTGCCCAAATTTCAAAGAAAAATGTACAAATTTTAAGGAAAACCGCGCAATTGTAACAGAAAAAAAATGGAAATTCTATAAATGTTATAAGAAATTCTATAGAGGGTGTACATAAATTGGCAAAAGAACTTCACGTGGCAATATTGGTCATATAAATCGATAAAAAAATCGCATTCGAGTCGTAAATAAGGTTCCAAATCGTGTTAGTTTAATGTTAAACAGGTATTTTCCCAGAACAAGATAACTGATTTTCTGTACATATACAGGGTGTTTTGAATTCAGAAGCAAAGAGTAACAGAAGCCTGACTTTAGGGCAACTTTTTTGGATCACTATATCAATTCAAGGATGCAGGTGTCAGTTTAACATTGGATAGGCGTTTTTTCAGTTAAAAAAACAGATTTCCTCACATATACAGGTTTTTTTTCGAATTTGAAGTCAACGAGCAATGAAAGTTTATCATTACAGGAGGCCCCACATCTTTGTCACGTGGTTGGGAAAGTGGAGGGGGGAGCTCCCATGTTATTTCTTATGGGAAAAAAGTTGGCCCAGGTGCCCCAATTCTACTAAGGCAAACATCTGACAAAGTAACTTCTTTGCTTCATTATATCGATTC
The DNA here is from genome assembly GCA_951805005.1 of Othius punctulatus. Lineage (NCBI taxonomy): Eukaryota > Metazoa > Arthropoda > Insecta > Coleoptera > Staphylinidae > Othius > Othius punctulatus. The sequence goes on from OX638142.1 coordinate 77,944,779, forward strand.
AAGGGTGCAATGGTGTCAGTTTAACGTCGGATGTGCCTTTTTTCAGAGAAGCACAACAGATTTTTTTCAATATATGCATTGTTATTTTCAACTTTTTAAATTTAAAAAAACGTTTAAATTACCGCAACATATGAGTTTTTTACGATGTTTCTCTTGGTGCAGTCGTACAATCGCCAATTATATGGTATTGGTGATCTTCTAAGGCTCCTATTCAATATGAGGTTAAAGTTAATCGGAAATTGTAAGTATGTGAACATGATTTTCTTGCAGATGTGGTAGTTATTTCGGTACAAAATTGTAAGGATGAATTATGAGTGAATTAATTGTGAATATTAAGTCCTGCATCCGAGATCTAATATTGTAAGTATATTGTAAGTATGTTGTAAGTAAGTATTGTAAGTATGTGAAAATAATTTTCTTGCAGATGTGGTAGTTATTTCGGTACAAAATTGTAAGGATGAATTATGAGTAAATTAATTGTGAACATGAAGTCCTGCAGCCGAGGTCTAATTATACCTGGAAGTCGTTTCTTGCGAACGCAGTGGACCAGCCAGAGGCATGGGCGGGCAGTTTTTCGCGATGCCTATCGTCCAGGTCCTTTCATTCTGCATCCTTCGCCGGGGCTGTGTGGGCAGCGCGAACAATGGCTCTAAAAGTCCCGACCTCGACCGGCCCCCTCGCCGTGGAGGCGGCCGGAGGCAACCCCCAGGCCCACGGCGACTCAGCACTTTCCCCCGCAGGACGAAAAAGCAAAGGGAGCGTGGGTGCAGATGTGTACGCACCTGTTCGCGAGGCATCCTCTCCGGGCGTTTATGGAGATTGATCGAGTCCGCCTCTCAACAGGTTCCCGTACTGGCGGTGATTAAAACTGCGCTGCCGAAGATTAGCGCCTGTTGAGCCGGGATCCTCCAGTCATCCGCTCATTAATCCACACTTCAATAGCAAAGAGGCGGGGGCGTTGCTTATGCTATGAAGGATCTAACGGGTTTAATTGAGGATGGTACGTCTAATAGTAATTGATCAGTCTTAATGAGGCATTTCGAAATCTTTCGCGTTGTTAAGATCCTCTAGGTCTCATAGTTGCTGGCAGTTAAAATGACTGAAGTAGGTTGAAACATTAAATCGTTATAAGTCATGCAAGGTGGACGAGCAGTCATTATAAGATGATTCCTGAGATCTATAGCTATAAGCTACAGGCTGTTGCCCTCATGGAGGGCAATAAGATGGAGTACACTTCTCGAAATAAATGTTATTTAAAAATAACGTAGTTACAACTAGTAGCACAGTTTTGCGACTTCTACTACAGTATTTCTTCATTTGTTTCGCCACATGCTCACACATGCTTGCTTAATTCTTACATGTGTTCTTCTATAAAGTCTATCTGCAGTTGAAGATTTTGGTCTACTATTAACATATCACAAATATTTTGTTTCAATAAATCAGAAATTTCAAATCATAAGTTCTTCTATTAAATTTTCTAATGTTACATTACAATTTTTGTTTGTAATTTATTAGTTAAAGTCTTCAATATAGAGAGAAGTCGATCTTTTTTGGAATATTTGGTTTAATTTCATCCAAATTTTGTGGATCTAATACAGATAGATCTTTACAAACATCAAAGGTATTTTGGAATCGTTTTATCATAGACTTGATTACGGTATCTATTATTACATTGAATTTTTCAAACATACATTTGTCATGTTCATCGTCTAATGTTTCATCTCCACATTTTTCTCCATTCTTTCGGCATACGAATTACTTTTTTCTTGGCAGTTCATTCAATATTCTCTCAAATATCATTTTAGAATTATGTACTGTATGTTTCATTATGTACTATTTTTTCTTCCGCCCATACTGCGAATTATTCTGAAAAATAATTTACTGAGTCACAATTCTTTGAAACTTCTGTATTTTTGTACTTTTGCACTTTGCGCCATCTGTGTAGATTTGTAGCAATGGTATTTGTAAATCAAGGGCTACGGGAAAAACGATCAGAGTGCAATTTGGTCGTTTTCCAGAAAACTAAATTGAAAGTTTCAAGTCAACTGATTATAATTGATCTACTTTGATAAGATGTGAATTAGAATATTGAGCAAATACATGAAATACACATAAGTAAAATTATTAAAACAATATATTTTTATTAACAAGTTTTGGACTCTGATCGATTTCAACAGTATTTTTAGATTTTTTATGTAGGGTACAGTACAGTATAGGTATGTACATACAAACAATATATTTTCAAATGAAATACAAATTTTTGATAAAATATTATTATAATTACCGATTATTGTCCATTAGGGGCGTCGTCTATAAATTATTCTTCTTCATCTATATCTCTAACCGTTTTAAGTCAACATCATATTCTATTTCTTCGTTTTTGAAGCGAACGGTGATCGTTTTTTACTGTTTTACTTCACGTGTCGAAACTACTTTTCCCATACTACAACATGGCACCATCAGCTCGATTTCAATAAAAATGGAATCAAAATGGAATCAAAATGTAGAAATAGAAATCATTCCTCCCCGTAGCCCTTCAAATATTTTGATCGTAGTCCAGTAATGCAGAATCTTTTGAAAAATATTGTTGCTGTTAAAATTACTTCGTATTTTTAATATTGTCTGTGAAACTTTTTGCCATTGCCCTCACATTACTGTTCGTCTTTTTGGGTTTCTCTATTGTTTCTATCACCAATTTTACTTCTACATACAAAGGTGACTTAACATTCCGTAGTTGCCGAATATTTTTTAAAGTGCCATTCTTCAGCCCACCAACTACATTCTCTCTTGTTTCTCAGATGGAGATTAACTTTTTCTTCCTTTGGTTTTGAAGAACATGTTTAAAAATGAACGAGCGTTGGTCTATTGTACACATTTTGAGTGGCACTAGTCTAGTCTACTGCTATTGAATACATTTCAGCAGTGTTTATTTTTACTGCTACTATTTTAATATTTTTTTATTTTTTTAATTTAAATCTTATTATTAGATTTCGTAATAATTTAATTAACTGTAGTATCTGACAGAAACGAAACAAATGCATCAGATCTAATTTAAATATTTGATGTAAGGCCCATTAAAATTTGTCAAAAATTTTGCTATGTAGATTTCTAGTAGCACGATTCAAACTCTTGGCTTGTATCAAGTCTGCCAAGAAGTTTATTAATATTTATTATTCTATCAATCATTTGTCAATTATATAACATTTTTCTCTTTGACTTTTAACTGTTCAGACCATAATAATTTATCAATACGATTTGAACTATAAATTATTTTGAAACAAATATAATACATATTTGTTGTCGTGTTTGTGTAAATTGCGTATAGTGGTAGTACTGACAAGATTCAACAGAAAAAAATGAGTTTGTTGCGCCGGCGCCTTACAACTATTTGCGACCGGCGCACCGGGAAATTTCCCGGCTTCCCGCCGGCCCCATCCGCCTGTGGATGGGGTAATAGTTAAAAAGTCACAAATGGGATAATGGAGTGATATAAATTAATGTAGTGTAAACAAGGGGAAGATACGTCTCAGTAGTGGGATAAAAGAGCAAGTCTATCGCGTATCATAGTGCACCGCTGATGTTTGTGTTTGGCTGGAAGGGACTGTTTTCGTTGCGCTGTTGCATCATAACTCAATTTCCACCCCCTTAGCATCCCCGTCGGTGGCCTTAAAGCCACCCAGTCCACCTCCTAGAAAATTTATTTCAATTTTTGCGCGAGGTGATGGCTTGGGATATCGGAAAACTGGCGCGGAGATAAATAAAAGCGGCGGATGAGCGCAGCAAAGAGCCGGGGATGCATGGAAATGTCTGCGGTGACCGGGTAATCTGACCCCGATGGGGCATTCGCATGCCGATGGCCGAGGGCAGCGCATGCAAATGCGTGGCGATCGGAGCCCGGTGCGGTCTTTTTTTTATGGAAGCCGCAGCAACGAGGGAGGGAAAAACCGAAAAATGCGGCGGCTCACGTATGGAAATTTACGGGGGATTACGGGGTTTATTAAAGCGGCCGCGGGGGCGGCGGATTAACGGCCGATCGCCTAATAAAACTGGATTCAATTAGGCGATTTACAACGGCTCTACATTATTGCGTCGTGTTATTAAACAATCGGACGTGACATTTTAATCGTTCAAGGCGACGCCCTCCGGCGCCGCATCCGTGCCCCACTTGCGACGGTTATTAATGCGACGCTATTACCATTAATCGCCTTCGTAAATTATGCCAGGAATTTTCCGCAGTGCAATGCTAATCTATGCAATTGTGTCCCGTCCGATGCACGCCTGAAATTTAACTGAACGCCGGAGAGCACCGTCACGACGCTATATGTCATGGGAAGAGCACGAGGGAACCAGCATCGCGATCGTCGTGTCTTCAGGTTTTTTTTCGCCTCAGAGAAACGGATATTATCTACGACACAGGCTTAAAATCTTGTGCGACTTCGTGAGAATTGGTTCTCTCGTGTAAATGCATTTCAAAAGTGTCTGCACAAACAAATACATCTTACAACAGGCAAATTTACGATAGAGCAGGGTACATACCTAAAGAGAGCGATAACAGATTGTAAACGGGATTATAAAATAGTAATGCAATGTTCGAACATGTAAACATTTCTTCACAACTCCATTTGTTTCTTTATTTTAACATTCTCTGGACACGAATCTACGTTCCAAATTCAACCACACACTTGTGACATACAAGGGCCCTCCCCCTTACTGAAGTTTATAACCTTGTCTAGACGTGTTATGTATCGGGATTAACAAGTTTCAAATAAGGGTAGGTTTTGTGTGGGTGCCACTCAAACATAAATTTGAGAATAAAATTCTGAAGTAAATGATCACTAACATTAACAAGACTATTGTACTTGTCATATATAATACGAGTGGAATCATGACTATCGATAATCTCTTGAGTTGGGGCACGAAACATGCTGTTAAATATTTGACAGCATGTTGAGTGCATCAACCAATGCGATTATCAATAATCATGATTCCAGAGTTGTATGCGTCAGATTATATAATGAATGAAAAACGTATTCCCTAGGATAGGGAATAAATGCATTACGAGTGAATATAATCATCATAGTGCATTGTAATATTTTCAATTTCCCTAAGTGTTAAAATCAACTAAACATACTTAACGCCAAAAATTAAGCCACGGTTACATGTCATTGGCTTTATTTACGGTTAAGTAGTTATAGGTTCAGCACTTACTTTGCGTTTTTCTGGTAACTTTTACAATAGCTTCCTTTTCGTGTCTCTAGCATTTCTCGACTTTCCAAAAACAACATCATTAAATGAACATATTTTACTGGTTGAACCCTTTGAAATATTTTTATCGTAGTAATTTAGCACTCACATTCCACATCAGCTTAACCATTGCCTCTTTGTACTCGTTCCCGTTTTTCTGCCCCATATTGAATGCCCAGTCTTACATGATCTGGGCCAGTTGCTCCTCTGTGCTGTTCTCGGACAAAATATAATTCCGAGAGTTGCTGAACTCGGTAAATTTTACCCAAATATACTTTTGTGATCTTGCAGTATTAGATGGTTTGTGGTTTTGTATGTTTTTTCAATATTTTTGAAGGAAAAATCACCGAAGCGCGACATTTGTCTAATTGTGACATTTCAGTTGACAGAATAGCACACCAGATGTGCAAAGCACTAAGGCACCAACTGTGATTATCACTTATTAGCCAATTCGAGTTCTCATTATCAGCTATTAGGCTATCCCAACAAAGCCCTGAGAATAATCCTAAGAATATACTGGCCAAACAAAATATCAAACATGGACTTGTGGGAACATACAAACCAAATTCCACTAAAGACCACTATTATAAAGAAAAAAAGGAGATGGATTGGCCATACACTAAGGAAACCAGTAGGAGATCTAACCAGATAGTCACTGGATTTTAATATGAGGGGACAAAGAAAACGAGGTCGACCACAGACGACATGGAGAAGAACCGTAAGGAAAGAGCTTGAACGCTGATATATAACATGGAACCAGGCAAAGCACATTGCACAAAATTAAGGCAGGTGGAAATAAATGGTGGATCAACTATGCGAAGAAGAAGAGGAGTAGTGGCAGGAGGAAGACAGTAAAATGGTGACGACATTTTATTGGTACATCAGTCACAGAAACATCAAAAGATGCCCTACACTCCCTGGTGGAGTAATAGGACCAAAGAAGAAGAAGAGGCGATCGCTAGGATAGGGAATAAAAGCATTATGAGTGATATAATCACATTAACATATGAAACTTCACACTGACGGTCCAATGAAATAACCCAAATTTTAAATTGTTGCTTGTTTCAGAGGAAGAAGAAGATGATAAATTTCATGTTTTCTACGAATGAGTGGAGTTGGTCAATGTTGGAGGCATCTACTTTGTGATACATGATGAAATTAAATAAAACAATCACGTTCTGATCATTATCAAACTTAGAGTCTAAGTTTGATAATGATCATAACGTGATCGAAACTAAAATCACTAATTTTGGTAAACATTGTGATATAAAAAAAGGAAAAGTGCTTTTGTTTAATTTCCTATTACGAATTCAACGATTTATATCACAGTATGGTTCCTAAAATTTTTATTTAGAAAATAGGCAGGTTAATACATTTAGAACATTTTGGTGTAATCGATGTTGAAACGATTTAAACGAATCACCTAATTTTGAGATTTTAACTTACTGAAATGAATTGTTCTGCTCATTTCAGTAAGTTAAAATCTCAAAATTGACAACAATTATCACCTAATTTTTAGATTTTAACTTACTGAAATGAACAGAACAATTCTAACAATACCGCTGTACAAAAAAAAAAAGGGGTTCGCAATAACTATAATGTTTCAATGTTTAACAACTATTCTTGCTAAATTGTTTTTAGTTACTATTTTGGTACATATTCTTAGTTAAAATTATGTAATGTATGTAACGTCTTCGTCGTCATTATATGAACAGAACAATTCTCATATCACGGAAAAAAAATTATACATGTGGTTCTAAATAGCTAAAATGTTTCAATGTTTAACAACTATTTTAGCTAAATTATTTTTAGTTACTATTTTGCTACATATTTTTGGTTCAAATAATGTAATAATGTTTGTCTTTGTCGTCATTAAATGAACAGAAGAATGCTCATATCACAGTAAAAATTGTTTTTAGTTACTATTTTGGTCCATATTCTTGCTTAAAATTATGTACTGTATGTAACGTCTTCGTCGTCATTAAATGAACAGAACAATTCTCATATCACAGTAACAAAATAATAAGTGTGGTTCTAAATAACTAAAATTTTCTATGTTTAACGACTATTTGTGCTAAATTGTTTTTAGTTACGATTTTGGTTCATATTCTTGGTTAAAATAGTAATGTGTGTAACGTCTTTAGCGTCATTAAATGAATAGAACAATTCTCATATCACAGCAAAAAAATAATAAGCGTGGTTCTAAATAGCTAAATTGTTTCAATGGTTAACAACTGTTTTTGCCAAATTATTTTTAGTTACTATATTGGTACATATTCTTGGTTCAAATTATGTAATAATATTTGTTTTTATCGTCATTAAATGAACAGAACAATTCTCATATCGCAGTAAAAAAATAATAAGTGTGGTTCTAAATAGCTATAGTGTTTTAATGTTTAACAACTATTTTTGCTAAATTATTTTTAGTTACTATTTTGGTACATATTCCTGGTTAAAATTATGTAATAATTTTTGTCTTTGTCGTCATTAAATGAACAGAATAATTCTCATATCACAGTTAAAACATAATAAGTGTGGTTCTAAATAGATATAATATTTCAATGTAAAACAAAAATTTTACCAAAATTTTTGTACGTATTCTTGATCAAAATTAGATAATAATTGTATTCTTCGTCGTCGTGTTCGAAATGTATTAACAAGCATTTTTCTGAATAAAAACACGAGACACAGTAGGGTGATATAAATAGTTGAATTCGTAATAGGAAATGCTATGTAATACACTGTGTAATATTTTTGCGGGCCATATAAAAAAATAATAATAAAGAAGGAAGAAAAAATAAAAAATATAATAAAAAAATAAAGTTGATGATGATTTCTTTAAAACAAAACGTTGTACTGAAAATTAGTAAACTCTGCCTTATAGAGCTAACGAGAAAGTGCCTTTGGTTTTCTTATAGCTTTTCAAATAACTTCAGAAAAAAATAATAACGAAATCGCAAGATTTCACAGTTTGTCGGATATCTCTATAAGTAAGCAGAAATTTCTGTTTTTCTCGACTGAATATTACAGACCACTAAATTGCGCAACTTTTTTTGTAATTTAACCGCCTTTGTAACTTTTACTGTTTCCAAGATTATGCTGTTACATAATTATTTACCACTAATTACCATCTACCATTATCTACCATTACCATCTATGTATCTACCAACACATAATTATTTTGATTAATTTACTTATACCTCAAGATTTATGCAATTGTCCTTAAAATCTATGCAGTTTTCTTTGCAATTTCTGTAGTTTTCCTTAAGATATGCTCTTATTTTCATGAAATTTATACGTATGCTTGTCATGTTTTTTTTTTAAAAAAATTAGATAATCTTCTGGCTAATTTGACATAAATTTGAAACATTTATAATTTTTTTCGATATTCATGAAAATGATCAACTTTTTTTTTGTAATTTTTAACAATTTTCGATGAAAAATTAACGAAAATTTCATGAATTTTCACGTGCCTACATACAAACTTCATATATAAATTTGAAACATTCATAATCTTGATATTATTTCATGAAAAGTTATAATTAGTCACAAGACTTTCATGACACCCAAAGAATATTTTATAAAATTTAAGGCTTTCCACCGGAATCTTGACAATGACAAGTAATGACAATACATTTTCATTAAATTCAGAGTCGTTTTGTCAACTCTTACATTTTATAAAAAGTTTTTAAAAATATTCTGTTTTTCTCAACAGAATATTACTGACCACTAAATTGCGTAACTTTTTTTGGTAATTTAACCGCCCTTGTAACTTTTACTGTTTCCAAGATGCCCATGCTGTTGATCATTATCTTGGACACCCTGTATACTTAATTATTTTGATTACTTGACTTATACCTCAACATTTATGCTATTGTCCTTAATATCTATGCAATTTTCTTTGTAATTTCTGTAGTTTTTCTTAAGATATGCTCATATTATCGGGAAATTTGCGCCTAGCATGCTTTTCATATTTTCTTGATTTTTTTTCATCTTCGGCAAAGTTTCATAAATTTAAAAATATTGATAAGTTTAACGATATTCATGAAAATGATAAACTATTTTTTGGTAATTTTTAATAATTTCGATGATAAATAACGAAAATTTCATGATTTTTTCACATATCTACATACAAATATGATATGATATGATATGATATGATATGATACATCTGAAACATTTATAACCTTGATGTTATTTCATGAAAAATAATTTTTAGTCATAAAACTTTCGTGATTCCCAAAGAATATTTTATAAAATTTAACACTTCGTACAGGAATCTTGACAATGACAAGTGATGACAGTAAATTTTCATTAAATTAAGAGATTGTTTTGTCAACTCGTAAATTTTATAAAAAAATCTTTGAATATCATGAAAATTTAGTGACAGTGATAAGTATGTCGAAATTTTCATTATATTTAAAGATTATTTAATAAAATTGTAAGAGTTGACAAAACAATCCCTGCATTTAATGAAAATTTACTGCCATTACTTGTCATTGTCAAGATTTTTGACACTAGACACTAGGATTAACGGAATAATATCCTTTGTAACTATAGCTATTTGGGGTATAAGTGAATAAAGTCGAATTTTATCCACGAAAAAAATACAAGTTTATACAAGAAGCGAAGCCGAGTGCGATAATGTTTTCGAGTGGATAAAATTGCTTTATTCACGTGTACTATACAAGATTTTTTCCATTTCGTTATCAGAATTCAAGAATTTGCAGATGTGAAGTGCAAGTTGAAGTTTCACATTGTCAGGTGAGAACGAAAATTTCAAGAATTGTGCGAATTTACCTATTTTTTTACTTTATTCACGTTGTCAATGGTTATAGTGAATAAAGGGAAAATGTAAACATTTTATTCACCTATTCGATTAAAGTGTAGTTTTAACGATGAGATTCAATATACATAATGAGCATTTTAATATTGCGAATAGGAAAAAATATTTTTATAGATGTTTGTTTAACTGTGGTCTATTTATATGCTGAGACTAATTACAAAAAAATATATTAACTTCAATAAGTTGTTTGCAATTTTATCGAAATGTTCATCAATAAATTTGAGAAGCGATCAGTAGTGACAAATTTTCAGGGTATTCCAAGAAATTTTCTTAGAATTCTAAGAAATTAAAGTGTCATGAAACATCTTTCGATTTCATGAAAATTTTATTGAAAATTATGAAAAATTAAGCCAAAGTTACATGTCATTGTCTTTATTTGATGTTAAGTAGTTATGCAATTTTATCGAAATTTTCATCAATAAACATGAGAAGCGATCAGTAGTGACACACTTTAAGGGTATACCAAGAAAATTTCTTAGAATTCTAAGAAATTAAAGTGTCATGAAGCATCTTTCGATTTCGTGAAAATTTCATTGAAAATTATGAAAAATTAAGCCACAGTTACATGTCATTGTTTTTATTTAAGGTTAAGTAGTTATTCAATTTTATCGAAATTTTCAACAATAAACATGAAAAGCCATCAGTAGTGACTAATTTTCAGGGAATTCCAAGAAATTTTCTTAGAATTATAAGTAATTAAAATGTCATAAAACATCTTTCGATTTCGTGAAAATTTCATTGAAAATAATGAAAAATTAAGCTACAGTTACATATCATTGTCTGTATTTAAGGTTAAGTAGTTATGCAATTTTATCGAAATTTTCATCAATAAACATCAGAAGCGATCAGTAGTGACAAATTTTCAGGGTATCCCAAGATATTTTCTTAGAATTCTAGGGACATAAAATGTCATGAAACATCTTTCGATTACGTGAAAATGTCATTGAAAATTGTGAAAAATTAAGCCACAGTTACATGTCATTGTCTGTATTTAAGGTTAAGTAGTTATGAAATTTTATGGAAATTTTCATCAATAAACATTCGAAGTGATCAGTAGTGACAAATTTTCAGAGTATTCCAAGAAATTTTCGTAGAATTATAAGAAATTAAAATGTCATAAAACACCTTTCGATTTCGTGAAAATTTCATTGAAAATTATGAAAAATTAAGCCACAGTTACATGTCATTGTCTTGATTTAATGTTAAGTAGTTATGAAATTTTATCAAAATTTTCAGAATAAACATTCGAAGTGATCAGTAGTGACAAATTTTCAGAGTATTCCAAGAAATTTTCGTAGAATTATAAGAAATTAAAATGTCATAAAACACCTTTCGATTTCGTGAAAATTTCATTGAAAATTATGAAAAATTAAGCCACAGTTACATGTCATTGTCTTTATTTAAGGGGTTATGCAATTTTATCCAAATTTTCATCAATAAACATGAGAAGCGATCAGTAGTGACAAATTTTCAGGGTATTCCCAGAAATGTTCTTAAAATTATAAGTAATTAAAATTTCATAAAACATCTTTCGATTTCGTGAAAATTTCATTGAAATTTATGAAAAATACCCGAAACATCAACCAAACTCCTAAATTGAAATATCCCTCCCAAACATTGTACGAAAGACTGACAAACCATCAAGATAGTGACTAACTGATGAACTAATGTTATTAGACAATCATTCATATTCACAACAGTTCATGGGCCGAAAGACGAAAGTCAATAGCCCATTCCATATATTATGTATCACATCGTATATCATATATCTATCAATCTATCATCAATATTATGTTATTATATGTATTAAGTATGCTGCAGATGTGTAACTGTATATGGAATATATGTTCATACTACTACTAATAAGAAACAGTTGCATGTAATTGTGTTTTTTTAGCTTCAACATGTATGTTTTTGAAATTTTTGCGTATGTATGCTGATTTTTATGAAACATGGAAATCGTAAATTTAGCATTAACGATTTCCCTGTTACACAAAAATCAGCATTCAAATTGTTTTTTAGAATGTACTGCACGTTATAACAAAAGCAATAATAATCAGCTACGTGTATATTTCCGTAGAAATATATTACAAAGAAATATGCGAATACGTTGTACAGGAATGTTCGTCAAATACATGTTAATAAAAAATGCTTTATTAACTTCCAGGCCGTCTCGTGAACCTCGCGACTTTATTACCAGCATTTCTGACATTTCTAAACGTTCATTATTAAGCATGAAAAATATCGAATGCTTTGAGAGATAACAATCGTGCCCTGTATGATGGGCGAGGATGTGCATCAGTCGGAAAATGCTTGTGTGGGGAAATCATGCGCGACTGCATTATGAAGATTCCTGGCCCACAAAAGGAAAACGGGGACACAGAGGAGGACTAACGTAATGCCAGGCTATGCATTTGTATGCATTTGTATGCATGTATGTATAAACGCGGACGTGTGGGGGGAAATTAGCGTCGCGTGAGATATTCATCATGCAGCCTGTAGTACATTCGCAGTGTTAAATTTATTATCACGAATAAGTCAAACGGACGAAGGTAATATCTGCACGATTATGTGAGGGCTAAGCTAGGAATTCGCCTGATGGAATGGTAAATTCGCCATGAGTATTTCATTAGTTTTTCATTAAAATGTGCATTGCGATATTTTTAGTAGGTATTCGTTAAAAATGTAATCGAAATTTATGAAGAATGCCTCATTAAATGTGTTATTAATGTTTCCAGTAAAAATTATCACCAGTCTGACGAGGTTTTCCCTAAAAAGCGAACTGTTGATAGAAGAGACGGAAATACATTTAGTTGATTGCCAAATAAAACTGGTTTTAAATGCAGAGTGCTCAAGAAGAAGTGATGTTGACTTGTTTGACTTGTTCAGGATGCAAATCAAATATGTTTTGCTGCGTTGCTGAAAAGTTTGCTAGATACAAGCAAATAATTTAACTAGATTTTTTTTCAAATGTCATTATTTATCATTATTTTGATGGAACTAGCTGGAAGAAAAGTCGACACCACTTTTTTGAGTGCTCTGTATAACGAATGATACGATTATATATTATATTCGTATACGAATATACGAAGGATACTGATTTACATGATAACGATTATTGGTACATAAAATATGAACATATTAAAAGTGCTAACATATTTCACTTATTATGAATCGAAAATATGCGTCAAAAATTTCTTGAAATGTAGGTTTCATATAATATATATATATATATATATATATATATATATATATATATATATATATATATATATATATATGTATATATATATATAATCGATCTTTATTGGGCTATCGACCCCATTCTAATAATAATTAGTCAATTTTATATGTATTTATTTAATTAAACTCCAATTACTGGTACGTATCATATGCAACCAAATCAACTGCACGACCTACGGAATCCAATTAGCCTTCTGTCAACTTCATCGCGTTTAATCGCTCCCCGAGGCTCTAACATCCCCAACTTCCCCTTTTTACAAATTAGTTTAAACTCCTCCCTCCAGGCATCGACCTCCGCTGCGTCCGCTTCTGAACTTCTTCGTCTTCCACTCTTCGACTCCGGCGAATGTTTATGCGGACTTTTCGCAAAGTTCCAAAGACCGGATATTGTGCTATGTGCGGGCGCGACGCTAGCAAAAGTACAACAGACGTAAAAGTAACTCGCAGGGGTAGGAAATATGCGGCAAGGGTTGAGGGCGCAGATCGGAGAACAATGGGGATGTGCAAGTTGATACTTCGGTTTTTCTCTCCGAGGGAAGGAAATGCGTTTTTCCAAGCCGTCCCAATTTCAGTTTTGAGCTGGCCGGAAATCTGTACAGGCTATTTTTATTGCAGTCGTCATTACTGAAAAATAATATAATATATTGGCTCTTGCCAAAGTTTCATTACCATATTTCTAGCTTTCATATGCTTCTCACATACTTCATCATATTATATTTGGTTCATAAGTTCTGGAAACTGTACATTTGGGAATAAACTCCGTAAGCTCTGGACTGATGAGACCCACTAGGTCGAAACCTGTCTCCAGTTGTCTCGGAGGTTACATACATATGTACAAATATTTAAAATCATAATTAAATTTCTTTTAGGTCTCTTACAAGAGAAGTTATTGAAGTGCCTAAATTTAATTCTCCGTTCATTTTCAGTCAATAATTGTTACGACTTATTTTTTGCTATTTTTTTAATTAGGCAGATTATGACATTTTTATTCCTTGGAATTCCAAGAAAATTTCTTGAAATACCCTGAAAATTTGTCACTACTGATCGCCTTTCGTGTTCTTTGATGAAAATGTTGTTAAAATTGCATAACAACTTTACCTTAAATACAAACACTGACATGTAACTGTGACTTAATTTTCATAATTTTCAATGAAATTTTCTCGAAATCGAAAGATGTTTCGTGACATTTTAATTCCTTAGAATTCTAAGAAAATTTCTTGGAATACCCTGAAAATTTGTCACTACTGATCGCTTCTCATGTTTTTTGATGAAAATTTCAATAAAATTGAATGACTACTTAACCTTTAATAAAGACAATGACATATATCTGTGGCTTAATTTTCATAATTTACAGTGAAATTTTCACGAAATCGAAATATGTTTCATGACACTTTAATTTTTTAGAATTCTAAGAAAATTTCTTGGAATACCCTGAAAATTGGTCACTACTAATCGCTTCTCATGTTTATTGATGAAAATTTCGATAAAATTGCATAACTATTTAACCTTTAATAAAGACAACGAAATGTAACTGTGGCTTATTTTTCATAATTTTCAAAGAAATATTCATGAAATAAAAAGATGTTTTATAACTTTTTTATTCCTTAGAATTCTAACAAAGTTTCTTGAAATACCCTGAAAATTTGTCACTACTGATCAATTTTCATGTTTTTTGATGAAAATTTCGATAAAATTGCATAACAACTTAGCCTTAAATAAAAACACTGACATGTAACTGTGGCTTAATTTTTCATAAGTTTCAATGAAATTTTCACGAAATCGAAAGATATTTTATGACATTTTAATTTCTTAGAATTCTAAGAAAATTTCTTGGAACACCCTGAAAATTTGTCACTACTGATCGCTTCTCATCTTTATTGATGAAAATTTCGATAAAATTGCATAACAACTTAACCTTAAATAAAGACAACGAATTGTAACTGTGGCTTAATTTTTCGCAATTTTCAATGAAATTTTCATGAAATCACAAGATGTATTATGACATTTTAATTTCTTAGAATTCAAAGAAAATTTCTTGGAAGACCCTGAAAATTTGTCACTACTGATCGCTTCTATGTTTATTTATGGAAATTTCAATAAAATTGCATAACAACTTATCAAAATTAATATATTTTGTTTGTAATTAGTCTCCGCATATAAATAGACCGCTGTTATACAAACATCTTACAAAATATTCACTGGATCACAATGGATATTATTCCTCCTTTATTCCTAGTGTCTATTGTCAAAAATCTTGACAGTGACAAGTAATGGCAGTAAATTTTCATTAAATTCAGAGATTGTTTTGTCAACTCTTACAATTTTGTAAAAAAAATCTATGAATATAATGAAAATTTAGTGACAATGATAAGTAATGTCTAAATTTTCATGATTTTTAGAGATTCCTGTGCCAAGTCTTAAATTTTATAAAATTTTCTTTTTGCTAATCTTGAAAGTCTTGTGACTAATTATCATTTTTCATGAATGAATGTTTCAAAGTTATATATCAAATTTATATGTAGGTATGTGAAAAATTCATGAAATTTTCGTTAAATTGTGATCGAAAATTGTTAAAAAATACCAAAAAAAGTTTATCATTTTCATGAATATCGTTAAATTTATAAATGTTTCAAATTTATGTCAAATTTGACAAAAGGTTTTCAAAAAAATTCAAAATACATGAAAGCATACTATATGTTAAATTTGCCGGAAGATTTTCAAAAAAGTTCAAAAAACATGAAAGCGTGCTATATATAAATTTCATGAAAATATGAGCATTATTTCTTAGAATTCTAAGAATTTTTTTTGGGATACGCTGAAAATGTGTCACTACTGATCGCTTCTCATGTTTTTGGATGTAAATTTCGATAAAATTGCATAACAACTTAAACTTAAATAAAGACAATGATATGTAACTATGGCTTAATTTTCATAATTTTCAATGAAATTTTCACGAAATCGAAAGATGTTTTATGACACTTTAATTTCTTAGAAATTATTGTCAAAAATATTGACTGGGACAAGTAATGGCAGTAAATTTTCATAAAATTTAGAGATTGTTTTGTCAACTCTTACAATTTTATAAAAAAATCTTTGAATATAATGAAAATTTAGTGACAATGATAAGTAATGTCTAAATTTTCAAGATATTCAGAGATTCCTGTGCCAAGTCTTAAATTTTATAAAATTTTCATTTTGCTAATCATGAAAGTCGTGTAACTAATTATCGTTTTTCATGAATGAATGTTTCAAAGTTATATATCAAATTTGTATGTAGGTATGTGAAAAATTCATTAAATTTTCGTTAAATTGTGATCGAAAATTGTTAAAAATTACCAAAAAAGGTTCATTTTCATGAATATTGTTAAATTTATAAATGTTTCAAATTTATGTCAAATTTGCCGCAAGATTTTCAAAAAAATTAATAGAACATGAAATCGTACTGTATGTAAATTTCATGAAAATATAAGCATAATTTCTTAGAATTCTAAGAAAATTTCTTGGAATACCCTGAACATTTGTCACTATTGATCACTTCACATGTTTTTTGATGAAAATTTCAATAAAATTGCATAACAACTTAACCTTAAATTAAGACAATGACATGTAACTGTGGCTTAATTTTTCATAATTTTTAATGACATTTGCACGATATCGAAAGATGTTTCATGACATTTTAATTTCTTAGAATTCTAAAAAATTTCTTGGAATACCCTGAAAATTTGTCATTGCTGATCGCTTCTCATGTTTGTTGATGAAAATTTCGATAAAATTGCAAAACAACTTAACCTCAAATGAAGACAATGACATGTAACTGTGCCTAAATTTTTCATAATTTTCAATGAAATTTTCACGAAATCGAAAGATGTTTTATGACATTTTAATTACTTATAATTCTAACTTATTGAAATTAATATATTTTTTTGTGATTAGTCTCCGCATATAAATAGACCGCTGTAAACAAACATCTAACAAAATATTCACTGGATCACACTCGATATTATTAATATCCACCACACTAGATATTATTCATTTATTCTTAGTGTCTATTGTCAAAAATCTTAACAGTGACAAGTAATGGCAGTAAATTTTCATTAAATTCAGAGATTGTTTTGTCAACTCATACAATTTTATTAAAAAAATCTTTAGATATAATAAAAATTTAATTTTTTCAATTTTTAAATTTGCTTACTATGTGTAAATTGTTAAAATTGCATATGTTAAAGAAAACTACAGAAATTGCAAAGAAAATTGCATAGATTTTAACAACAATTGCATAAATTTTAAGGTAAAAGTCAAGTAATCTAGTAGTAAAGTAAAGCATATAACAAAATTTGTCATTTTCAGTGAATAATTGTTACGACTTACGACCGATTATGACATTTTAATTCGTTAGAATTCTAATTAGGCCGAAGCTGAATTATAACTATAACGTAGGTGGTCAGCAGGTTGACAAACATGAAGATTGTGGTGTAGTTTATGGCGAAGAATCCACCGGCGGACACTGATGGCATCCTGGAGCTCGTCTGCTGGGCGAAAGCGAAGAGACGGTCCTTCAGGTGGGCCAAATTCACGTGCCTATTCAAAGCCCTGTAAGCTGCATTCTTGCAGCTGACTCCTTCCCTCGCGAGCATCTCTCCTTTGAAAGACAAAGCTCCAATCATGATCTGGAATGAAATAAGTTGATGATCACTTCGAATTCGAAGTCCATAGATGATACGTAACAGAAGAGAAGAAGAGAAGAGTAGAGAAAAGAAGAGAAGAGAATAGAAGGGAAGAGAAGAGAAGAGAAGAGAAGGAAAGAGTAGAGAAGAGAAGAGAAGAGAAGAGAAGAGAAGAGAAGAGAAGAGACGAGAAGAGAAGAGAAGAGAAGAGAAGAGAAGAGAAGAGAAGAGAAGAGAAGATAAGCTCAAATCATGATCTGGAATGAAGTAAGTTGATGATCACTTCGAATTCAAACTCCATAGATGATACTTAACAGAAGAGAAGAAGAAAAGAGTAGAGAAGTGAAGAGAAGAGAAGAGAAGAGAAGAGAAGAGAAGAGAAGAGAAGAGAAGAGAAGAGAAGAGAAGAGAGGAGAACAGAAGAGAAGAGAAGAGAAAAAAAGAAGAGTAAAGTATTCGTACCAGTTGAAATGATGGCGATCGAAATGTTCGAATTTTTTGTGAAAAAAATAAAATTGTTCTTTGGGTAATTAGAATCTAAAATTTGCATATTTCTATAAATACATAGTTTAAACATTTGATCACATTACAGAAGAGTGTGCCTTCGTGGCAATTTTGCTCATCTCTTCACTGCTTCTATTTTATTTACACTTTACATTATTATTATTACACTGTTAGGTTTTCACTAATCTAAAAGTAGATACTACTTAAAATGAAGTATGAAAGAAGCTCCGGATGAACTCATGTATTAAGACCCACCAGGTCGAAACCGGTCTAAATTTTTCCGTGGAGAAGACATCCAAATGTACAAATATTAAAAATGTACAATTAAATTATAGATACTACTTACCACATATCTTACTAAAGAAGTTGAAAGCATGGTACCAGTGTGGTTGCTCAAACTACGGTTGATGATTCTCAATACGCTGATTATGCAGCATATGAAGTTACCAAATATGTGCCATCCGAAAGCATCGTTGAAGATGTCCACGCAATCGCACAGCTCTCCATGCAGCCTGCCCAATGCATCCACTTGAACGCCTCGTTTCGCCTTCATATCCACAATCCCCAGGGAGTCATCGAAGTTTCTTGTAATAATGTTAAGGCACGAGAATCTCTTTCGGATGTGGGCCAAGAGTGAGTACTGAAACAGCGCAGCTGCTGTTATCCAGTAGAACTGAATTGTGTTGTTGAACACCACGTAGTACTTCTTCCATTCTGTGTGGTAGTACTGTACTACCAGGAATAGGACTATTAAAGTGAACTCCCCAGCGGAAACAATAGCGAAGATTGCGTGCAATAAGATTTTACTGGGAAGCCTCAGCATGTGCAAGTTGCCAATTTCCGAATCAATATTTCGCATCTTATCGAAAATCGATTGCAATCTTTCAGCGTTCTGGTGGCAAGCACTGAAGATGATTCCAACGTTAAGCGCGCAAGTCATTAAGTTGCAGAGTATTCCGAATATGTCCGTAATGCTGAGCGAATATCCGCTCAACCGAATACCACCTTCAACCGAAACCACCATCGAAGCTACACAGATGGCTATTGCCACATATGAGTAGATGTGGTTGATTTTGAAGGTCCTGCTTTGCTTGTTATAGAATGGTACGATACCTATGTATCCGCACCATTTTAATATCCAATGAAGTTCTTCGCCTACCATCGTTGATTGTTAGCAATGGATTGGACAAACATCCATTTGATTGTGTAATATTATGACAAATTTATTTATTATTTAAAGCAGTACTAATTAGTTGTGGAATAATAATAATGGATATGGTAATTTTCCTCGTTATACATATTGATTGTTTATTTATGAGGCAACCAAACATAATATGTGAAGGATTTGTTTTTCAAGCCACTTCAAAACTAAACAAAAAATAACAATAATAATCGCATTATAGTACTATTAATAATAGTACTACGTTTATAGTACTTACTATTCAATGTGTCATCAATTTTTCTTGAAAACTAATCAATCATTTTCAATTTTCATAATACTATTCAATGTGACATTTCTTTAATACATGTCACAATAGCTACATTTATTATAAACTTCCTAGTATAATCAAAGGATTTCACAAGTAACTTCTAGTTTGATCTCTAGTTAGTGGCAATTTTTTGAATTATTACTTAGGTACTTAACTTGAAGAAAATTCTCTTGCTGGATTTATTATTTATTGTAACAACTTCAGCTAGTCTTCATTTATTGGTTCATACTTATCGTCTAGACTCCAGGATCAAATATAGATCAAATGATTTCGCAAGCATTATTGATAAACTTCTGGACGATTTGGTTGCATTTCTTGGAATTATTACTTAGGTACATTTCTTAACTTGAACCAAATTCTCTTACTGGATTTATTATTTATTCTAACAGCATCATCTAGAGTCTTGATTTACTCGTTCATGCTAAGAGTCTAGACTCTAGGATCAAATATAGATCAAATTATGTCACAAGCATTATAGATAAACTTCTGGACGTTTTGTTTGCATTTCCTGGAATTATTACTTAGGTACTTTTCTTAACTTGAACCAAATTCTCCTGCTAGATTCATATATTTATTTAGACAACTTCAGCTAGAGTCTACATTTACTCGTTCTTGCTAATAGTCTAGAATCTAGGATCAAATATAGATCAAATGATTTCACAAGCATTATAGATAAACTTCTGGACTTGTTGGTTGCATTTTCTGGAATTATTAGTTAGGTTACTTAAATTTTCTTAAGTTGAACCAAATTCTCCTGCTGGATTAATTATTTATTCGGACAACTTCAGCTAGAGTCTTCATTTACTCGTTCATGCCAATAGTCTAGAATCTAGGATCAAATATAGATCAAATTTTGTCACAAGCATTATTGATAAACTTCTGGACTTTTTGGTTGCATTTTCTGGAATTATTACTTAGGTTACTTAAATTTTCTTAACTTGAACCAAATTCTCCTGCTGGATTAATTATTTGTTCAGAAAACTTCAGCTAGAGTCTTCATTTACTCATTTATGCTAATAGTCTAGAATCTAGGTTCAAATATAGATCAAATGATTTCGCAAGTATTATAGACAAACTTCTGGACGTTTTGGTTGCATTTCTTGGAATTATTACTTAAGTACATATCTTAACGTGAACCAAATTTTCTTGCTGGATTTATTATTTATTCCAACAGCATCAGGTAGAGTCTTGATTTACTTGTTCATGCTAATAGTCTAGACTCTAGGATCAAATATAGATCAAATTATGTCACAAGCATTATAGATAAACTTCTGGATGTTTTGTTTGCATTTCCTGTAATTATTACTTAGGTACTTTTCTTAACTTGAATCAAATTCTCCTGCAGGATTCATTATTTATTCAGACAACTTGAGTTAGAGTCTACATTTACTCGTTCGTGCTAATAGTCTAGGCTCTAGGATCAAATATAGATGAAATGATTTCATAAGCCATATAGATCAAATTCTGGACGTTTTAGTTGCATTTCTTGGAATTATTACTTAGGTACATATCTTATCTTGAACCAAATTATCTTGCTGGATTTATTATTCATTCTAACAGCATCAGCTAGAGTCTTGATTTATTCGTTCATGCTAATAGTCTAGACTCTAGGATCAAAAATAAATCAAATGATTTCACAAGCCATATAACTTAGACGATTTTTTCCAAAATTACTTACATTTTTCGAAAAAATAAGTTATTATTTGAAGCACATTGTACAACGCACAAAAAAGTTCTTGCGTTTATTTATGATAACTTTATACAAGATCCATTTAAATATATTTACGTTCGTATAGTAAATTGGTTTATTCACACAATTTTGAGCATAACCTCTAATATGGAATTTGTTTTTTGTTTTCTTCTGAAAACTTTATATCTTTCTTTGGATTGTTATAGATGATCCATTTAAATTCACTTACTTTCGTATAATCTCTTGGTATATTTACGAAATTTGGAACATAACCTCAAAAATAGTTATTTTTGTTTACTTTTGAAAACTTTATGTCTTTCTCTGGATTATCGTCTGCAATTTGGAACCCAATTGTATTTTACTGCAATATTCTTCTGGACACTTAGTAAACTTATTAGGTGTACTCGTTACAATAGCACCAACACGCAATAAGTAAACTAAATTATAATATAATATTATACATACAGTACGTGACCTCTCTGGCACATTGGTCGTTCATTAATCAATAATACACAACACTGCACCACCTATGTTAATAATCAATTATGGACATTATTATAGTAATTATTCCAAATACTCTGCTACTTTCGCACATTAAAATGTAATTACTATACTACAGTATACGATGTTACAACTGTACACATCTTAAAGTCGATATTAATTACATTCACGGTTTTATTTGCCACCTACGTAAATATCACGAGTCACGCAAATTACATTATTTTAATGAAATTGTTTTCTGTTTATGCCACATAAAAATTCAATAATAGATTAATAGATTAGATTATTTTAGAACAATTATTATTTTATTAAGCTAATGAAATATATAAACAAATTACTTTAAGGAACTGATAAATTATTATAACGTGACTTAATTGTTTCCGGATATTAGAAGTGGTCTTTCTTTTATAGATTATTATAATAAATTAGTAAGTATAAGTAATTAGGTCATAATTATCCATAAAAAACGTTTGTAACCAATTAATTCCTTAGTTGGTTCTTGTAGTGCAAGTTGCCAGTACTGCAGGCAAAGAAGAGGTGCCCATTTTCAAGACATTCGTCTGTATATCAATATCTGGTAATGCATTTAATTCTGTAGATACATATTTCATATTCTAAGAGTCAATGAATTTTATTAGTTGAATCTGGATTATATTTTGTAGTCTTTATACAGGGTTCGTGCAATAAATATCGGTACTGATTTTTGCTGCCAATGGGAATGGCGGTCTCTATGGGTGGGAACGGTGGTGGAGAATGTAACTTAAGCTATGATAACCTGCTCAATTGCGTCCGACCCTCCGAACGTTTGAAGTATGTGAAGGACGGTCTCTATGGGCGGGAACGATGGTGGAGAATGTAACTTACGCTATGATAACCTGCTCAGTTACCTCCGAACTTTTGGAGTGTGTGAAGGGCGGTTTCTATGGTTTCTATCATAATTATCCATAAAAAAAGTTTGTAACCAATTAATTCCTCAGTTGGTTCTTGTAGTGCAAGTTGCCAGCACTGCAAGCAAAGAAGAGGTGCCCATTTTCAAGACATTCGTCTATATCTTGTATATCAAAATCTGGTAAAGCATGAATGAATGAAGAGACAATAAATTTTATTAGTTGAATCTGGATTATATTTTGTAGTCTTTATACAGGGTTTGTTCAATAAATATCGGAACTGACTTTTTTGCCAATGGAAAGGGCGGTCTCTATAGGCGGGAATGGTGGAGGAGAATGTAGCATACGCTATGATAACCTGCTCAGTTGCCTTCGACCCTCCGAACCTTTGGAGTGTGTGAAGGGCGGTTTCAATGGGCGGGAACAATGGTGGATAATGTAACTTACGCTATGATAACCTGCTCAGTTACTTCCGAACCTTTGGAGTGTGTGAAGGGCGTTTCAATGGGCGGGAACAATGGCAGATAATGTAACTTACGCTATGATAACCTGCTCAGTTACCTCCGAACCTTTGGAGTGTGTGAGGGGCGGTCTCTATGGGCGGGAACGATGGTGGATAATGTAACTTACGCTATGATAACCTGCTCAGTTACCTCCGAATCTTTGGAGTGTGTGAAGGGCGGTTTCTATGGGCGGGAACGATGGTAAAGAATGTAACTTACGCTATGATAACCTGCTCAGTTACCTCCAACCCTTCGAACCTTTGGGGTGTTTAAATCGCAGCCAAATTGATAATGTATTTAATGCTGGCATCGAGAGTGAAAACGCAGGGAAGCAGCGTACCATCAAATTTTGCGTTAAACTGAAGAAATTCTCTACGAAGACTTTTGAAATGATTCGTGAAGCTTGCAAGGACAAATCCATGCCCTGAATGTGTTTTTGAGCTACGCAAAAAAATCAAAGGTGGCAGGGAAGACGTCGAAAACGAACAACGCTTTAGACGTCCTAAATCGACCCGAACCAAAGAACATTCTTCAGTTTTGCTTCTTTTAGGATTTCTTTGGTTTAACGCAAAATTTGATGGCACACAATGGTTTGCTGAATTTTCAATCTCGATTCCAACACCATTTTTCCAGCACTCACAGACTTTCCAGCACAGCAGATTTCCAACACTACCAGTTTGGCCTCGATCTATACACTCCAAAGGCTTGGAGACAACTGAGCTGGTTCTCCTAGCTTACGTTACATTCCCCCACTACCGATCCCAGAATATCTCAAGAACAGATATGTTAAATTATTAGATTCTATATTATCACATTAACTTTGAGAGAGGTTCATTCGATTTCGGCTCATGCTCCAAAAATAAAATATAAGGTTTTATACCTTAAGGTATATAAGGTATAAAATATTTTGATGATTTGTAGAAAAAACCATTTATTTGTGGGGCAATGACTAAATTATGATCAACCTTATGAACAATTATGCAGCTCGTAATTGAAGTTGGAGTCGAGGCAAACAAAAAACCACGAGATTGAGTGCATTATTTATTTACATTGCAAAAGTTAACATGCCAATTGTGTGGCTTGTAAATTCAAATTGAGTTCGACGTGTCTACGCTGAACTCTTGCCGCACTTTTATTTGGGCAGAAGCTGTATTAAAACGATTACGTAAGTGGTCAATAGGTTGATGAACGTGAAGATCGTGGTGCAGTCTACGTTGAAGAATCCAGCAGCAGACACCGAAGGCATCCTGGAGTTCGCCTGCTGGGCGAAGGCGAAGAGGCGGTCCTTCAGAGGAGCGACATTCACGTGCCTATTTAAGGCCCTGTAGGCTGAATTCTTGCAGCTGGCACCTTCCCTCGTGAGCTTCTCTCCTTTGAAGGCCAGAGCTCCGATCATGGTCTGAAATCAAATAAGTTGATGATGAGTTGATTGATTGATGACTGAGTTAGGAGTGCACATGTCAAAAACGAAAATTGAACTTCAGATTCAAATCTGTAGTTTGAATAAATGCTGTAGTTTGGCCACCTTCGCGCACCTTCGCTCTAAGAATAAAGATCAAAAATGCAATTACTTAACAGAAAAATCTACGTATCAGTTCACCTTATTGGCTGCCCCTGAATACGAGTTACACTGATCATATCTTCACAAGAGTCCTCAAATGGTTACTTTTACAGCTTCTCTTTCATTTTAGATTTAAACTGATTTCATCTTTAACTGGTTGACTTTACTGCATCTCTTTCATATTAAATTTTATACTGATCTCAATCTTTAACTGATTACCTTTACTGCATCTCTTTCATTTAGATTTAAACTGATCTCATCTTTAACTGTTTACCTTTACCACACATCTTTCATTTAGATTTAAACTGATCTCATCTTTAACTGGTTACATTTACTGCTTCTCTTTTATCTTAGATTTAAACTGATTTCATCTTTAACTGTTTACCTTTACCACATCTCTTTCATTTAGATTTAAACTGATCTCATCTTTAACTGTTTACCTTTACCCCACATCTTTCATTTAGATTTAAACTGATCTCATCTTTAACTGGTTACATTTACTGCTTCTCTTTTATCTTAGATTTAAACTGATTTCATCTTTAACTGTTTACCTTTACCACACATCTTTCATTTAGATTTACACTGATCTCATCTTTAACTGTTTACCTTTACCACATCTTTCATTTAGATTTATACTGATCTCATATTTAACTGGTTACATTAACTGCTTCTCTTTTATCTTAGATTTAGACTGATTTCATCTTTAACTGGTTACCTTTACTGCATCTCTTCCACCTTAGATTAAAACTGATTTCATCTTTAACTGCTTACCTTTACTGCACCTCTTTTATGTTAGATTTAAACTGCTCTCATCTTTAACTGGTTACCTTTACTACTTTTCTTTTATTTTAGATTTAATCTGATTTCATTTTTAACTGGCAACCTTTAATGCCTCTCTTGTATTTTAAATTTGAACTGATCTCATCTATAATTACTTAGCTGTACTTCTTCTCTTTCTTTTTAGATTTGGACTCATTTTAACTGGTCACCTTCACTGATCTCATCTTTAACTGATTACATACACTGCTCCTCTTTCATTTTAGATTTGAACTGATCGCATCTTTAACTACTTGCCTTTACTGCTTCTCTTTCATTTTAGATTTGAACTCATATTTAACTGGTTACCTTTACTGCTGCCCTTCCATTTTAATTATTGCACTTCTGGTTTTAAAAATAACTAATATGGAAGTATGTAGTACTTACCACATATCTCAGTATTGAAGTTGAAAGCATCATACCAGTTTCGTCAGTCAAACTGCGGTTGATGATTCTTAACACGCTGATTGTGCAGCATATATAATTTCCAAACAGATGCCATCCGAAGGCTTCGTTGAAGATGTCCACGCACTCAGAGAGCGACCCATGCAGCCTGCTCAGGGCCTCCACTTGAATGCTCGATTTGGTCTTCATATTCTTGATCCCGAGGGACTCGTCGTAGTTTTTTATGATGGTATCAAGGCACGAGAATCTCTTTCGGATATGAGTCAAGAGAGAATATTGAAAAAGCGCCACTGCTGTTATCCAATAGAACTGAATCGTGTTGTTGAACACGATGTAATACATCTTCAGTTTTGTGTGGTAGTATTGTATCACCAGGAATGCGATTATTAAAGCGAACTCCCCAGCAGAAACAATTGCGAAGGTCGTGTACAATGCGATTTTACTAGGAAGCCTCAGCATGTTCAAGCTGCCAATTTCCAAATCAATATCTTGCATCTTATCGAAAATCGATTGTAATCTATCGGCGTTCTTGTGGCATGCACTGTACATCATTCCTGCGTTGATCGCGCAATTCATTACATTGCATAGTAATGCGAATGTGTCCCCAATGTTGAGCGTATATCCGCTGAAACGAAGAGCACCTTCAACAGAAATGACCATCGATGCCACAGATATGGTCATTGCTGTGTACGAGTAGATGTAGTTGGTTTTGAAGGTCCTGGCTTGCTGGTTGTAAAACGGTATGACTCCTATGCATCCGCACCAGGTTAATATCCAGTGCAGTTCTTCACCTAACATAGTTGATTGTTAGTAAACTATTGGACAAATGACCTTTTGAGTGGGCAGTATTATGACTAATTTATTTGTTATTTATTGCACTAATTAGAAATTTATTGGTAATTAGAAATCGTGATCATTAAAATACATATTTAGATGGTAATCGTGAGCTTGGTTTTATGTATTTCCATATAACGTTATTGATTATTTATTAATAATTAATTGCCGTAAATATTTTTGTACTAATCATAAAAACTTTTACTTCTGTGATTCAAATAATTTTGATGGTGAAACTTGGATAAAACTATATACACATCTATTTCACTTTGCAGAGGAGTGCAGATTCAGTCAGATGTCTGAAGTTAAATGACTGAAATCAGATGACTGAAGTCATCTAACTTCAGTTATCTGACTGAATCTGCACTTCCCTTCAAAGTGAAATAGATGTATATATAGTTTTATCCAAAATTCATTATTAAAATGATTTATTTAATCACAGAAATAACAGTTTTTCTAATTAGTACAAACCTGTCAGACAAGTACTAATTAGTACTAGAAGTTCTGATTAGTACACAATATGTCAGATGTCAGATGACTCACAGTTCTAACTTGTTTCTCAACTTCTTCAGGTCTGAAGTAATCAGATTTAGTTTTCCGAATATGACTGAAGTCAGATGACTGAAATCAGATGACTGACAGTTCTAACTTCTTTCTAAACTTCTTAAGGTCTGAAGTCATCTAACTTCAGTTATCAGAAAATGACTGATGTCAGATAACTGAAGTTAAATGACTGAGGTCAAATGGCTGAAGTCTAGCTTCAGTTATCTGACCGAATCTGCACTTCCCTTCAAAGTGAAATAGATGTATATATAGTTTTATCCAAAATTAATTATTAAAATGATTTATTTAATCACAGAAATAACAGTTTTTCTGATTCATACAAAATTGTCAGACAAGTACTGATAAGTACTAGAAGTTCAGATTAGTACACAACTTGTCAGATGTCAGATAAGTGAAGTCAGATGACTGAAATCAGATGACTGACAGTTCTAATTTCGTTCTCAACTTCTTAAGGTATGAAGTCATCCAAGTTCAGTTATCAGAAGATGACTGATGTTAGATGACTGAAGTCAGATCACTGAAATCATCTAACTTCAGTTATCTGACTGAATCTGCACTTCTCTTCAGAGTGAAATAGTTGTATATATAGTTTTATCCAAATTTCTTCATCAACATTATTTATTTAATCACAACAATAAGTTTTTCTGATTAGTACAAAACTGTCAGACAAGTACTGATTAGTACTAGAAATTCTGATTAGTACACAACTTGTCAGATGTCAGATAAGTGAAGTCAGATGACTGAAATCAGATTACTGGCAGTTCTAACTTGGTTCTCAACTTCTTTAGGTCTGAAGTCATCTAACTTCAGTTATCAGAAAATGACTGATGTCAGATAACTGAAGTTAAATGACTGAGGTCAAATGGCTGAAGTCTAGCTTCAGTTATCTGACCGAATCTGCACTTCCCTTCAAAGTGAAATAGATGTATATATAGTTTTATCCAAAATTAATTATTAAAATGATTTATTTAATCACAGAAATAACAGTTTTTCTGATTCATACAAAATTGTCAGACAAGTACTGATAAGTACTAGAAGTTCAGATTAGTACACAACTTGTCAGATGTCAGATAAGTGAAGTCAGATGACTGAAATCAGATGACTGACAGTTCTAATTTCGTTCTCAACTTCTTAAGGTATGAAGTCATCCAAGTTCAGTTATCAGAAGATGACTGATGTTAGATGACTGAAGTCAGATCACTGAAATCATCTAACTTCAGTTATCTGACTGAATCTGCACTTCTCTTCAGAGTGAAATAGTTGTATATATAGTTTTATCCAAATTTCTTCATCAACATTATTTATTTAATCACAACAATAAGTTTTTCTGATTAGTACAAAACTGTCAGACAAGTACTGATTAGTACTAGAAATTCTGATTAGTACACAACTTGTCAGATGTCAGATAAGTGAAGTCAGATGACTGAAATCAGATTACTGGCAGTTCTAACTTGGTTCTCAACTTCTTTAGGTCTGAAGTCATCTAACTTCAGTTATCAGCACATGACTGATGTTATATGACTGAAGTCAGATGACTGAAATCATCTACCTTCAGTTATCTGCACTTCTCTTCAACGTGAAATAGATGTATATATAGTTTTATCCAATATTCATCATTAAAATGATTTATTTATTCACAGAAATAACAGTTTTTCTGATTCGTAGAAAACTGTCAGACAAGTACTGATTAGTACTAAAAGTTCTGATTAGTACACAACTTGTCTGATGTCAGATGATTGAAATCAGTTGACTGACAGTTCTAACTTCTTTCTCAACTTCTTAAGGTCTGAAGTCATCTAACTTCAGTTATCAGAAGATGATTGATGTCATCTGACTGAAGTTAGATGACTGAAGTCATCTAACTTCTGTTATCTGACTGTGTCTGCACTTCTCTTCAATGTGAAATAGATGTATATATAGTTTTATCCAAATTTCATCATCAAAATTATTTATGTAATCACAGCAATAACAGTTTTTTTGATTAGTTCAAAACTGTGATACAAGTACTGATTAGTACTAGAAGTTCTGATTAGTACACCACTTGTCAGATGTCTGATAAGTGATGTCAGATGACTGACAGTTCTAACTTCTTTCTCAACTTCTTAAGGTCTGAAGTCATCTTATTTCAGTTATCACAAGATGATTTATGTCAGATGACTGAACTTAAATGACAGAAGTCATCTAACTTCAGTTATCTGACTGAATATGTACTTCTCTTCAAAGTGAAATAGATGTATATATATATATAGCTATATCCAAATTTCATCTTCAAAATTATTTATGTAATCTCAGCAATAACAGTTTTTCTGATTAGTACATAACTGTGAGACAAGTACTGATTAGTTCCAGAAGTTCTGATTAGTACACAATTTGTCAGATGTCAGATGACTGATGTCAGATGATTGATGTCAGTTGACTGATGTCAGATTACTGATGTCAGATGAATGATGTCAGATGACTGATCTCAGATGACTGATGTCAGATGACTGATGTCAGAAGAATGATGTCAGATGACTGAAATCCGATGACTGACAGCTCTAACTTCTTTCTCAACTTCTTAAGGTCAATAACTTCTACTCTGCTCTTCCGCACTGCACGTGCTTTAGCAAAGCTATGACCACAAAACTTTGATTTTTTTAAATAAATCAGTTAATAATTAGTCTATCATGATGAAAATAAACAATAAATAATAAAAATACCAATAATAATTAAAAATATCGATATAAAACCATGCAATTGAGGGGTCTAGAAGTAAAAGGGTTTAAGTGCATTTTTGGTAGTTGTGAGATACATGGCTTTAAAGTTAACTTGAATTTCAAAATTCCAGAAAAAAGTTAAGAAAACTGTGTTAATATTGTAGTCAAAACCTACGTCTAAAATATGAGCACAATTTTCTAAACTTATTCCTTAAATTTAGAAAGTTAACTTTAAAGCCATTTATCTCACAACTACCAAAAGGGTTTAAGTGCATTTTTGGTTGTTCTGAGATACATGGCTTTAAAGTTAACTTGAATTTCAAAATTCCAGGAATAAGTTAGAAAACTGTGTTAATATTTTAGTCAAAACCTACGTCTAGTAAGTTAACTCTTTTAAGTTAAGCCATTTATCTCAGAACTACCAAAAATCAACTTAAACCCTTTTACTTCTAGACCCCTCAATTATTATTAATAATTGTAAGCATTACCTAAACCTGTTCCAGTTACTTTTTTGCCCATCTTGTAAATATAATTTCTGTTCTTTAAGTAATCACTTTCATCATTTTCTACAATCCAAATCTTCTGCTGCCTTTTCTACAAACTATTGGTAAAAAGGACCACATAAACATGTGTCTGTGCTCTTGTTATGCAAAATCTGAAACTTGTAAAACACAATTTTCAAAAATCAATTACGTTTTCATCTGAGAAATGTACATTAATATTGCAATAGATATTTTTGCACTTGTTAGGAAATATTCCACTTTTCATAACTCAAATTAGTATTCAAATATTAAAGTTTTCCAAACTCTAGTAAGAAAAAAACTTAAACTTATATTGTAAAATTACTGTATACTGGTAGCACAATACTTTGTGGAACATTGTAAAATACAATTTTCAAAAATCAATTACGTTTTTATATGAGAAATGTACATTAATATTGCAATAGCTATTTTTGCACTTGTTAGGAAATATTCCACTCTTTATAACTCAAATTTGTATTCAAATTTTAAAGTTTTTCAAACTCTAGTAGAAAAAAACTTAAACTAATATTGAAAAATTACTGTATACTGGTAGCACAATACTTTGTGGAACATTGTAACTAAGTTATTAAATTTAAAAAACTTTGTTATTTCCAATGTACTTTTATTACTCCAATTCTTATTTAATGTCTAAACCTTAGGCCTTAGTCGAAACTGCAGTCACTAAATATTTTTCAAAAATTAAAGTCTGAGTGGAAATCAAAGTTGTTTTTTTTTAATTTACATATTGTAAAATTACATTTCTTTATACTTATAACTTGCACCATATCAAACCATTATGGTGATGTTTTACATATCCTTCTTCATGAACATATAATAAATAAGAAATTTAGATTAATTTTCTTCTATAATCTGTGAAAAAAGTTTCAAAACTTTGTGTTAACTTTGAAAATTTCCTTAAATTTCTTAAGTTGAAACACAATATTTTCCTACGTTTATTGCATAGACTTTCTGGCTTTTAAAAACTTCTTAGTATAATCAAATGAATGCACAGCCATTATAAATAAAGATAAACCGAAAGTTTTAATTACATTTCTTGGAATTATTACATAAATATCTTAACTTGAACCAAATTCATTTACTCTTTCTTACTTTTAATCTCGAGGTAGACGAGTTTTTCTCATATGTATAATTTGAAGCACAACTATTTATTGCATAAAATATTTAAAGTAAGGAGTATTTTATGCAATAAATAGTTGTTCTTCAAATTATACATATGAGAAAAACTCATCTACCTCGAAATTAAAAGTAAGAAAGAGTAAATGAAAGATATATTTTGATATATAGAATTTATGGATACATAGATTTAGATATATAGAAGATAAAGTTATATAAACCTACTTTAGTATAATGTCTTGGTTTATTCACGAAATTTGGACCAAAACTTTTATACAGATTTTTTTTGTTTATTTCTGAAAACTATATTCTTTGGGTTACCTTATTCTTTCTTTAGTCTTTGGGTGAGCCTATAATTTGGAAACTAATCTTCTTACATAGCACGTTCTTATTACATTCTTCTGGACGTTTATTAGGTATACTCTTTACATTAGTATTTTACGCGAGCAATTACAATAGGATGATTGCGGAAATTGCGAGTAATTTAATTAATCGAAATCTCTGCGGGGGGTGAGTTAGAACTGTCACAGCATTAACACATAATGAGTAAACTAAATTGTTTTATAATTTTACACATATATTATGTGACCTTATTGACACATATGCCATCCACTAATCAATACAAAACACTGCACCAACGAGAATGTAAATAATAATTTATTAATACATAATATTAGTAACGTAACGATTCAAAATTCTCTGCCTGTAACTTTCACACATTAAAATGTAATTAGTAATTACTGTAGGACTGTATGTAGTGTCACCACTGTATACATCTGACGTTATAGTAGCGATTACACAATTCTATTAAGCCGATATTAATATCATTCACAGTTTTATTTGCTGCCTAAGTAAATATTGCGCGTCACACAAATGTCCATTAATTTGATGAAATTGTACAGTGGTGACGTTTTTTTCCGTTTATGAATAATATAAAAACGTCGTAATAGACGTTTTACAATAATTATATTATTACGCTAATGGAAAGTATAAACGAATTACTGTAAAAAAACTGATTAATAATTATGATAACAGCTCGATTGTCGCCCAGTATTAGAAATGGTCAATTGCTATCGGAATATGATATTTTTATAGAGTATTATGATGAATTTGTTTTTATAAAGTAATTAGGTCATAAGATAGATACTTATTACACAGATTAATAATTATGGTAACAGCTCGATTGTCGCCCAGTATTAAAAATGGTCAAATGCTAACGGAATATGACATTTTTATAGAGTATTATGATGAATTTGTTGTTATAAAGAAATTAGGTTATAAGTATCTATCAAAAATATTATGAAACAGAGAAACAACTTGCTATATTTTTACCACAAAATTTGCCACATTTTGTGGTAAAAACATAACAAGTTGTTTCTCTGTTTTTTTCTTAATATGGACTACCACGTGGTAAAGGTCGAAACTATCCTCATGACTGAAAATATTATGGTATTACTTCCTCAGTTGGATATTGTAATGTAAGTTGCCTGTACTGCAACGGGCGATTAGAGCCTATTACACCGCATGGGCGCGGGGTATTAAGGTTTCCTTTAAACCGAAAAGGCGCCTTTAAGTACTGTAACGTTTTCCATAATTGATTTTTAAACGTCACTTTACGAAAAAGTGTCTATTTTCATATGGAACAGAAGCAGACTTTAAAGTCGACTTTTCTATTAACAGCCGGTTCCAATAATTGTATTAAAGTTTCCTTTAAACCGAAAAGGCGCCTTAAAGTACTGTAACGTATTCCATAATTGATTTATAAACGACAATTTACGAAAAAGTGTGTTTTATCATATGGAACAGAAGCAGACTTTAAAGTCGACTTTTCTATTAAGTAAGCTTTGCATAAAGGAGACTTTTCTGTGATATTATGGAACCGGTCCTAAGTAAGCTTTACATAAAGGAGACTTTTCTGTGATATTATGGAACCGGCCCTTAATGGTTGCCTAATGGTCAGCATTCGTACCTTTAGAAAGGTAGAAATATTTTATTTGTGTGGTCTTGTAGGAAATATTCCACTTCGTAGTTTTATTATTATTATTATTATTTGTGGTTGTGGGGAAATTGTTGTGGTCGTGCAAAGGGCACAAAGTTCTATCTACGGATGTCTACGAGAGACTGAATTTTCAAAGGATGCAAATTTTAAATCATTTATATATTTTATTCAGAAACATTAATCTTCCGAGGCATCAAAATAGTGCCACACTCCACCGCCACACTGCTTATTACATTATTAACGAACGAGCTTGAAGCAGCACAATACGCTGCGACCCTCACTATCTAAATACTTTAATATTATGCAAATACTTAGGTTTCCTCCGCGAGGATCTTATAAGTTTTCTTTGTGCCCCCTCGACGGCGGCGCTCCGCTCTTGCGTGGGGGCTTCATCACCGTCCGCATATGCATTCGGCGGACGGATAAGCCCCGCCGAATCGGGGGCACAATGCAATTTAAAACCGCCGGATGCGTCGCGACGCTCGCGCCGCCCCCGGCACAATGGCAGCCCCGCGCTGTTTATTATCGGG
The DNA here is from genome assembly GCA_951805005.1 of Othius punctulatus. Taxonomy (NCBI): domain Eukaryota; kingdom Metazoa; phylum Arthropoda; class Insecta; order Coleoptera; family Staphylinidae; genus Othius; species Othius punctulatus. Next base: position 77,979,411 of record OX638142.1, read on the forward strand.
GGCTTAGACCCCGCAAAGCCCTGCCGCAAACCCAGCGCCCCCGGGCGCGTAAATTCGCCTCCTTTAACCCTTCACGCCGGCGAGGGTACGTGTTGCTCTCAAACCTTTTCAACTCGACTAAATGTATTTATAAAATAACTCATGTGAGCATCACTTTCTCAGTTAGTATTACGCCCCATCCGTCTCCATGAGTACTACCTGCGCACCACGTCTCCAACCGTGTTTGTGCTTCAATTTTTCATTTGTCATATTTTTGCTGCGCCATCATTTTTCGTTGATGAAATTCATTTAATTTTCCTGTAACCGAGTTTTTGAGTTTCATGCCATCGCCGTTTTATGGGGGGTTATAAGAGCCGTGTTTACAATAGGCGCTCAATAGGCGCTAGCTGTAGGCCTCGTAAAATTGAGTTCTCAGAATGAAGTATTTATTGAAATTTAATTTATTACTATTAGTAGTTGTACTGAACTCCGCCAAGGACGGTCCCAAGCCCGGCTGAAAAAGGAGGAGGGTTGTGCGCAGGGTTAACAACCCTGCCACGTAAAATCACCCACACTGTTAAATAAACGTCTACAAGACTAGTTGACGCCCTATGCTCCCATGGGAGCGAAGAGGATTAAAGTAAAGTAATAAGTAGTTGTACTGTGACAGTTCTAACTCACCCCCCGCAGAGATTTCGATTAATTAAATTACTCGCAATTTCCGCAATCACCCTATTGTAATTGCTCGCGGCGATCGATTAAATCCGGGAATTAAAAGCGCTAATTAAATTAATCGAAATCTCTGCGGGGGTGGGTTAGAACTGTCACAGTACAACTACTTACTTACATTACATTACAGTGGAGCATAGGGCGTCAACTAGTCTTGCTGACTTTTCTTTAACAGTATGGGTTTTTTACGTGGCAAGGTACTATTCACCACCTTTAATCCAATGTCTTTGATTGATATCATAAATAATCAGTTTTTACAGGGCTCATTGTTTTCATTTTACAGTAAACTATTGCCATTCCTTCGTTTTGCAGCAAAACTCTCGTCGCATGTCTCTCGTTTATCCATCCTTCCACTTGCATCCCACATATTTATTTACGATTTTGCAATCCGGACGTGCAAACTTTTCGAACGCAAAGGCAAACAGATAAACACGCCCGGCCCCCGCGAAACCCCTAATTCCGAAGAACAAACACTTTGTCGGTGGCCTCCCAGCAGAGCAAACCTCGGAAGAGGGCCATCCCCAGTGTGTGCGACGTATCGCGTATAGAAAACACTTCAAACAAATGCGCCCGCTTTGAAGTAGTCGGGATAAAGAATACGGCATGCAAAACTCGGTGTCCGTCGTAAGCTGCGAGTACACAGGAAAACGCGAGCCGGATAAAGTGGCGTTTGCTTTGCGGGCGATCGCTGAAGGGTTGCTGAATATCTCCCCAAGCAGCGAATTCAATAATGATGGGGGAAATTTTCGCAGACCAGAAAAGGTTTTTCCATAAGAAAGTTTTAGGTATTTTTTTATATATTTTAAACAAATAATAAAAGATGGCACAAACAAAATATAGGAGACAAGCAAGACAGCTAACAATTGAAGAAAATGGGAATCGTTTAAAATTAGCTTACTAGATGTAGCCAAAGAAAGCTGCATAAGAATCAAAATAGTGAGTAAGGATATGCAGAAGGCAAGAGTGGTGGACTGCGGAATTAAAAAAAATAGTTTTACTTTATTCATAAATTGTATAAAAATGATATGTATTGTATTGTATTTGGTATATCTCTAAAGATATTTTAGTTTTAAACAATTTGGATTATTTCAAATTTGGTTGTCAAAGTTAGGGTGCTTTATAAAGGACCCTGGTATCATATACTACTAAACAATGTATAAATACTGTACGGAATACATTTTATTTCTACGCTGAATCAGCTTTTTCGTGATACTTGATTGTAATTTGGTTGTCAAAGTTAGGGTGCTTTATAAAGGACCCTGGTATCATATACTACTAATCAATGTATAAATGCTGTACGGCATACATTTTATTTCTACGCTGAAAAAGCTTTTTCGTGATTCTTGATTGTAATTTGGTTGTCAAAGTTAGGGTGCTTTATAAAGGACCCTGGTACCATATACTTCTAATCAATGTATAAATACTGTACGGCATACATTTTATTTCTACGCTGAAAAAGCTTTTTCGTGTACCTGATTGTAATTACATACTATCAGTACTGTCTCCATGGTTGTTGTTTAACTGATATCCGCCACAACCGTTTAAAGTAAACAGCTGTGAACGATATGTTTTAACAACAATACTATCACAACAATGTTTTTTTATAACTTCTTATTTACTTTAACAACGTATTAGAATATAACATTTGAAGAAAATTAAACAATATTTATAGTACAATTTGCATTTCCTGAAATTACCATTTTTCTAGCATAATTTTGTCCGGGATATATATAACAATCTTTATTAAGGCTATCGACCCCAGAAGGGGTCTTTCCGCCCTGCTTCAATAATACATTTATTTATTTAACATTTTGTTGTTTTGTGTTGTATTTTGTGTATGTACAGTCATGCTCACATAAATCTAGTACAAACATATTGACATTTCTATATAAAATTGATATTGTAACCTAATTTCTTGTACTAGATTTATGTGAGCATGACTGTACATATATGATTTGGTGATTTGGTGATTTATAAACTAAATAATTAATGTTGATTTGTGAGGGTGTATTATGAAGAATAGTATGATTCGTGGAGTGTTTTTGTCGGGGTTTTTTTTGTAGTTCGTTTGTCTTGTCTATTAATACATAATTCGTCGAGAATTGTTCTGTTATCCTGTCTTTGTTTGAATTTATTTCTTAGTTTGTCAAGTTTTTGTTGGATGGGTATGACTTTGGTGGTGCTGTATAGATTTATGTTTGATATGTTGTGAAAATGATTGTCCTTGTGTCTAAGTTTGATGATTAGTCTTAGTGTTCCATTCTGTTATTTCCGTGACTCGTTTACAGTTGTCTCTTGCGTTATTAAGTATGATTTGTCCGTAGTCGATCATGGGTCTACAGATGGACTTGTAGATTTTAGTTGCAGTTTGAATGGACATTCCTCTTCCTCCATATGTCATGCATCTGAAATGCTATGCACGTTTTTGTATTTCCGTCTTATTTGTCCGAGATTTTCTCGCTTTTCATTATTTGCACAATAAGTAATTTCTGAATTTTGTGGGTTTTGCATTAATAAGTTGATTAGAAACTTTGATGTTCTTACTGACCGATTTTTCCACATGTTGTCCGTCTACCGATGAGGACTTCCAATCCAAAAATTGCTTTAATGTGAGGAGGTCACCAAAATAGTAGCACTCGACCTTCGAAATGTATGCTTTATAAAATTTTCAGGGCTTTCCAACTTTAAGAATTTCGCTATCTTCCTAGGAACTCCTCCTATTTTGTGCACACCCTCGAATTTTCTAGTACACTTGGCTTTTCTGAAATCGACAAAAAAACGACGACCTTGTAAATCGGAAGGCCTAAGCTCTGCATATTCTCTGTATAACTCGCAGCGTTTGAAAGGTGTATCTTCATCAGTAATTGTAAACCTTCGTGTAGATTTATTTTTCATGTCTTGCAAGGTGACTATTATGAATTTACCACTATCCTCAACACCATCAACAGACAATATGACAAGTTTTTCACGTCTAAAAGCGCTATACAGGGTGTCTCTAAATTATGTGGACATGGCTTAAGCAGACATTACTGGGATGAAAAGAAGACGATAATAACAATATTATGTCAAAATATGAGTTACACCCGTATAGAGTGTCATACCAAACAACATCCAAATCAATGTAAACATTCTCTTGTTATAAGCAAATTTGTTTTTTTTTAAGTTAACTTTGAAGCTGAATACTGGCTAAACCAAACGCATTTGTATATAGATAAGTTTTATTAAAGCGTCTTTTTTTTATCCCAGTAATCTGTGGTAAAACCATGTCCACGTAATTTAGAGACACCCTGTATATTCCAAATAATAAAATTATTTTCTCCAATAGAAAAACTTCATCTGCTACTTCCATTAAAAAAATAGTCGTAATTTGTTCCTCTGTTAACACTTTTGCCTTCTTGGGTTTGTACGACTTCGAATTTCGTTTTAAAAAGGTGGATACTTTTCCATGTCTATAAATCATTAATGTCCATAATAAATATTCCACTTTGAATGTGAATTTTACCTAGAAACGTCAACATTTTCAACAATATAAAAACTTCATCTGCTGCTACCATAAAAAATGTCGTAATTTGTTCCTCTGTTAATCCTTTTGCCTTATTGGGTTTGTACGACTTCAATTTTCGTTTTAAAAAGGTGTATACTTTTCCATACCTATAAATCATTATTGTCCTTAATAAATATTACACTTTGAATGTGAATTTTACCTAGAAATGTCAACATTTTCAACAATAGAAAAACTTCATCTGCTGCTGCCATAAAAAAAAGTTGTAATTTGTTCCTCTGTTAACACTTTTGCCTTCTTGGGTTTGTACGACTTCGATTTTCGTTTTAAAAAGGTGGATACTTTTCCATACCTATAAATCATTAATGTCCATAATAAATATTACACTTTGAATGTGAATTTTACCTAGAAATATCAACATTTTCAACAATAGAAAAACTTCATCTGCTGCTGCCATACAAAAAAAGTCGTAATTTGTTCCTCTGTTAACACTTTTGCCTTCATGGGTTTGTACGACTCCGATTTTCGTTTAAAAAAGGTGGATACTTTTTCATACATATAAATCATTAAACAATATTATACTTTGAATGTGAATTTTATCTAGAAATGTCAATATTTTCAACAATAGAAAAACTTCATCTGCTGCTGCCATAAAAAAAGTCGTAATTAGTTCCTCTGTTAACACTTTTGCCTTCTTGGGTTTGTACGACTCCGATTTTCGTTTTAAAAAGGTGGATACTTTTCCATACCTAACAATCATTAATGTCCATAATAAATATTACACTTTGAATGTGAATTTTACCTAGAAATGTCATCATTTCAAACAATAGAAAAACTTCATCTGCTGCTGCCATAAAAAAGTCGTAATTTGTTCCTCTGTTAACACCTTGCCTTCTTGGGTTTGTACGACTCCTATTTTCGTTTTAAAATGGTGGATACTCTTCCATACCTATAAATCATGAATGTCCCTAATAAATATTACACTTTGAGTGTAAATTTTACCTAGAAATGTCAACATTTTCACATTTTCATACAACTTTAAGCAGGTTTTCAACATTTTACACCATAAACTGCTTGGGGCAAAATTTGTTGATAGTGAGGATAAATATTACAGTAAAATGTCTTCGTTAGCACCCTCAACTTTTCTGCTTTTTCTCCATTCGAAAAATTCTTCATATATATTTTCGTATCTATTTTTAGTCTTCGCATGGTATAACTCTCGACTCGCTGCAGCCACTTCATCAGGAATTTCTTGATAACATTCAAGAGGAACCTGAAACCATTTTGTTCATTTATTTATTTTGGTGTAAAATAAAAAGCATTACATTTTTCGAAATTATTTTCTTAAATCATAATGACATATTTCAAGTATGGTGCGATGGTTGTGTAGTAACGCTTGTTACTACAATTTACATTTTTGACTTCTTGAGTTTGTACCACTCCGATTTTCGTTTTAAAAGGTGAATACTTTTCCATACCTATAATCATAAATGTCCATAATAAATATTACACTTTGAGTGTGAATTTTACCTAGAAATGTCAACATTTTCATACAACTTCAAGCAGGTTTTCAACATTTTACATCATAAACTATTTGGGGCAAAATTTGTTAATACATATCACAGTAAAAAGTCTTCGTTGGCACCTTCAACTTTCCTGATTTTTCTCCATTCGAAAAATTCTTCATATATTTTTTCGTATCTATTTTTGGTCTTCGCAAGCTATAACTCTCGACTCGCTGCAGCCACTTCATCAGGAATTTCTTGATATCATTCAGGAGGAACCTGAAACCATTTTGTTCATTTATTTATGTTGGTGTAAAATAAAAAGCATTAAATTTTTCGAAATTATTTTCATAAATCACAATGACATATTTCAAGTATGGTGTGATGGTTGTGTAGTAACGCTTGTTACTCACGTAACACTTTTGCTTTCTTGGGTTGTACGACTCCGATTTTCGTTTTAAAAAGGTGAATACTTTTCCATACCTATAAATCATTAATGTACCTAATAAATATTACACTTTGAGTGTGAATTTTACCTAGAAATGTCAACATTTTCATACAACGTCAAGCAGGTTTTCAACATTTTACACCATAAACTGTTTGGGGCAAAATTTGTTAATACATATCATAGTAAAATGTCTTCGTTAGCACCTTCAACTTTCCTGCTTTTTCTCCATTCAGAAAATTCTTCGTATATTTTTTCGTATCAATTTTTGGTCTTCGCAAGCTATAACTCTCGACTCGCTGCAGCCACTTCATCAGGAATTTCTTGATATCATTCAGGAGAAACCTGAAACCATTTTGTTCATTTATTTATGTTGGTGTAAAATAAAAACCATTACATTTTTCGAAATTATTTTCATAAATCATAATGGCATATTTCAAGTATGGTGTGATGGTTGTGTAGTAACGCTTGTTACTACACTTAACACGTTTGCCTTCTTGGGTTTGTACGACTCCGATTTTTGTTTTAAAACGGTGATACTTTTCCATACCTATAAATCATTAATGTCCCTAATAAGTATTACACTTAGAGTGTGCATTTTACATAGAAATTTTCATACAACTTCAAGCAGGTTTTTAACATTTTACACCATAAACTGTTTGGGGCAAAATTTTTTGATAGTGAGGATACATATCACAGCAAGATGTCTTCGTTAGCACCTTCAACTTTCCTGCTTTTTCTCCATTCGAAAAATTCTTCATATATTTTTTCGTATCTATTTTTGGTCTTTGCAAGCTATAACTCTCGACTCGCTGCAGCCACTTCATCAGGAATTTCTTGATATCATTCAGGAGAAACCTGAAACCATTTTGTTCATTTATTTATGTTGGTGTGAAATAAAAACCATTACATTTTTCGAAATTATTTTCATAAATCATAATGGCATTTTTCAAGTATGGTGTGATGGTTGTGTAGTAACGCTTGTTACTATACTTAACACGTTTGCCTTCTTGGGTTTGTACGACTCCGATTTTTGTTTTAAAACGGTGATACTTTTCCATACCTATAAATCATTAATGTCCCTAATAAGTATTACACTTAGAGTGTGCATTTTACATAGAAATTTTCATACAACTTCAAGCAGGTTTTTAACATTTTACACCATAAACTGTTTGGGGCAAAATTTTTTGATAGTGAGGATACATATCACAGCAAGATGTCTTCGTTAGCACCTTCAACTTTCCTGCTTTTTCTCCATTCGAAAAATTCTTCATATATTTTTTCGTATCTATTTTTGGTCTTCGCAAGCTATAACTCTCGACTCGCTGCAGCCACTTCATCAGGAATTTCTTGATATCATTCAGGAGAAACCTGAAACCATTTTGTTCATTTATTTATGTTGGTGTGAAATAAAAACCATTACATTTTTCGAAATTATTTTCATAAATCATAATGGCATTTTTCAAGTATGGTGTGATGGTTGTGTAGTAACGCTTGTTACTATACTTAACACGTTTGCCTTCTTGGGTTTGTACGACTCCGATTTTTGTTTTAAAACGGTGATACTTTTCCATACCTATAAATCATTAATGTCCCTAATAAGTATTACACTTAGAGTGTGCATTTTACATAGAAATTTTCATACAACTTCAAGCAGGTTTTTAACATTTTACACCATAAACTGTTTGGGGCAAAATTTTTTGATAGTGAGGATACATATCACAGCAAGATGTCTTCGTTAGCACCTTCAACTTTCCTGCTTTTTCTCCATTCGAAAAATTCTTCATATATTTTTTCGTATCTATTTTTGGTCTTCGCAAGCTATAACTCTCGACTCGCTGCAGCCACTTCATCAGGAATTTCTTGATAACATTCAGGAGGAACCTGAAACCAGTTTGTTCATAATTGGTGTAAAATAAAAATCAACTCCGCTGTGACCGGTCCCAAGCCCGGCTGTGAAAGGAGGAGGGTTGTTCGCAGGGCTAGCAACCCTGCAACGTAAAAGGGAGCGTGCTATGGAAACTTATACAAGCCTTGGAAGTTGGACGGATGGAAGAAGCTTGTAGAAGCCCTATGCTCCGATCGGAGTAAAGAGGATTAAAGTAAAGTAAGTAAAATAAGAAGCATTACATTTTTCGAAATTATTTTCATAAATCATAATGACATATTTCAAGTATGCTGGGATGGTTGTGTGGTAACGTTTGTGATACTATACAACCATCACAGCGTTCTTGAAATATGTCATTATGATTTATGAAAATAATTTCGCAAAATTTAATCCTTTTTATTTTAGTATCACGAAAACAGCACACGGCCGATATGGATATAACAGACTCAGTAGATTATAAAATCTCGACTGCGCCTCGATTTTACAATATCTCAACCTCGTCTGCTTTATAACCCATACCGGCCTAATATCGTTATATGTATACTATTTTTGTATCACTATAGTTACAATAAACGCCCGTTAAAGCTCCATCAACATTTGGAAAAGATCGAATATTTGGATTTGGATTTGGATGTTCAGATTCAAATTCAAACAAAAATTCGTGAGGAATGTTTGATTTGCATCTCCGCCATAACAACAAAGAATAGATCAGATTTAATTTTCTACAAAAAAAAAGTTTGGTAGTATCTGGAAAACAATGTCTTGGATCTATTTCTGGACTCATTTATTGGTAACAATAGGTAATTTTTTTAATTTAAATTGTTTTGTTGCGGTTTATGGATTAAATCATATTGCACTGTCAAGTAGTCATTTGGTAGCCACAACAGTTTTTTTTTTTTTAATTTTTACCGCTTTGTTTCCGTTTATCGATTAATATATAGATTGGGAAATGCGTAATCATCATTTATCTATAAGAATTTCGATAAATTTCTTACACCGATTCAGTATCAGCGACGGCTAATCCTATTTGCCGACGATTTAATGGAATATGTGTCGCGATCACTTGAAAAAATAATAAAGTCCCGCGTTATCGCCTTATCGCGCACGCAGATAATGGCCCCACGACGGCCGATCCGCTCAGTTCGCGACATGCAGGGCTATTCCGCCGCAATCTTCGCTTGCCTGCTGGTGCACCCCCTGCTACGTAAGTACCCACCCCCGGCGGCTCGCGTGCTGGTGGGCCCCCGGGGGCGCCCCCGAAGACGCCGATAAAAAACTATAAATCCTGCGGGGCGTATCGCGAGATGCTTAACTCCCCCCGCGACGCGTTATAATTTATTCGCCCCGTAAACGCTCCGTTTGTCGGGCCGTAAAAACGGGGGGCTTGCGCGGGGGTAATTAAACGCCCCCCAGCCCCCGGCTCGCGTGGCGATAAGGGCTGCATTTTTTCGCCCCCTGCCCACGTACACGTATACGGTTTTAATTAAACCGATTGCATGTAATTATTTGCGCGCGGGTGTGTTCCTGCGGGTGTGTGCGTCGGGGGCGGCATGGGGGCCCGGGAATTTATTACCATAAACTTTATAAATAAATGCACCGAGGAAATTGAAAAGATTAGCGGAGCGTACTCCGTCTGGCCGTGCGTTGTTTCTTTTCCCTCGCCGCTTATTCCTGCGACGGGGCCATTTCCACCCTTCGCACACCGTCTGCTTCGCATTTTAAATGCTCGGCGGCGCGCGTTTTACACACGAGACTGCAAGGGCGGCTGAAATGGGGGGCGGCGTGGGCGAGGATTTCGCGGGGGCGAGGCGTGCGGAATTTACAAAAATAAACGCTAGAATGGAAACGCGGATTGATAAATGGTGCGTTGAAATGAGCCGAGCGTTTGGTTTGTGGAGTGCTTTTTTTAATTCTTGGCTTCTGGCACTTTTAAAGCACGTCTCATCTCTTCATGCAAAATAAACAATTTACGCGTTGTAAAAACAATATATTTCGCAATTCAGTTTATGGCTTCTGGCACTTTTAAACCTCATCTCTTCCTACAAAATAAATAATTTACATGTTATAAAAATGTTTCATGTTGATATATTTATATATTATATTATTATTATATATTTTCATCATAAATTGGCCAGACTTTTACTGGAAAAGTTGAAGAGATTTAACCGTTTCATGCATAATTTTATTTTATTTTTCAGAAACGGAAAATCTTAAAAAAATCAAAAAGCTTATTAATAACCTATCAAACGGCGTGGGCTAGTTAGTTTTTAGGATAAAAAATTATTTCTCCCACTTTGGTCGCCCAGAATGGCGCATATGCCTTTTTACATTGCGTCTTATGAAGCGGAATAGTGCCAGCTGTCCCGGTCACTGGTTTAGGAGGTGCCCTCCGTTAATGGTGGATTTCTCGGTTCACAGAAGTGCCAGAAGACGATTGCTTACATGATTCTACTCGGGAATAATACATTATCATTTCCTCCAAATTGGAAGAAAATCTATAAACAGATGGCCCGTCAGCGTCGCTTCAAAGTTAGGCGACTAGCGGGGGCTCGAAATGAAATGTCCATTTTGCGAACGGATTGTAACCAAAACAATTTTTTTATAGCGCTCAAACTTACGCAGATTATTCTGTCATTCATTGGGAACATTTTTGTCTAAGGTGAAGTTATTTCGCGATTTTTGAGTTTTCACCAAAAATCGACGTTTTTCCTACACATTTACCTTGAAATTTCGTGAGAATTTTTTGCTTCAGAAAAAATTGAAAAAATTCACATATACTATTTATGATCATCCAAATTGCGTGGGCTAGTTAGTTTTGAGGAGAAAAAATTATTTCTCCCACTGCGGTGGCCCAGAATTGCTGAGATGCGTTTACATTGGCTCTTATGGGAACGGAATAGTGCCAGCTGTCCCAGCCACTGGTTTAAGAGGTGCGCTCCGTTTATGGTGGATTGCTCGGTTCACAGAAGTGCCAGAAAATTTTTGCTTACATAATTCTACTCGGGAATAATACATTATCATTTCCTCCAAATTGGAAGAAAATCTATAAACAGATGGCTCGTCAGCGTCGCTCCAAAGTTGGGCGACTAGCGGGGGCTCGAAATGAAATGTCCATTTTGCGAACGGATTGTAACCAAAACAATTTTTTTATAGCGCTCAAATTTACACAGCTTATTGTCCCATTCATTGGGAATATTTTGGTATAAGGTGAAGTTATTTGGCGATTTTTGAGTTTTCGCCAAAAATCGACGTTTTTGCTAACATTTACCTTGAAATTTCGTGAGAATTTTTTTGCTTCAGAAAAATTTGAAAAAATTCACACATACTTTTTATAACCAACCAAATTACGTGGGCTAGTTAGTTTTGAGGAGAAACAAATATTTCCCCCACTTCGGTGGCCCAGAATGGCGCATATGCCTTTACATTGGCTCTTATGGAAACGGAATAGTGCCACCTGTCCGGGCCTGTGGTTTAGGAGATGCGCTCGGTTTATCGCCCATTACTCGACTCGTAGAGGTGCCAGAAAACGTTCGCTTACATGATTCTACTCGGGAATACTACAGGATTATCACCTCCAAATTTGAATAAAATCTATACACAGATAGCTTGCTTTCGTCGCTTAAAAATAGGGTGAGTTTCGGAGGCTCAAAGTGAAATGTCCACTTTGCGAGCGGACAGTAAAAAAACTATTTTTTTTATAGCGCTCAAATTTACAAAGATTATTCTTCCATTCATTGGGAAAATTTTTGTATAAGGTGAAGTTATTTCGCGATTTTTGAGTTTTCGCCATAAAACGACGTTTTTCCTATCTTGAAATTTCATGAGAATTTTTTTGCTTCAGAAAAATTTGAAAAAATTCACACATGCAATTTATGATCAACCAAATCGCGTGGGCTTGTTACTTTTGACGAGAAAAACTTATTTCCCCCACTTCGGGTGCCCAGAATAGCCCTGATTACTTTACATTGGCTCTTATGGGAACGGAATAGTGCCAGCTGTCCCGGCCTGTGGTTTAGGAGGTGCGCTCGGTTTATCGCCCATTACTCGACTCGTAGCGGTGCCAGAAAACGTTCGCTTACATAATTCTACTCGGGAATAATACAGGATTATCACCTCTAAATTTGAAGTAATTCTATATACAGATAGCTTGCTCTCGTCGCTCCAAAATCGGGTGAATTGCGGAGGCTCGAAATGAAATGTCCACTTTGTGAGCTGATTGTAAAAAAGTCATTTTTTTTATACCGCTCAAATTTACACAGATTATTCTCCCATTCATTGGGAACATTTTGGTATAAGGTGAAGTTATTTGGCGATTTTTGAGTTTTCGCAAAAAATCGAGGTTTTTTCCATGCATACCTTGCAATTTCGTGAACATTTTTTTTGCTTCAGAAAAATTTGAAAAAATCACACATACTATTTATGATCAACCAAATCGCGTGAGCTAGTTAGTTTTGAGGATAAAAATTTATTTGTCCCACTGCGGTGGCCCAGAATCGCTCAGATGCCTTTACATTGGCTCTTATGGAAGCGGAATTGTGCCAGCTGTCCCGGCCACTGGTTTAGGAGGTATGCTCCGTTTATGGTCAATTGCTTGGCTCCCAGAAGTGCCAGAAGATTTTTTCTTACATGATTTTACTCGGGAATAATACATTATCATTTTCTCCAAATTGGAAGAAAATCTATAAACAGATGGCCCGTCAGCGTCGCTCCAAAGTTGGGCGACTAGCGGGGGCTCGAAATGAAATGTCCATTTTGCGAACGGATTGTAACCAAAATATTTTTTTTATAGCGCTCAAATTTACACAGATTATTCTTCCATTCATTGGGAAAATTTTTGTATAAGGTGAAGTTATTTCGCGATTTATGAGTTTTCGCCATAAATCGACGTTTTTCCTACACCTTGAAATTTCGTGAGAATTTTTTTGCTCCAGAATAATTTGAAAAAATTCACACATACTTTTTATAACCAACCAAATTACGTGGGCTGGTTTGTTTTGAGGAGAAAAAAATACTTTCCCCACTTCGGTGGCCCAGAATGGCGCAAATTCCTTTACATTGGCTCTTATGGGAACGGAATAGTGCCAGCTATCCCGGTCTGTGGTTTAGGAGGTGCGCTCGGTTTATCGCCGATTACTCGACTCACAGCGGTGCCAGAACAGTTTTTCTTACATGATTCTACTCGGTAATAATACAGGATTATTACCCCTAAATTTGAAAAAAATCTATACACAGATAGCTTGCTTTCGTCGCTCCAAAATCGGGTGAGTTTCGGAGGCTCAAAGTGAAATGTCCACTTTGCGGGCCGATTGTAAAAAAAAACCATTTTTTTTTGTAGCGCTTAAATTTTCACAAATTATTCTCTCATTCATTGGGAACATTTTGATATAAGGTGGAGTTATTTGACGATTTTCGAGTTTTTGCCAAAAATCGACGTTTTCCCATGAAAACCTTGAAATTTCGCTCCTTTTTTTTTGTTTCAGAAAAATCTGAAAAAAAATCATTTAGCCTATTTATCACTAACCAAATAGCGTGGACTTGTTTGTTTTGAGGAGAAAAAATCATAACACCTACTTTTTACTTCCTCATGTTAAAGTTTTAACATTTTCCTCAAAATTTTCTTATATTTAAATATTAATATCTCAAGAACTGCTTTATCAATATTAATGTAATTTATTCCTATTATTAAGAGATATACTATTAATTTATATGCCTAGTTACGTTCAGATCCAATGAGTGATTCTCCAGTTATTAAATGTTATTTAGAATTGAATTTTTTGTGTAGTTTAAGTGTTGCTCTAAATGAGCTGTTATTTAAATTACGATATTTCAAAAACTACCACATTAAAATCAATGCAATTTATTGTTGCTATTTCATAATGTACCAGCAGTAAATGTGTGTAATTAAATTTATATCTAATGAGTGATGAGTCATTAGATATTTTTATTTTAGTGAGGACCTTTGACTTTGAAAACTAATTTGTAGATTTTTGCCGTTTGTAATTATTTATTACTTATTGATTATATGCAAACAAACAAACGGAGCTTTTAGCAAAAACAAAGAATAGAGTAGCAGAAGATGTTCGAAGTACCTTTCTTCCATTTCCAAGCAGGCACGACATCTTTGTCTGAAGATAATCGAACTCTTTCTAAAGCACCCAGTTCAAAGAATTCACCAGAGATTATGCGATTAGTCTTTGGTACTCCTATAAATAGCTAATAGCCAATGAGGCTATTGGCTATTTACAGGAGTACCATAGACTAATCACATAATCTCTGGTGAATTCTTCCAAACATACGATGTGAAGGAATCTGGCGATTTGTATAAGTTTCTGCATAAAGACGTCGTGGTTTGGTGGCAATTCCATTAGCCTCCAGGAACTTTTCCACAGTTCTTTTCAGCTTTAATTTTTTTAAGTACTTAGTCCAGCGGAAGTAATGCCATTTACTCTACTATTTTCTTTCGTAGAAGTACTTGGATGAGCTGATGTCATATTATGTGTTTTATAATTCTCTTTTCTAACTTTCTCTGTGACATTTTCGAGACTATCTTCGAAAATTATACCACTCTCTATGATATCTTTTAATTGCTTCTCTGTTAGAGGCTTCTTCCACTGATTTATTTTCAAGCTAAAAAAATGTGTATATGATATTAAAAAAACTGCACATGTCCTCAAATGGGGTCCTGCATTTCCAGTGTTTGTTCTTATGCTCTGCTGTAAATATCTAGCTTTTATGCATATAATTCTTTATAGAATTTTCTTTTATTGCCATTTCTTTATGTAAAATGCAAATATTGTGGAAAGTTTTCCATGTAATACGTTTATAAATTTCTGCGGTATATTTGTTTAATCATTCTACTATGTGCAAAATCAACTGTACAATTATCACGCTAGTACGAGACAATTATTACATTCGTTATAGCATGTGGGCAGCTTTAATAACAGCCTGGCGAAATGTTAGCGGTAACGCACTAATTTCGCTGTATTTTCAGCGGGCGAGTTTAAGATCCTAAAACAACACCGGCGATTCGCGCACGCCCTCGCAAAATCACGTTGTAGTTTTCATTAGTTTCCGCTGAATTATTCATCGCGTCATTTTAATCATCCCTTATCAGCCGAAAGAATGCGGCTTACTCGAACGTCGCCCTAATGAAGTCCGCAGCAGCACATGGGGATCCGGAGTTGATAAGAGGATTAAAGTTCGGAGGCTCGCGGAGATGACACGCCCGCACACACAACAAAAACGCCCGTTATTGCGGCATTGATATAAATCTCGCGTATAATTCCACTAAATCCCCGTGAAATGACAGGGGAAGGCCGTAAAACCGGGCTTTACTGCCGCGCGCGTTATCTGAAAGTCTGGCCGTTGCAGACGCACTGGCCGCTGACACCACGGAGGCTCCGACGGAGGCGCCGCCGAAGACGACGACTGTAGACCCGAATGCCGGAAAGGTGGAGATATACAACCAGAGCTACCCTTATTGCTTCCACATGACATGGCTAGGCGAGGAGTACGATAAGGACATCCAGATCAACCCGAACACCACGTGCAAAGCCATTCTCGATGGCTACGAGAATTCGCCCTGCAGGCAACCCCTAGTCATCACAAGTGAGTTAAACACCAATGCCCAGTAATAGCCATACTTCTGCTTTACATATAGCGAAAATAAACCTAGAAATGATTCCTTCACTTCAACTTAATCGCCTTCAATATCTGAATACATAACTCATCTGATCAACATGTGATATGTCTGGAGTGCTATCGAATATAATTCCGAAATATTTAGCTTTTTTATTGCGTCCAGGAATTTTGGCGGTTTCTGCCAATTACAGTTCTAAACGGCTCCCCTAAGCCATCTGCATTGATGTCTCTCCAAAGTGCCTATTTACCTGCAAAATATACAACGTGACTTTTCAGATAATGCAAAGTATCCGGACATGGATTACCTATGGAACAACTACAAGATGAGGGTGGCTTGCAGACAAACCAAGGGGCAGGTGTGCGCAAAGTACACCTACATGTTTAACGGGGCAGGTATGTGGCGAACAATTGAGGGGTCAGAACCAAAATGCTGCAAGAGAATAGCAAGAAATTCAAAAACATTGAGGCGTCTCAATGACCATGCACATTTCTTCTTACTGGATTGCAGAACATCCTTATAGTAAATTATTCCCTTTCGTATTTTAAAGTAATGACAATTCTCACACATAATACCATATGTCATAGCAATTTACTCGAATAAATGTTGTTTTTGCATGAAAGTTTATTGCTTGGCTAATTTTTGCAAAATCACGAATTAGCAACGAACTTAGATGTACTAAATAATAAATGTTTCTTCGACAGTGCCTAAACTACGTTTTTAGTAGTAAAATGATTCGTTTTAGCATAAGTGAGCAAAAAAACACCTGTGCGTAAAAATATCAGCTGTGCGAAAAAAAAGTTTTACACATAATTCATTCACTCGCCAATTTAAAAAAAATAGTATATTGAATCAATTTCTTTTGTCATAATAGCTGTCGCAGAAAAATCTGTCTATGATTTTTCGTAAAGTAGTAGTTTACGAACTTGTATCATACATAACTTTTTTTGACTTAATTTCCACCACATATGGTATTTGGAAGAACTTCCACGATTTCAAAAACAAAACATATCAACTGTGCGTAAAATAAGTCTTACACACAATTCAATCACTCGCCAATTTAAAAAAAAGATAGTATTTTGAATCAAATTTGTTTTCATAATAGCTATCGTAGAAAAATCTATGTATGACACATTTTCGTAAAGTAGTTTTTTACTCCTTTTCCACGCCAATTTAAAAAAAAGATAGTATTTTGAATCAAATTTGTTTTCATAATAGCTGTCGTAGAAAAATCTATGTATGACACATTTTCGTAAAGTAGTGCTTGACGAACTTATATCATAAATAACTATTTTGAGTTAATTGCCATCACATATGGTATTTGCAAAGACTTCCACCATTTCAAAGACAACATCTGTATTTATGTAAATTGTTTTTTAATGAAGTCTAATTCAGTTTGTTCGTTTGAAGTAGCTAAGTTCAGTTTTTATCGCTTAGTCCGATTTATTCTTGTCATAATTGGCTAAAAAATAACGCAATCATCACTGTCATTGGCTACATGCAGTTGGAGTGGATAGTCTATAGAAGTTGAATGAGTGAGTTGAAAAAGGGATACATTTCAAAAATTATAAAAACAATTTTCATCACTTTTTTATTTATATTTTAACTGTCAGTTACATTAAAAAATGGACATTTTATCACTGGGTGTGTATCAACTATACCTACAAATAATCGTTAACCTTTCTTGTAAAACGATCTGTTTTCCCAAAAAAAGTTTTTTAGTTTCCCAAAATCTTGAAAAAGAGACATATTCCAAAAATTATAAAAACAAACATCATCACTTTTTCTATTTATATTTTAACTGTCAGTTACATTAAAAAATGGACATTTTATCACTGGGTGTGTATCAACTATACCTACAAGTAATCGTTAACCTTTCTTGTAAAACGATCTGTTTGCCCAAAAAAAGTTTTTTAGTTTCCCAAAATCTTGAAAAAGAGACATATTCCAAAAATTATAAAAACAAACATCATCACTTTTTCTATTTATATTTTAACTGTCAGTTACATTAAAACATGAATATTTTATCACTGGGTGTGTATCAACTATACCTACAAATAATCGTTAACCTTTCTTGTAAAACGATCTGTTTGCCCAAAAAAAGTTTTTTAGTTTACCAAAATCTTGAAAAAGAGACATATTCCAAAAATTATAAAAACAAACATCATCACTTTTTCTATTTATATTTTAACGGTCAGTTACATTAAAAAAATGGATATTTTATCACTGGATGTGGATCAACCATACCTACAAGTAATCGTTAACCTTTCTTGTAAAACGATCTGTTTGCCCAAAAAAAGTTTTTTAGTTTCCCAAAATCTTGAAAAAGAGACATATTCCAAAAATTATAAAAACAAACATCATCACTTTTTCTATTTATATTTTAACTGTCAGTTACATTAAAAAATGGACATTTTATCACTGGGTGTGTATCAACTATACCTACAAATAATCGTTAACCTTTCTTGTAAAACGATCTGTTTTCCCAAAAAAAGTTTTTTAGTTTCCCAAAATCTTGAAAAAGAGACATATTCCAAAAATTATAAAAACAAACATCATCACTTTTTCTATTTATATTTTAACTGTCAGTTACATTAAAAAATGGACATTTTATCACTGGGTGTGTATCAAC
Organism: Othius punctulatus; assembly: GCA_951805005.1. Lineage (NCBI taxonomy): Eukaryota > Metazoa > Arthropoda > Insecta > Coleoptera > Staphylinidae > Othius > Othius punctulatus. The sequence goes on from OX638142.1 coordinate 77,997,730, forward strand.
TATACCTACAAATAATCGTTAACTTTTCTTGTAAAACGATCTGTTTGCCCAAAAAAAGTTTTTTAGTTTACCAAAATCTTGAAAAAGAGACATATTCCAAAAATTATAAAAACAAACATCATCACTTTTTCTATTTATATTTTAACTGTCAGTTACATTAAAAAATGGACATTTTATCACTGGGTGTGTATCAACTATACCTACAAGTAATCGTTAACCTTTCTTGTAAAACGATCTGTTTGCCCAAAAAAAGTGTTTTAGTTTCCCAAAATCTTGAAAAAGAGACATATTCCAAAAATTATAAAAACAAACATCATCACTTTTTCTATTTATATTTTAACTGTCAGTTACATTAAAACATGAATATTTTATCACTGGGTGTGTATCAACTATACCTACAAATAATCGTTAACCTTTCTTGTAAAACGATCTGTTTTCCCAAAAAAGTTTTTTAGTTTCCCAAAATCTTGAAAAAGAGACATATTCCAAAAATTATAAAAACAAACATCATCACTTTTTCTATTTATATTTTAAATGTCAGTTACATTAAAAAATGGATATTTTATCACTGGGTGTGTATCAACTATACCTACAAATAATTGTTATCTTTTCTTGTAAAACGATCTGTTTGCCCAAAAAAAGTTTTTTAGTTTCCCAAAATCTTGAAAAAGGGACATTCAAAAAATTATAAAAACAAACATCATCACATTTTTATTTATATTTTAACTGTCGGTTACATTAAAAAATGGATATTTTTTTACTGGGTGTGTATCAACTATACCTACAAATAATAGCTCACTTTTCTTGTAAAACGATCTGTTTGCCCAAAACAAGTTTTTTTTTAGTTTCCCAAAATCTTACTCTGGAGGAATTCCATTTTAACTCACACATTCAATTGTAGTTATCTCAATTCAAATATACATAATGCTATCCAAGCAGCTATATTTCAGTAGCCCAGTGAATGTGTTTGACGTTTTCAGTACTCCAGTAAATACGTTTGAGTTTTAAACTAATTTCGGCCACGAGAAAATATGGATTCTGCAAGTTCTGGACATATCTATGCCAGATTCAATTTTGAAATTTTCACTTGCATCCTTTTGATTCTGATCGCTTCTATATACATATTGATAACCAATTTTATTACATTTTAATGTTGTAGTTTTGGGTTATTGTGAGTTAGATTAGTAGGTTGGAGCTTGTGAAATAATGAACACATACAAAAAGTCACAATATTCCTATTTCACAAAGACATTTATTTAAGGTAAATGTACATTTCGACCACAAAGTGGCCATCTTCAATAGACATTTGTTACTCATAACAAATGTCTACTGAAGATGACCAATTTGTTGTCGAAATGTACATTACATTTGTTACTCATAACAAATGTCTACTGAAGATGACCATTTTGTGGTCGAAATGTACATTTAGCTTAAATAAATGTCTTTGTGAAAAGGACATTTGCTACTCATAAGAAATGTCTACTGAATATGACCACTGTGTGGTCGAAATGTACATTTATCTTAAATAAATATCTTTGTGAAAAAGGACATTTGTTACTCATATCAAATGTCTACTGAAAATGACCACTTTGTGGTCGAAATGTACATTTAGCTTAAATAAATGTCTTTGTGAAAAGGACATTTGCTACTCATAACAAATGTCTACTGAATATGACCACTGTGTGGTCGAAATGTATATTTATCTTAAATAAATATCTTTGTGAAAAAGAACATTTGTTACTCATAACAAATGTCTACTGAATATGACTACTGTGTGGTTAAAATGTACATTTAGCTTAAATAAATATCTCTGTGAAAATGAATATTGTGACTTTTTATATTGTTAAGTTAAGAGTTAAATTTTTCCAGGTTAGGTTAGGTATTAAGTATTTAAATGTGGAATATCAAAACGGGATTTCGAAATCTTATCCATATCACGGATTAAATATTGATTGATTGTTGAAACGATTATCTGAATTATTTGGTGCTAGAGTACCTAAATAGTAGTGGAAAATCAGAGTATCACAGATTAAGGTCCGATCTTGTAATTCTCTTTAATCGACGGTTAATTTATATATAGGTATCTAATATACATTTGGATACCATTGCAGATAACAAGCAGGGAAAGTAACTACTAATTAAAGTTAATGGAAGACTGAAAGACCATATGTAAATAATTCATGAGTAGAACTGTTCCTCAATTTGCTTGGAATGGTTTATACATTTTTTTTAAATTTTGGTATTATGGTATTACTTACCGTTATATTTATCATAATAAATAACATTTATTTATTCATTTAACACTTACCGTTATATTTATCATAATAAATAACATTTTTTATAATCATTCATTTTTGCATTATCGCGCAATTTTATATGTAAGAAATATGACTCAAAGTGTACAATAGCATGTCGCCAGCTATCAATCACCTTAAATCCATAAAGGTAGATATCGTGCTGATTAATAAAAAAAATCTTATCACCGGATTTGTCAACTTGTATCGATTATCTGAACATTAATCAATTTAAGTGTATCATTGCTGAAAGTGCATATTTTTATACCCTAATTTCATTGCTAATTATTTGAAAGTAGATTGATTAATATTTTCAATCAATCGAACAATTCGTTTTCATTTGCATAGAAATTATCACTATTAAGTTAATTAGGGTGAAACTGATTTCTTTGGATTTTTTTATTTGTAAAAGGTATAAATATTAGAATAGCAATTGCACTAATGCAATTTCAGTGTATGATAAATCAATACCTGTCAACACGTAAACTTAAACATTCAATGTTCTCGTTTATTGAGGACATCCTGTTGGTCAAATCTTCACAGGAAATATCTGCAGGCATACTGTACACATATTCTGCATAAAATTTTCAAAATATGCATCAGATAAATTTTCAGCAATTTCAGAGTATGATAAACCGATACCTGTCAACACGTAAAGTTAAGCATTCAATTTTCTCGTTTATTTACGACATCTTGTTGGTCAATTTTTCAGAGGAAGTACCATCAGGTATACTGTGCACATATCCGGCATAAAATTTTCATGATATCCATCAGATAAATTTTCAGAAATATCAATGTACGATGTAACTATACCTGTGAACACGTAAAGTTAAACATTGAAATTTATCGTTTATTTAGCATTTCCTGTTGGTCAAATTTTCAAAGGAAGTATCTTCAGGCATACTCTACATATATCCGGAATAAAATTTTCAAAATATCCATCAGATAAATTTTCAGAAATTGCAGTGTATGATAAAAGGATACCTGTGAACACGTAAAATTAAACATTCAATTGTATCGTTTATTTAGGACATCCTGTTGGCCAATTTTTTCAGGAAATATCTTCAGGCATACTATACACATATCCGGCATAAAAATTTCATAATATCCATCAGATAAATTTTCAGAAATTTCAATATACGATAAAGCTATACCTGTGAACACGTAAAGTTAAACATTGAATTTTATCATCTATTTAGCACTTCCTGTTGGTCAAATTTTCAAAGGAAGTATCTTCAGGCATACTGTATACATATCCGGAATAAAAGTTTCACAATATTTATCAGATAAAAATTCAGATATTTGAGTATACGATAAACCTGTGAACACGTAAAATTAAACATTCAATTGTCTCGTTTATTTCGGACATCTTGTAGGTCAAATTTTCATAGGAAGTATCTCAAGGCATATTGTACACATATCCGGCATAACATTTTCAAAATATCCATCAGATAAATTTTCAGAAATTTCAATGTACGATAAAACTATACTTGTGTACACCTAAAGTCAAACATTGAATTTTATCGTCTATTTAGCACTTCCTGTTGGTCACATTTTCAAAGGAAGTATCTTCAGGCATACTGTACACATATCGGGCATAAAAATTTCATAATATCCATCAGATAAATTTTAAAAAATTTCAATGTACGATAAAGCTATACCTGTGAACACGTACAGTTAAACATTGAATTTTATCGTCTATTTAGCACTTCCTGTTGGTCAAATTTTCAAAGGAAGTATCTTCAGGCATACTGTATACATATCCGGAATAAAATTTTCAAAATATTGATCAGAAAAAAAAACAGAAATTTGAGTATATGATAAACCTGTGAACACGTAAAATTAAACATTCAATTGTCTCGTTTATTTCGGACATCTTGTAGGTCAAATTTTCATAGGAAGTATCTCAAGGCATATTGAACACATATCCGGAATAAAATATTCAAAATATCCATCAGATAAATTTTCAAAAATTTCAATGTACGATGTAACTATACCTGTGAACACGTAAAGTTAAACATTGAAATTTATCGTTTATTTAGCATTTCCTGTTGGTCAAATTTTCAAAGGAAGTATCTTCAGGCATACTCTACATATATCCGGAATAAAATTTTCAAAATATCCATCAGATAAATTTTCAGAAATTGCAGTGTATGATAAAAGGATACCTGTGAACACGTAAAATTAAACATTCAATTGTATCGTTTATTTAGGACATCCTGTTGGCCAATTTTTTCAGGAAATATCTTCAGGCATACTATACACATATCCGGCATAAAAATTTCATAATATCCATCAGATAAATTTTCAGAAATTTCAATATACGATAAAGCTATACCTGTGAACACGTAAAGTTAAACATTGAATTTTATCATCTATTTAGCACTTCCTGTTGGTCAAATTTTCAAAGGAAGTATCTTCAGGCATACTGTATACATATCCGGAATAAAAGTTTCACAATATTTATCATATAAAAATTCAGATATTTGAGTATACGATAAACCTGTGAACACGTAAAATTAAACATTCAATTGTCTCGTTTATTTCGGACATCTTGTAGGTCAAATTTTCATAGGAAGTATCTCAAGGCATATTGTACACATATCCGGCATAACATTTTCAAAATATCCATCAGATAAATTTTCAGAAATTTCAATGTACGATAAAACTATACTTGTGTACACCTAAAGTCAAACATTGAATTTTATCGTCTATTTAGCACTTCCTGTTGGTCACATTTTCAAAGGAAGTATCTTCAGGCATACTGTACACATATCGGGCATAAAAATTTCATAATATCCATCAGATAAATTTAAAAAAATTTCAATGTACGATAAAGCTATACCTGTGAACACGTACAGTTAAACATTGAATTTTATCGTCTATTTAGCACTTCCTGTTGGTCAAATTTTCAAAGAAAGTATCTTCAGGCATACTGTATACATATCCGGAATAAAATTTTCAAAATATTGTTCACAAAAAAAACAGAAATTTGAGTATATGATAAACCTGTGAACACGTAAAATTAAACATTCAATTGTCTCATTTATTTCGGACATCTTGTAGGTCAAATTTTCATAGGAAGTATCTCAAGGCATATTGAACACATATCCGGAATAAAATTTTCATGATATCCATCAGATAAATTTTCAGAAATTTAAATTTACGATAAAGCTATACCTGTGAACACGTAAAGTTAAACATTGAATTTTATCGTCTATTTAGCACTTCCTGTGGGTCACATTTTCAAAGGAAGTATCTTCAGGCATACTGTATACAAATCCGGAATAAAATTTTCAAAATATTTATCAGAAAAAAAAATCAGATATTTGAGTATATGATAAACCTGTGAACACGTAAAATTAAACATTCAATTGTCTCGTTTACTTAGGACATGTAGGTCAAATTTTCAGAGGAAGTATCTTCAAGTATACTGTACATTCATCCGGCATAAAATTTTCGTAATAACAATCAGATAAATTTTCAGAAATTTCAATGTACGATAAACCTGTGAACACGTAAAGTTAAACATTCAATTGTCTCGTTTATTTAGGACATCCTTTTGGTCAAATTTTCAGGGGAAGTATCTTCAGGCATAGTACATATATCCGCAATAATATTTTCAAAATATCCTTCAGATAAATTTTCAGAAATTTCAGCGTATGATAAACCGATATTAACACGTAAAGTTAAACATTCGATTTTATCGTTTATTTAGGACATCCTGTTGGTCAAATTTTCAAAGAAAGTATCTTCAGGTATACTGTAGACATATTCGGCATAAAATTTTCACATCTTTCATCAACATCATAATATTCATAAGATAAATTTTCAGAAATTTCAGACTTAAGTTCAGACTTTCAACACTTCAAGTTAAAAATTCATTTTGTTCATTTATTTTTGATATCCTGTTGGGCAAATTTTCAGAGGAAGTATCTTTAAGCATACAGTATATATATCCGGCATAAAATTTTCAAAATATCTATTAGATAAATTATCAGAAATGTCAGTGTATGATAAACAGATATTTGTCAACACTCTTAGTTTTCAACGAGTTAATAATCGATTTATTTTATTGTAGAACAACAAAATTTGTACTAGCATTAGGTTAGCATATTGATTAAATAATTATAATTTTATCGGCTTTAACCCAGTTATTTGTAATAGTAATAGTAACATTTTGCACAATTAAGATAATCTTTCTTATGAGCAGTCTTTCCATCTACTGATAAAACTGCATGGAGAAACAAATATGCTTGCACAATTATATTTTTTGCTATGTGTAAATAAATAATATAATAATTGAATGAGTAAAATTAATGAATAAAATAAATGAATAGAATGAATAAAGGGGACATATTCCAAAAATATTAATACAAATTCCATCACTTTATAAACTGTTACCATAAATTTCAGTTATATTAAAAAATATATGTTTTATCAGTGAATTTATAGTTAGAAATTATCAATTATATATTTTGTTGAAATACAATAACAATGAATGAGTTATTACTTAAAAAATGGATATATTCTAAAAATATTAATATAAATTCCATCACTTTTTAAATTTTTATCTTTTTAACTTTCAGTTATATTAAAATATATATCTATATATATATATATATATATATATATATATATATATATATATATATATATATATATATATACAGGGTGAGTCGAGAGGAACGGACCAAACTCCAGGAGTGTATTGTACACGTAAAAATAATTAAAAAAAAATTATATATTGTTATCCGATCTTCATTTGTTTTCAAGTTATAATTTCAAATCTTGAATATGCAAATGTGGTGTTTGTCTATGGTTTTTGTAATGGGAGTGCTACAGCTGCTATTGAAACATATCGTCAATGGTTTCCACATCAGAAAACTCTGGATAAAAAGGTATTTATCCGACTTTTCAACAAACTGTTCGAAAGTATCACTTGAAAACAAATGAAAATCGGATTACAACATTTGAGTTTTTTTAAATAATTTTACGTGTACAATACACTCCTGGAGTTCGGTCCGTTCCTCCCGACTCACCCTGTATATATTATCAGTGAGTATATAGCAACAAATTATCATCAATTGCAACTTTTGTTGTAATACGAACTGTTTGCCCAAAAAACATTTTCCAAAATCTTACTATTAATGAATCTGTCCATTTTTTTTACTCATACAATCAATTATATTATTTGCTAAATTCAAGGCATGTCACATCACATATTTTGGACAGTAATATGTTGATGAGTAATTGATTAGAAATTAATAGATTAAGATATTGATTGAGTACAATGATAAGAGGAAAGTACAATAAATTCCTCGCCTATTGAAATTCTACACAATAGTGATTTCATACATATGAAAATTATTTAGTAAACATACATATTTGAATGACTGGTCCAAACACAGATTCCCCAAAGCACGTACATTCACTAGTTGAATAGAATAGAATTTATTAATATTATCGTACAAAATTTTTGAACTTATATCAGGTACTTAAGTTACTTTACAGAAATTATTATTATTATTATTAACGCTTCTGTCACAGTGATATCAATGTATCACAGCGTTTTTTTTTTAATCCAACATAGAAGTAATTCTTTGTAAGAAAAATATTACAGTTTACGAAGTGAACAATGTAATACAATGGACAATGCTGCAAGCCTCAGCTTAACATTGTTCACTTCGTACACTGTAATATTTGCCTCGCAGAGTATTAATTTTACTTGTATGTTGCATTTTAAAAAAGATCTTCTGTATTTCATTTTTTTTTCATTTCATCATTTATTAGTATTATGACTCTAAATAGACTATTACATTGTCATTGTAGGATATCATACATATTCACATTCAGGTATTACAGTACTAATACAGTTAAATTAGTCATTTTGTTAGAATATGTCTCAATTAAAATTATGTTAGAAACTCTTGAAGGTTATATAGTAGTTTGCTTAAAAAATATTCTTGAAAAAATATATATATATATATGAGCATACATATTTTATAGACAACTACACCTACAATCTACATAATTACAGTTGAAACTAGGAATTCTTCTACTGAGTAAAATGCATTTGTAATAAGATATTGGCTAACTCTCAAAATCTTGAAAATCTTATAGAGTAGTTATCTGCTGTCTTTTTGGGATTTTATTAAATAATTTCACTTACAACCTTTACTGCTCGTACCTTTTGAACTCGATTGCCTGCCAAAGTCAGATATATAAGCTCTTGTCAATGCCATACGCGTTAAGTCGTTTAAAGTAAACGGCAGTTCTTCCTCTACAAGCCTTAGTTCCAGTGTACACGCACCTGCCAGTGTCCTCGCGCTTTTAGTGGCCTCGCAACCACGTAATATCTGCACTCGCTGCTCTCAGATACTTTTAGTGATGCAGACGCCTCCTCATAAGCTATGGAGCCAAGTCTGGTGGTACGCAGATGGCATATAAGTATCCGTTATTCATTTACATATTATTTTTAAACTTCTGGCTGGGTTTATAAATTTATCGAATCGTGCACTTCTGGCGTTCCGCATGCATGAACGAGGAACACCGAAAACCTCTAGACCTGTATCCTGTGTATCGGCGGTGCACTTCCCGTCCGCCTAATCGACGTCCATAATTCACTGGCGCTGTTCGCGTGCATTATTTAAATAGTCGCCTGGAAGCTTCCACTCTATAAATATGTATTATACATGTGGCCGATGTGAAATTCACGCCGCATTAAACTGACCGGGCGCGCATGCAAACCCGAATACACGTCCCGAAATTTAACCCCCCAACAAGGCCATTATCCTTGCCAATTTATTGCATAACTCTATAACAAATGGAAACGCAAAAAATACACTTTAGCTATTTTTTCAGTGTTGGATTCAATATATAACGTATACATGGATTTATCAACAGTTTAATTATTCAAGTAAATAAATTAATATGGGCCTTAGGCCCATATCTATAGTCAGTACTTGAGCATGAGCCCGGCTCAAGTAGTATATTTGCGTATATTTGGTTGCGCATTCTCTATAAACGTGAACGCAACCAAATATACGCAAAAATACGACTTGAGTCGAACTCATGCTCAAGTACGGACTATAGATACGTGCCTTAGGTATGACCGAATGGTCTCAATACAACTTGTTCCCTTAATTGTGCATTTTTTCTGTTACCAGTTTTGAACGCAACGTTCTTCTGCACGAAGGTGGTGGACGTCAACGAAGGCGCCATTACACGAGGATGTTACACACAAACCGTCGGAGGCATCAGTTCAGAGCTCTGTGTTTGCAAATCAGAAGAAGGAAGTAAACCCTGCAACTCTGCGTTCACCAGTAAAATTCACCTATGGATAATTGGCATCGCACTGATAGTTGTTACGTGGAGAAACTAGACTTATGTTATTATTTATTAAATAGAGTATTGTATTAATTTATGCCTTGCAATCTACAATTATTTAGATACGGAGCGTCTGTGACTGCATCAGTGTTATGGAACATGGTAACAAAAAATGAAGTTGGACTTGGATATGCATCCCTACAAAATACAGGCCTATCATGAATTGCTGCCACCAGATTTTAATAGACATCTTGAACCCTTGCAGACATACTTCGAACATCTCAAGGGCTTCTTTTATCTAAACAATTTTTGATCGCACAGTATGACCAGATCCGCTGCCCACGCGCTGACCACCAGATAATCAGATAGGCCAAATTATTATACATATGCAGGGCCGGATTTAGACTTGATAAGATCCTCAGCTATATGAGATATAGGGAGCTCCTTATAAGTCCAGATATTATATATCAGTGCCTAATATGATTTTCGGATACCAAGAGGGTTAAACTGAAATACAATTAGGTAGTATATAGATAGTGAAATAATAAATCTTTAACGTAAAATTATTTTTATTCATAACAAACTTTAAAATGCAAACTTTAATAAAAAGAAACAAAAGTCCTTTTAAAAGGCACAATTTACACAGGCTTATTAAGTAATCTCTTGAAACATGTTTTAAGGATTAATGAATTATATTAAACTATAATAATTTCTTTATTGCGTTTACCAGAGAAAAGTCCAGATAAACTGCTTAGTTTGTGACTTTCTATGCACATGAGACTGAGGGAACATAATTTATCTCGAGTCATTGTTGTTCTAAATTCATTTTATCCTCTTCAGCTGAGAAAAAGATCTTTCTCCAGACCAATTTTCAACCATCATACTAAGAAACAATGTCAAGATTGCTTCTACATTAGGGAATGCTGATGGACAAGATCGTTAAAAATTACCCTATACAAATCCTGATGGGTCAGACTATCATTTTCCGCTGAAACATGGGCTTGACTATGTCTAAACATATAAAATGGTTGACTTGTTCTACAAGATTCATGTCCACATCTTCAGGATATGTTTACCATAAAGCACTGACTCCTTCACGAATCTCTTCTTCTGTAGCTTCTAATTTTGTTAAGAATGAAAACTTGATCCCACCACGATCGCCTCCGGAGGCCACTATGGCTCATTGTGCTTGAATTTGGGCCTTCTATGACCTCTCCAAATTTCGTCCGAATCGGTTGAGGCGTTTTCGAAATGGATTTTTATCGAGATGGCAAAAAACGCGACATTTTCGAAAATTTCGAAAATTAAAACGTCTTCGGAAGTATATCAAGTGTGGTCTGGTGTGGACCGTTGGGGCCCCTGAATCGAATGAGACTATTGGCATCGAGATTGGACCGTGCGTTTAGAAGTTTAATTTTAACACCTCTTTTTTGCTATTTTTTTTTAATTTCCCAATTTTGAGGGCGGATATCTCGAGAACCGCTGGGGCTAAGACACTGAAAGTGTGCTTATTGGAATCCTGAAGGTCCAATTGGTCTAGGCATGTGTCTGTAAGGTCATTTGGAGCATCTCGAAAAATCGCGATTTTTCGAATTTTTATTTTTGTCGATTTGATCGGAAAATCATCGGTTTTACGTTTTGCCAACTGGCGGCTCTTCCAAGTGGCACATTTTCAAATCATTTTATGGGGACTTAGTCCCATATATGGCGCATCGTTTGAGCACTCGTTTATTCTCGTATTCCCACAACTCCCCGAGTTATAGCGCTTTTCGTGAAGAAGTACGTTTTTTTGAAAAATATTTCTCTCTTCTCAAGCCCCCCCTGGACAAATGCAATCGCCTACGAGGGGCCACCATGGCTCATTGTGCCTGTATTTGGGCCCTCTATGACCTCTCCAAATTTCGTCCGAATCGCTTGAGGCGTTTTCGAAATGGATTTTCATCGAGATGGCAAAAAACGCGACATTTTCGAAAATTTCGAAAATTAGAACGTCTTCGGAAGTATATCCGAAGTGTGATCTGGTATGGACCGTTGGGCCCCCCTGAATCGAATGAGACTATCGGCATCGAGATTGGACCGTGAGTTTAGAAGTTTAATTTTATCAGCCCTTTTTTGCTATTTTTTTAAATTTCCCAACTTTGAGGGCGGATATCTCGAGAAGCGCTGGGGCAAAGACACTGAAAGTGTGCTCAATGGAATCTTGAGGATCCAATTGGTCTAGGCATGTATCTCTAAGGTCATTTGGAGCAACTCGAAAAATCGCGATTTTTCGAATTTTTATTTTAGTCGATTTGATCGGAAAATCAACGATTTTACGCTTTGCCAACTGGCTGCTCTACCAAGCGGCACATTTTCAAATCATTTTATGGGGACTTAGCCCCATATATGGCGCATCTTTTGAGCGCTCGTTCATTCTCGTATTCCCACAACTCCCCGAGTTATAGCGCTTTTCGTGAAAAAAGTACGTTTTTTTGAAAAATATTTCTCTCTTCTCAAGCCCCCCCTGGCCAAACGCAATCGCCTACGAGGCGCCACCATGGCTCATTGTGCCTGTATTTGGGCCTTCTATGACCCCTCCAAATTTCGTCCGAATCGCTTGAGGCGTTTTCGAAATGGATTTTCATAGAGATGGCAAAAAACGCGACATTTTCGAAAATTTCGAAAATTAGAACGTCTTCGGAAGTATATCAAGTGTGGTCTGGTATGGACCGTTGGGCCCCCCTGAATCGAATGAGACTATCGGCATCGAGATTGGACCGTGCGTTTAGAAGTTTAATTTTATCAGCCCTTTTTTGCTGTTTTTTTAAATTTCCCAAATTTGAGGGCGGATATCTCGAGAACCGCTGGGGCTAGGACACTGAAAGTGTGCTCATTGGAATCCTGAGGGTCCAATTGGTCTAGGCATGTGTCTCTAAGGTCATTTGGAGCAACTCGAAAAATCGCGATTTTTCGGATTTCTATTTTAGTCGATTTGATCGGAAAATCGTCGATTTTACGTTTTGCCAACTGGGGGCTCTACCAAGCGGCATATTTTCAAATCATTTTATGGGGAGTTAGCCCCATATATGGCGCATCGTTTCAGCGCTCGTTCATTCTGGTATTCCCACAACTCCCCGAGTTATAGCGCTTTTCGTGAAAAAAGTACGTTTTTTTGAAAAATATTTCTCTCTTCTCAAGCCCCCCCTGGCCAAACGCAATCGCCTACGAGGCGCCACCATGGCTCATTGTGCCTGTATTTGGGCCTTCTATGACCCCTCCAAATTTCGTCCGAATCGCTTGAGGCGTTTTCGAAATGGATTTTCATCGAGATGGCAAAAAACGCGACATTTTCGAAAATTTCGAAAATTAGAACGTCTTCGGAAGTATATCAAGTGTGGTCTGGTATGGACCGTTGGGCCCCCCTGAATCGAATGAGACTATCGGCATCGAGATTGGACCGTGCGTTTAGAAGTTTAATTTTGTCAGCCCTTTCTTGCTATTTTTTTAAATTTCCCGACTTTGAGGGCGGATATCTCGAGAACCGCTGGGGCTAGGACACTGAAAGTGTGCTCATTGGAATCCTGAGGATCCAATTAGTCTGGGCATGTGTCTCTAAGGTCATTTGGACCAACTCAAAAAATCGCGATTTTTCGAATTTTTATTTTAGTCGATTTGATCGGAAAATCATCGATTTTACGTTTTGCCAACTGGCGGCTCTACCAAGCGGCACATTTTCAAATCATTTTATGGGGACTTAGCCCCTTATATGGCGCATCTTTTGAGCGCTCGTTCATTCTAGTATTCCCACAACTCCTCGAGTTATAGCGCTTTTAGTGAAAAAAGTATGTTTTTTTGATAAATATTTCTCTCTTCTCAAGCCCCCCCTGGCCAAACGCAATCGCCTACGAGGCGCCACCATGGCTCATTGTGCCTGTATTTGGGCCTTCTATGACCCCTCCAAATTTCGTCCGAATCGGTTGAGGCGTTTTCGAAATGGATTTTCATCGAGATGGCAAAAAACGCGACATTTTCGAAAATTTCGAAAATTAAAACGTCTTCGGAAGTATATCAAGTGTGGTCTGGTATGGACCGTTGGGGCCCCCTGAATCGAATGAGACTATCGGCATCGAGATTGGACCGTGCGTTTAGAAGTTTAATTTTAACAGCCCTTTTTTGCTATGTTTCTTAATTTCCCAACTTTGAGGGCGGATATCTCGAGAACCGCTGGGGCTAAGACACTGAAAGTGTGCTTATTGGAATCCTGAAGGTCCAATTGGTCTAGGCATGTGTCTCTAAGGTCATTTGGAGCATCTCGAAAAATCGCGATTTTTCGAATTTTTATTTTTGTCGATTTGATCGGAAAATCATCGGTTTTACGTTTTGCCAACTGGCGGCTCTACCAAGTGGCACATTTTCAAATCATTTTATGGGGACTTAGTCCCATATATGGCGCATCGTTTGAGCACTCGTTTATTCTCGTATTCCCACAACTCCCCGAGTTATAGCGCTTTTCGTGAAGAAGTACGTTTTTTTGAAAAATATTTCTCTCTTCTCAAGCCCCTCCTGGACAAATGCAATCGCCTACGAGGGGCCACCATGGCTCATTGTGCTTGTATTTGGGCCCTCTATGACCTCTCCAAATTTCGTCCGAATCGGTTGAGGCGTTTTCGAAATGGAATTTCATCGAGATGGCAAAAAACGCGTCATTTTCGAAAATTTCGAAAATTAAAAAGGCCTTCGGAAGTATATCAAGTGTGGTCTGGTATGGACCGTTGGGGCCCCCTGAATCGAATGAGCTTGTATAGCTTATACGTAAATCTTGCACTGTACATATGTATTAGTCATTCCTGCCATACTTGTCGTCTTTTTACTTGTTTTAATGGTACCTCTAATGTTACGTTCTATTGGTACGTTGGGGAGATACCGTTTGGAGTTTAGTGTACTAAATCAATATATTTAGGTGCCCTGGGTGGTTTTGGCTGTCTCCATAATTTACTTCCTGCCATACTCCTGAGATCGAATTTTGCGTATTCAACAGCTATAGTAACCTTGGAAATATTTCTTTGAAAAATCGTGCTGTGGAATCGATCCCGCGCAACCAACTTTTTGCATTAGCCCGGAATTCATCGGGAATTCATAACTTTTTATTTCAATTCCGGTCGCCTCTTAAGACGCGCATTAGAATCGCGTGCGTCGCGGGGGCTACACGCGAAACGCGTCAATTTCCCACTTTATATGCGCATAATTCCTAAATGGGGCTTGCCACCCCCGCCGACAACGTCGGCGTTCGTATCGGCCGCCGATGTCGTTAATACCCCGCCGAAGCAGGTTCGGGGGCGCGCGCCCCCTTGGGGGGATGCGGTGCGGACGGACGTTGATTTCCTGAGGCGCGGGTGTAAATAAGACACGTGGCCCCGACGAATGAGGATGGATGGCGCCGATATCTCACCGGGGGAAACAATAAAAGGGTATTAATGGTGTGTTTATTTGTTTGGCGGGCATCCTCGCACGGTGACGGCTTACGGCGGCGGCGGTAGATTATCGTTAATCGCTGATTTAGAGAGTATTGGCACGTAATTGGATTTTTCGGCGATAATAAGAATTTACTGCCTCATTATTTATGTAATGGGAGGAATCTAAATTGCAATTTTGATGGGCAAACACGGCAATAAACAATGCAATACAGAAGTCCGTTACGGGATTATTGTATTATTTAGCACATTTTGTGTAATCAGGGTCATCCCCAGTACCGTACTTACCTCTTTGAAGGCGCAGACGTGTTTTGAGACCCAAAAATCAGTAAAAATTGAAAATTACCAATAAATTCCAAAATAATAGAGGTAACTATAGATTGAGTATAGGAAACCTTATATTATATGTAAGATTGTCTAATGGATTTCATACTATGAAATAATATACAGGGTGTTCCGTATAAAAAATGAAGAAATCGCACAGTTTGCGAATATTGATCACCCTCTATAATATAGTGAGTTATGTGGCAGATAACATTTTATTATTGAAGCCCACCTATCAATAAAACTACACACCGAATTAGCGCGTATTAACTCCATCAATAAGAGCAGGAAAAATTAATAAAATTGCATAAATTTTTGTATAAACATCTGAATAACATGGAAACGCTTAGGTTTCAATCAATATAACCTTATATTATTTTAATTCTGTAGTAACACAGCATCCAAAAATGCAAAGATATACAGGATGTTCCATTAAAAAAAACATAAGTTTACTCTGTAACTTTAACATGAACCACCCTGTATAAGTTTAAATATTTTTTTAAAGTGCACCTTTTTATTTCATACAACTTTTATATACAATATTTTTTTATATTTTGCTTAATAACTCCATGGTTGACGTTTTCCAGAGCGTTGAAAACCTTGTATATCCAACGTTAGATTTTTCTTTTCTGGTTAGTTCAAGAATTTATTTAGGGACTAATTTTGACCTAACTACAGTCAACAGTGCTACATTTGATGGTTTGGGCCTATCAGTTATTTAATTTACTGGCCGTACACTCGTGCATAATTAATTTGTAATTGTGTACCCGGCGCATCCACCATAATACAAAAATTTAATAAATCGCAGCAGTTTTTGATATGAGACATATGTACAGAACAAATGCGTTACATTTACTTTAAATACATCGTGAACGTTTACGGCAAGTAAAAAAAATAACTGATAGGCCCAAATCTTTAAATCTAGCACTGTTTACTGCAGTTAGGTCAAAATTAGTCCCTAATTAAATTATTGAATTAAATTAATAGGTAACTATTAGGTTTGAGTATAGTAAACCCAATATGATATGTAAGATTATTTCATGGATTTTCATAATATGAAATAATATACAGGGTGTTCTGTTAAAAACAATGAAGAAATGGCACAGTTTGCGAATATTGATCACCGTGTATAATATAATGAGTTATGTGGCAGATGATTTTTTTTTTATTGAAGCCCACCTATCAACAAAACTACACACCGAATTAGCGCGTATTAACTCTATCAATAAGAGCAGGAAAAATTAATAAAATTGCATAAATTTTTGTATAAACATCTGAATAACATGGAAACGCTTACGTTTCAACCAATATAACCTTATATTATTTTAATTCTGCAGTAACACAGCATCCAAAAATGCAGATATATACAGGGTGTTCCATTAAAAAAAACATAAGTCTACCCTGTAACTTTAACATGAACCACCCTGTATAAGTTTAAATATTTTTGTAAAGTGCACCTTATTATTTCATACAACTTTTATATACAATACTTTTTTATATTATGTTTAATAACTCCATGGTTGACGTTTTCCAGAGCGTTGAAAACCTTGTATATCCAACGTTAAATTTTTCTTTTCTGGTTAGTTCAAGAATTTATTTAGGGACTAATTTTGACCTAACTACAGTAAACAGTGTTACATTTGATGGTTTGGGCCTAACAGTTATTTTATTTACTTGCTGTACACTCGTGCATAAAATTTGTAATTGTGTACCCGGCGCATCCACCATAATACAAAAATTGAATAAATCGCGGCAGTTTTTGATATGAGACATATGTACAGAACAAATGCGTTACATTTACTTTAAATACATCGTGAACGTTTACGGCAAGTAAAAAAAAAAACTGATAGGCCCAAATCTTTAAATCTAGCACTGTTTACTGCAGTTAGGTCAAAATTAGTCCCTAATTAAATTATTGAATTAAATTAATAGGTAACTATTAGGCTTGAGTATAGTAAATCCTATATTATATGTAAGATTATTTAATGGATATTTATACTATCAAATAATATACAGGGTGTTCCGTTAAAAAAAAAGAAGAAATGGCACAGTTTGCGAATATTGATCACCCTGTATAATATAGTGAGATATGTGGCAGGTGAAATTTTATTATTGAAGGCCAGCTATCATTAAAATTACACACCGATTTAGTGCCTATTAACTCCATCAATAAGAGCAGGAAAAATTAATAAAATTGCATGCATTTTTGTATAAACATCTGAATAACATGGAAACGCTTAGGTTTCAACCGATATAACCTTATATTATTTTAATTCTGCAGTAACACAGCATCCAAAAATGCAAAGATATATAGGGTGTTCCATTAAAAAAAACATAAGTTTACTCAGTAACTTTAACATGAACCACCCTGTATAAGTTTAAATATTTTTGTATAGTCCACCTTTTTATTTCATACAACTTTAATATACAATATTTTTTCATATTTTGCTTAATAACTCCATGGTTGACGTTTTCCAGAGCGTTGAAAACCTTGCATATCCAACGTTAGATTTTTCTTTTCTGGTTGGTTCAAGAATTTATTTAGGGACTAATTTTGACCTAACTACAGTCAACAGTGCTACATTTGATGGTTTGGGCCTATCAGTTATTTTATTTACTTGCCGTACACTCGTGCATAATTAATTTGTTATTGTGTACCCGGCGCATCCACCATAATGCAAAACTTGAATAAATCGCGACAGTTTTTGATATGAGACATATGTACAGCACAAATGCGTTACATTCACTTTAAATACATCGTGAACGCTATATTTAATAATATTAGATTTGTTTCCTATTTCAATCAACAATTAAATTAGGGACAAAATATGAAAAAAGTACACCAGAAAGTGCCCACAGCTTAACCATATCAGTTATTTTATTTACGTTCTGTATACTCGTACATATGGTAATTTGTTATTGTGTGCCCGGCGCAACCACCATAAAACAAAAATGGAATAAATCGCGGTGGTTTCGGGTATGAGACACATGTACGGCGGAAGCGCTTTACATACGACGTAAACACGTCGTAAACGCCGAAAACATTTAGATTCCGGTGATGGTGCGCTCGGAGTTTATTTTTTGGGTCCGAATCTTGCAGATTTGCCCGTCCACTTACAATAATCAGATGCGGAGCGAAAACGCCTTTTAATTCCCGCTCGTGACAATGCGGGGCAGCATCTGTTTGGGGGCGTTAAAACGTCACTGTGTAAATTTGTAGTGGCTCGTAACGTCCGTCAGTGTTTATGTACTCTATAAATTGCTGGGTCGTTTTAATAATTTCGCCCCGTCATTAACTGGCGGCACTGAATTTTGCACGGAGCATTTCGGAACACGCGAGACGAGGCCTGAAAGTGTGTAGCGATTATGACACTTTTTAATTTTGGAGCACGTCCCACCCCACGGTCGGCCCATAAAGCTAACTGGCAATTTAAAAGGGCCCATTTAATAAAACATCTCCACTCGCTTATATGGGATATGGCGCAGGGGGGGACTAGCGGGGGTCGTATAATTTTTATTCCGGCGCCGTCGTAAAATCGGCCGGGCGCTGAATAAATATGAAAACGTAATAAAGTTTAATATTTATTTAGGTGCATCCATAATCTCTCCTTCGCGTCCTCGGCCCCTCACGGTATTTACAAAGGAAATGGTTTTATAAACGCGCCTAATGCAGGCCGAATAAACATCTTCTGGGGAATAATATTTTTTCGCGCTGATAAAAACCTCCTCGATAATAAAGCGCGGGGGCGCTCGCGCTCTTCAGTATTCACGCCGCGGGATGAATGGCGACGAAAACGGACGGAGAACGGGGAGAAACAAAAAAAAATCTAAGAGGAGGAATATAGGGGTGGACGGGATGAAAAGTCTGGTAACTTTGTTTCGACGCCACTAATCCATCCCTTTGTGTGCGCCTCGTTCCCCCCATTCGCTTTCCTTCCTTGCCCGCATCGATACGGGGCAAATCATGTACATTAATTCCGATGTCAATGGCAAAACATGCGCGCATCTGTTTTCCGATGGCGGTTTATTTATTGCGTTTGTTTTGCTTCATATATACTTTTTTCCGTTTGAATTATGGCCTGATTTATTCCCCCCACTCGCATGAAATATATCCCGTGCCACTTATAGGAAGAGAAGTTTTTTTTTTTTTGTATAAATATTAAATCTAATATTCCCCCATGAAAAAAACAGCATTATGAAAACTGACGCGTCTGTCGATATGTCAGTCCCGGCGAAACACGCGCGGGGGGGAGCGTTTTTTAACTTCATCCCGTCCACTTAATATTCAAATGTCGGTGCGTGGAAAATTCCCGAAAAAACTTTCCAAGCGAAACTTGTTTATGGGCATTAAATACGAAATCGCATTAGGGCTGATGAAAAATTCATTTTCCTCCCGATGCGCACACGCTACATCCTCACCCTTTTTGCCTAAAACCGCCCCATCCCCCGGTGTATTTACGCAATAAAAATGCGGGGAAAATTATATTATCTTATTTTGTTATTCATGGTCGGCCTTCGTCCATTAAAACTTCACTCCCGCGGGCGCATTTTGCAAAAATAAAAGGGCGGCCCGCTCAGGGATTACCGAGGTTTTCCAGTACGGACACACGCCACGGAATACGGGCGGAGAGCATCCCCAAAGGTTGCGAGGGCGATATTCATTACGGCACTGTAAAAAATTAGTACGGGAAATTTAAATTCGCGCACTCCAAATTGGCAGCTGCAAAATACTGACGCACTCACTTGTATGTACCCACGAAATTTAAATATGCCGCAAGAAATGTCGCAATATACGCGTTACATAATAAACCACCCAGATATCAATTTATCGAGTACGAGCACGAAAAACAAATCCATTCAGCAACTACCCTTGTTTTCACGTTTTTGCGCTTGTTTAGCCGGTGACGACCTTTAAAGTGTTATTACGCCCCCTCGGAAAAGGGGCGCGATCGCCCGATGCTCGAGGGGATGACGGTGGAAATTGTCCCGGCGACGACGCGAGGGGCCATAAAAAGTTTTCATAGTTACATTTTCGGTGCGTTGTTTACGACCGGGGCGGACGGAGACGGCTTCCGATGGGATTTATTGAAATGCGCTACGACGCTATGAACTGAGAACATTGAGGACATAATAATAACTGGAACTCGTCCCTTTTTATATTGAAATATACACATAAAGATACTCGCTCCATATGATAAATATGGGCAAATTAACATCCAGCAGTTTTTCATATCTTTCCTTGAAAACCAGACTTCATTCATGACCAGAGATAGCATTCATTGCCTTGAGTTTAAATGAACTATTTCGTAAAAAGTTCCAAGTTCCACCTCGTTTGATTGTTTAAGACCTTAAGAAAATTCACGATTTGTTTATGTATCATAACCGCAAACCAGTGATCACTCCAGCACGCAGGCAATTTTCTTATCATTGTCCATTCTCCTGATTTCTAAATCTTGATCTTAAACTCCGTCAAAATCTTGATTTCCAAAATTTTCGCAATAGCACTTCCCATCCACTTACTAATATGGATAACGTAGATGTGTATATTTTATTTTATTTCTCGATAACTAAGGACCTCACAGCAATGCGATTTGCATATTTGGATTCAGCATTCACTCGTCCATCGTTTCCAACATAAAAATTGATTGTATTCCTGCAAGTTTGTGTGTAAATTTTTATAAGGTTTTCATTTTTTTTCTAAATAACTAAGGACCTCACAGCTTTGCGGTTTGCATTTTTGGATTCAGCATTTGCCACTCTATCGTGCTGTGCACTCAGTTTGAATCAAAAATTTTCAACGTTTTCGTGAAAAGTTCCAAGGGGTTAACCTTATGGAATTCTCGTGGAAAAAATGGATTTGAAAATTTCCTAGGGCAAACGATAGAGGGTCATTATGTAAGACTTTTCCCAAAACAGTACCATGCACGTCCTTCTAGTTTTTGCGTGGGAGGGAATTTAATATGCCATATATCATTTATTTAATTTTTTTTTTCTCAGTAACTAAGCATCGCACAGCATTGCGGTTTGCATTTTTGGATTCAGCATTTGCCACTCTATTGTTTCCAACATAAAATTTGACTGCATTCCTGTAACTTTGTGTGTAAGTATTCGTACGGTTTTTATTTTATTTCTCGATAACTAAGGACCTCACAACAATGCGGTTTGCATGTTTGAATTCAGCATTCACTAGTCTGTCATACTGCCCACTCACTGAGCCCCCTCAGTTGAAATAGAAAATTTCGAACTTTATTTTGTAATTTTCGGGTTTCGTACCAGGATCACAGAAGTTGCGAGAGATCGTTTATCGGTTTTTAATTTTTATCTCGGTAACTAAGCATCGCACAGCATTGCGGTTTACCTTTTTGGATTCAGCATTTGCCACTCTATCGTGCTGTGTACTCAGTTTGAATCAAATATTTTCAACGATTTCATGAAAAGTTCCAAGGGGTACCTTATGGAATTCTCGTGGAAAAAATGGATTTGAAAACTTCCTAGGGCAAACGATATAGGGTCATTATATAAGACTTTTTCCAAAACAGTACCATGCACGTCCTTCTAGTTTTTGCGTGGGAGGGAATTTAATATGCCATAAATCATTTCTTTAATAATTTTTTCTCAGTAACTAAGCATCGCACAGCATTGCGGTTTGCATTTTTGGAATCAGAATTCACTCCTCTATAGTTTCCAACATAAAAGTTGACTCAATTCCTGTAAGTTTGTGTGTAAGTTTTCGTACGGTTTTTATTTTATTTCTCGATAACTAAGGACCTCACAGCAATGCGGTTTGTATGTTTGGATTCAGCATTCACTAGTCTATCATACTGCCCACTCACTGAGCCCCCTCAGTTGAAATAGAAAATTTTGAACTTTATTTTGTAATTTTCGGGTTTCGTACCAGGATCACAGAAGTTGCGAGGGATCGTTTATTGGTTTTTAATTTTTATCTCGGTAACTAAGCATCGCACAGCATTGCGGTTTGCATTTTTGGATTCAGCATTTGCCACTCTATCGTGCTGTGCACTCAGTTTGAATCAAAAAAATTCAACGATTTCGTGAAAAGTTCCAAGGGAAACCTCATGGAATTCTCGTGGAAAAAATGGATTTGAAAATTTCCTATGTCAATCGAAAGAGGGTCATTATGTAAGACTTTTCCTAAAACAGTACCATGCACGTCCTTCTAGTTTTTGCGTAGGAGGGAATTTAATATGCCACTTTTCTTTTCTTTTATAATTTTTTTCTCAGTAACTAAGCATCGCACAGCAATGCGGTTAGCATATTTGGATTCAGCATTCACCAGTCTAAAAAAACAGCTGTCCGTGGATGTTCCGGTGATATTATTCGATAGGCAATAATGCCTTTTTGGATATGTATCGCTTGATAAAGCTGCACTGATGAGTCCTAAAGAAAGAAACTGCTTGGTCCATTCCGTTGCTGATTTCCTGCTGGAGCATCGAGTAAGCCTGCATAAAACTACAGACATGTAGATTCGGCAAGAGTTAAGTATTACAATTATTAAATATTAATAACATTATAATTCTACTATATTTTTAATCATTAGTAAGTATTACATTACATTGTACATGTCTGCCCAATTAATAATTGGTACAGGTGTATGTTGGGCTGCCTAAGCGTACATTGGGCTGCCTACGTATTAGCATTTTTTAAGTGATCGCATTTAATTATTTTCTCAATGAGTAAACATCTCACAGCATTGCGATTTATATATTTGGATACAGCATTTACTTCTCTGCCGCCCTATGGACAGCTTGCTATATACCATTGCTGATTTTTTACTGCAGCAACGAATAAGTTGGCACACAACTACAGGCATGCAGATTCGGTAAGTGTTAAGTATTACTAATATTAAATATTATTAAAATTATAAATGTATTATATTATTTAATAATATTATTTAAAATTAGTAAGTATTACATTACTTTGTACATGTCTGGCCATTTAATAATTTTTAAATGTGTATATTGGGCTGCCTACGAATTGGCATTATAATGTCATCGCTTTTAATTATTTTCTCAACAAGAAAACATCTCACAACATTGCAGCTTATATATTTAAATACAGCATTCATTTATCTATTGCCCTGTATAATAGCTAGGATTATTGCATTGCTCATTTTCTGCTGGAGCATCGAATAGGCCTGCACACAAATACTGACATGCAGATTCGGTTAGTGTTACGTATTACTATTATTAAGTATTATCAAAATTATAATTATATCTTAATATTTAATAATATTATTAATCCTTAGTACGTATTACATTACATTGTACATGGCTGGCCAATTAATAATGTTTGAAGGTGTATATTGGGCTGCCTAGGTATTAGCATTTTAACCGTCATCGCTTATCATTATTTTCTCAATAAGTATACATCTCACATCATTACGGTTTGTATTTTTAGATTCAGCATTCATTAGTCTATCGCTTCCAACATAAAAATTGATTGTATTCCTGCAAGTTTGTGTGTAAATTTTTATAAGGTTTTTATTTTTTTTCTAAATAACTAAGGACCTCACAGCTTTGCGGTTTGCAGTTTTGGATTCAGCATTCAATGCTCTATCGTGCTGTGCACTCAGTTTAAATCGAAATTTTCCAACTATTTCGTGAAAAGTTCCAAGGGAACTTTATGGAATTCTCGTGGAAAAAATGGATTTGAAAATTTCCTAGGGCAATCGATAGAGAGTCATTATGTAAGACTTTTCCCAAAACAGTACCATGCACGCCTTTCTAGTTTTTGCGTGGGAGGGAATTTAATATGCCATAAATCATTTCTTTTATATTTTTTTCCTCAGTAACTAAGCATCTCACAGCAATGCGGTTTGCATATTTGGATTCAGCATTCACTAGTATATCGATTCCAACATAAATATTGCCTGCATTCTTGCAAGTTTGTGTGTTAATTTTTATAAGGTTTTTATTTATTTTCTTGATAACTAAGGGGACACAGCAATGTGGTTTGCAGTTTTGGACTCAACATTTCTAAAAATGTTCTCAATAACTCTTCCCATACACTTACTAATATGGGAAACGTAGATGTGTAATTTACTCAAATAGTGGACCTGGGGGTGATAGCTTAATCTCGCATTACCATTGCAAATGGCATACACTATGAGTGGTAACAAACAACTGTTTCAATTGCCATGGGAAATAAAGCTGTCCGTAGATGTTCTGGTGATATTATTCGATGGGCGATTATGCCTTTTTGGATATGTATCGCTTGATAAAGCTGCGCTGACGAGTCCTAAAGGACGAAACAGCTTGGTCTATTCCGTTGCTGATTTCCTGCTGGAGCATCGAGTTAGCCTGCACAAAACTACAGACATGCAGATTCGGTAAGTGTTAAGTATTACTATTATTATATATATAATTAAAATTATATTTATATTATATTATTATTAGTTGCTAAATATTACATTATATTGTACATGTCTGGCCAATTAAAAATTTGTAAAGGTATATGTTAGGCTGCTAGTTCTTGCGTGGGAGGGAATTTAATATGCCATGAATAATTTCTTTAATAATTTTTTTCTCAGTAACTAAGCATCGCACAGCATTGCGGTTTGCATTTTTGGATTCAGCATTTGCCACTCTATTGTTTCCAACATAAAATTTGACTGCATTCCTGAAACTTTGTGTGTAAGTATTCGTACGGTTTTTATTTTATTTCTCGATAACTAAGGACCTCACAACAATGCGGTTTGCATGTTTGAATTCAGCATTCACTAGTCTATCATACTGCCCACTCACTGAGCCCCCTCAGTTGAAATAGAAATTTTCGAACTTTATTTTGTAATTTTCGGGTTTCGTACCAGGATCACAGAAGTGGCGAGAGATCGTCTATTGGTTTTTAATTTTTATCTCGGTAACTAAGCATCGCACAGCATTGCGGTTTGCATTTTTGGATTCAGCATTTGCCACTCTATCGTGCTGTGCACTCAGTTTGAATCAAAAAATTTCAACGATTTCGTGAAAAGTTCCAAGGGGTTAACCTTATGGAATTCTCGTGGAAAAAATGGATTTGAAAATTTCCTAGGGCAAACGATAGAGGGTCATTATGTAAGACTTTTCCCAAAACAGTACCGTGCACGTCCTTCTAGTTTTTGCGTGGGAGGGAATTTAATATGCCATATATCATTTCTTTAATAATTTTTTTCTCGGTAACTAAGCACCTCACAGCAATGCGGTTTGCATATTTGGAATCAGCATTCACCCCTCTATCGTTTCCAACATAAAATTTGACTGCATTCCTGTAAGTTTGTGTGTAAGTTTTCATACGGTTTTTATTTTATTTCTCGATAACCAAGGACCTCATAGCAATGCCGTTTTCATGTCTGGATTCAGCATTCACGAGTCTATCATACTGCCCACTCACTGAGCCCCCTCGGTCGAAATAGAAATTTTCGAACTTTATTTTGCAATTTTCGGATCTCGTACCAGGATCACAGAAGTGGCGAGAGATCGTCTATTGGTTTTTAATTTTTATCTCGGTAACTAAGCATCGCACAGCATTGCGGTTTGCATTTTTGGATTCAGCATTTGCCACTCTATCGTGCTGTGCACTCAGTTTGAATCAAAAAATTTCAACGATTTCGTGAAAAGTTCCAAGGGGTTAACCTTATGGAATTCTCGTGGAAAAAATGGATTTGAAAATTTCCTAGGGCAAACGATAGAGGGTCATTATGTAAGACTTTTCCCAAAACAGTACCGTGCACGTCCTTCTAGTTTTTGCGTGGGAGGGAATTTAATATGCCATATATCATTTCTTTAATAATTTTTTTCTCGGTAACTAAGCACCTCACAGCAATGCGGTTTGCATATTTGGAATCAGCATTCACCCCTCTATCGTTTCCAACATAAAATTTGACTGCATTCCTGTAAGTTTGTGTGTAAGTTTTCATACGGTTTTTATTTTATTTCTCGATAACCAAGGACCTCATAGCAATGCCGTTTTCATGTCTGGATTCAGCATTCACGAGTCTATCATACTGCCCACTCACTGAGCCCCCTCGGTCGAAATAGAAATTTTCGAACTTTATTTTGCAATTTTCGGATCTCGTACCAGGATCACAGAAGTGGCGAGAGATCGTCTATTGGTTTTTAATTTTTATCTCGGTAACTAAGCATCGCACAGCATTGCGGTTTGCATTTTTGGATTCAGCATTTGCCACTCTATCGTGCTGTGCACTCAGTTTGAATCAAAAAATTTCAACGATTTCGTGAAAAGTTCCAAGGGGTTAACCTTATGGAATTCTCGTGGAAAAAATGGAATTGAAAATTTCCTAGGGCAATCGATAGAGGGTCATTATGTAAGACTTTTCCCAAAACAGTACCATGCACGTCCTTCTAGTTTTTGCGTGGGAGGGAATTTAATATGCCATAAATCATTTCTTTAATATTTTTTTTTCTCAGTAACTAAGCACCTCACAGCAATGCGGTTTGCATATTTGGAATCAGCATCCACCCCGCTATCGTTTCCAACATAAAATTTGACTGCATTCCTGTAAGTTTGTGTGTAAGTTTTCATACGGTTTTTATTTTATTTCTCGATAACTAAGGACCTCACAACAATGCAGTTTGCATGTTTGAATTCAGCATTCACTAGTCTATCATACCGCCCACTCACTGAGCCCCCTCAGTTGAAATAGAAATTTTCGAACTTTATTTTGTAATTTTCGGGTTTCGTACCAGGATCACAGAAGTGGCGAGAGATCGTCTATTGGTTTTTAATTTTTATCTCGGTAACTAAGCATCGCACAGCATTGCGGTTTGCATTTTTGGATTCAGCATTTGCCACTCTATCGTGCTGTGCACTCAGTTTGAATCAAAAATTTTCAACGATTTCGTGAAAAGTTCCAAGGGGTTAACCTTATGGAATTCTCGTGGAAAAAATGGAATTGAAAATTTCCTAGGGCAAACGATAGAGGGTCATTATGTAAGACTTTTCCCAAAACAGTACCGTGCACGTCCTTCTAGTTTTTGCGTGGGAGGGAATTTAATATGCCATAAATCATTTCTTTAATAATTTTTTTCTCAGTAACTAAGCACCTCACAGCAATGCGGTTTGCATATTTGGAATCAGCATCCACCCCGCTATCGTTTCCAACATAAAATTTGACTGCATTCCTGTAAGTTTGTGTGTAAGTTTTCATACGGTTTTTATTTTATTTCTCGATAACTAAGGACCTCACAACAATGCAGTTTGCATGTTTGAATTCAGCATTCACTAGTCTATCATACCGCCCACTCACTGAGCCCCCTCAGTTGAAATAGAAATTTTCGAACTTTATTTTGTAATTTTCGGGTTTCGTACCAGGATCACAGAAGTGGCGAGAGATCGTCTATTGGTTTTTAATTTTTATCTCGGTAACTAAGCATCGCACAGCATTGCGGTTTGCATTTTTGGATTCAGCATTTGCCACTCTATCGTGCTGTGCACTCAGTTTGAATCAAAAATTTTCAACGATTTCGTGAAAAGTTCCAAGGGGTTAACCTTATGGAATTCTCGTGGAAAAAATGGAATTGAAAATTTCCTAGGGCAAACGATAGAGGGTCATTATGTAAGACTTTTCCCAAAACAGTACCGTGCACGTCCTTCTAGTTTTTGCGTGGGAGGGAATTTAATATGCCATAAATCATTTCTTTAATAATTTTTTTCTCAGTAACTAAGCACCTCACAGCAATGCGGTTTGCATATTTGGAATCAGCATCCACCCCGCTATCGTTTCCAACATAAAATTTGACTGCATTCCTGTAAGTTTGTGTGTAAGTTTTCATACGGTTTTTATTTTATTTCTCGATAACTAAGGACCTCACAACAATGCAGTTTGCATGTTTGAATTCAGCATTCACTAGTCTATCATACCGCCCACTCACTGAGCCCCCTCAGTTGAAATAGAAATTTTCGAACTTTATTTTGTAATTTTCGGGTTTCGTACCAGGATCACAGAAGTGGCGAGAGATCGTCTATTGGTTTTTAATTTTTATCTCGGTAACTAAGCATCGCACAGCATTGCGGTTTGCATTTTTGGATTCAGCATTTGCCACTCTATCGTGCTGTGCACTCAGTTTGAATCAAAAATTTTCAACGATTTCGTGAAAAGTTCCAAGGGGTTGTTAACCTTATGGAATTCTCGTGGAAAAAATGGAATTGAAAATTTCCTAGGGCAAACGATAGAGGGTCATTATGTAAGACTTTTCCCAAAACAGTACCGTGCACGTCCTTCTAGTTTTTGCGTGGGAGGGAATTTAATATGCCATATATCATTTCTTTAATAATTTTTTTCTCGGTAACTAAGCACCTCACAGCAATGCGGTTTGCATATTTGGAATCAGCATTCACCCCTCTATCGTTTCCAACATAAAATTTGACTGCATTCCTGTAAGTTTGTGTGTAAGTTTTCATACGGTTTTTATTTTATTTCTCGATAACCAAGGACCTCATAGCAATGCCGTTTTCATGTCTGGATTCAGCATTCACGAGTCTATCATACTGCCCACTCACTGAGCCCCCTCGGTCGAAATAGAAATTTTCGAACTTTATTTTGCAATTTTCGGATCTCGTACCAGGATCACAGAAGTGGCGAGAGATCGTCTATTGGTTTTTAATTTTTATCTCGGTAACTAAGCATCGCACAGCATTTCGGTTTGCATTTTTGGATTCAGCATTTGCCACTCTATCGTGCTGTGCACTCTGTTTGAATCAAAAAATTTCAACGATTTCGTGAAAAGTACCAAGGGGTTAACCTTATGGAATTCTCGTGGAAAAAATGGATTTGAAAATTTCCTAGGGCAATCGATAGAGGGTCATTATGTAAGACTTTTCCCAAAACAGTACCGTGCACGTCCTTCTAGTTTTTGCGTGGGAGGGAATTTAATATGCCATAAATCATTTCTTTAATATTTTTTTTTCTCAGTAACTAAGCACCTCACAGCAATGCGGTTTGCATATTTGGAATCAGCATCCACCCCTCTATCGTTTCCAACATAAAATTTGACTGCATTCCTGTAAGTTTGTGTGTAAGTTTTCATACGGTTTTTATTTTATTTCTCGATAACTAAGGACCTCACAACAATGCAGTTTGCATGTTTGAATTCAGCATTCACTAGTCTATCATACCGCCCACTCACTGAGCCCCCTCAGTTGAAATAGAAATTTTCGAACTTTATTTTGTAATTTTCGGGTTTCGTACCAGGATCACAGAAGTGGCGAGAGATCGTCTATTGGTTTTTAATTTTTATCTCGGTAACTAAGCATCGCACAGCATTGCGGTTTGCATTTTTGGATTCAGCATTTGCCACTCTATCGTGCTGTGCACTCAGTTTGAATCAAAAATTTTCAACGATTTCGTGAAAAGTTCCAAGGGGTTAACCTTATGGAATTCTCGTGGAAAAAATGGATTTGAAAATTTCCTAGGGCAAACGATAGAGGGTCATTATGTAAGACTTTTCCCAAAACAGTACCATGCACGTCCTTCTAGTTTTTGCGTGGGAGGGAATTTAATATGCCATAAATCATTTCTTTAATAATTTTTTTCTCAGTAACTAAGCACCTCACAGCAATGCGGTTTGCATATTTGGAATCAGCATTCACTAGTCTATCGATTCCAACGTAAATATTGCCTGCATTCCTGCAAGTTTGTGTGAACATTTTTATATGGTTTTTAGTTTTTTTCCAGATAACTACGGGGCTCACAGCAATGCGTTCTGCAGTTTTGGACTCAGCATTAACAGTTCTATCGTGCCCCGCACTCAGTTTATCACAATTCGTACACATTCGTCATCCGTTCATTCGTATCCGTCGTCCGTGTCGGCGTATTCTAGGCGAAATTTCAGATTTCGTACCAGGATCACAGGAGTGCAAGGAGATTAAGTGAGTGCGACAGAAGAGAGAGAGACAAATAAGTCTGTTGCTCGGAGTGTACTTTCGTGCGACATCTATCGGTGTTCAGCGAAAGCGTACCCTGGAAGGTAATACAGATTCCTGCCGTTCACCAATAGTACATTCCGAGCAACAGACTGATGTCTGTCTCTGTCTCTTCTGTCTTACTCGACACGATCTCCTTGCACTCCTATGTTCCTGGTACGAAATGTGAAATTTCGCCTCGAATACGCCAACACGGACGACGGATATGAATGATTATTGCGATAACTGAGTACGGGGCACGATTGAGCAGTTAATGCCGAGTCCACAGACGGACGACTGATATGAAATGGCTTGCTTACTTACACTTTTTAAGTTATTTACCAGCGTTTTTCGGTTTTGAGGCAAGGAATTGTATGACTGTATTTATAACACTGGATAGAAAGATGTACAAAATAGAATACAAATATGCATATAAAACATGTATTTATTAGTAATATCAAAACAATTACAACATTTATAAACGAAACAGACGAAACGAGAATGCAATTTTCCCTACAAAAATGCAAAAGCCAGTCAATGCAGTCTCTCAATTTTCAACTTAAGTGCCGAATACCGAATATTTGAATACATATAAAAATATACATTTGCTTTGCATTAAATGTTAAATATTACAAATTGAAAGTTATATTTCTTCAATAAGCTACAGTACAATGAGTTTTACCATTTACACCGCCGATCTGCGAGACCACATGCCACGGAAACCAAAATACATGCGGCATATATCAATAAAAACCAAACGCAGAACTCAAACGGAGCACTGAAACTAATACTAATCCGCATGACTTAGGTTACGGAAAAATAAATTAAAACTAACAAATAAACGGTTTAAGCTGCCTGTCTACTAGACGCCCAATGTAAATCACATAACAGTACCTCGAGCCTGACACAAAGCCAGCAACGGACCACAAGAATATGGATGCCTGCAGGAATGGCGACCCACTCTGCTGGGAGTTCGTGAACCTAAACATGTACCGCTCTTGCCTGCTGTAACTATAAGAGCAAACAACAAATAGTTTGCATTTCCAATAACTACCTTTCATCAGCTCTATATTTATACAAAGAAAGCAGCGATGATATTAACGGTTAAGCAACAATTCAATTTTTAAATTACAAGATATTACTCAAAATCCTAATTTTAAAACAACTATGGTTCGAAAACTATAAGGGCCATCAACAAATGGTTTACATTTCCAATAACTACCTTTCATCAGCTCTATATGTATACAAAGAAAGCAGCGATGACATTAACGGTTAAGCAACAATTCAATTTTTAAATTACAAGATATTGTGCAAAATCCTAATTTTAAAACAACTGCGGCTCGAAAACTATAGAAGCAATCAACAAACGGTTTGCATTTCCAATAACTACCTTTCATCAGCTCTATATGTATACAAAGAAAGCAGCGATGAGATTAACGGTTAAGCAACAATTCAATTTTTAAATTACAAGATATTGTGCAAAATCCTAATTTTAAAACAACTGTGGTTTGAAAACTATAAGCGCCATCAACAAACGGTTTGCATTTCCAATAACTACCTTTCATCAGCTCTATATGTATACAAAGAAAGCAGCGATGATATTAACGGTTAAGCAACAATTCAATTTTTAAATTAAAGGATATTACTCAAAATCCTAATTTTAAAACAACTGTGGCTCGAAAACTATAAGGGCCATCAACAAATGGTTTACATTTCCAATAACTACCTTTCATCAGCTCTATATGTATACAAAGAAAGCAGCGATGACATTAACGGTTAAGCAACAATTCAATTTTTAAATTACAAGATATTGGGCAAAATCCTAATTTTAAAACAACTGTGGATCGAAAACTATAGGAGCCATCAACAAATGGTTTGCATTTCCAATAACTACCTTTCATCAGCTCTATATGTATACAAAGAAAGCAGCGATGATATTAACGGTTAAGCAACAATTCAATTTTTAAATTACAAGATATTACTCAAAATCCTAATTTTAAAACAACTGTGGTTCAAAAACTATAAGGGCCATCAACAAATGGTTTACATTTCCAATAACTACCTTTCATCAGCTCTATATGTATACAAAGAAAGCAGTGATGAAATTAACGGTTAAGCAACAATTAAATTTTTACATTACAAGATATTACTTAAAATTATAATTTTAAAACAACTGTGGTTCGAAAACTATAAGCGCCATCAACAAATGGTTTGCATTTCCAACAACTACCTTTCATCAGCTATATGTGTATACAAAGAAAGCAGCGATGAGATTAACGGTTAAGCAACAATTAAATTTTTACATTACAAGATATTACTTAAAATTATAATTTTAAAACAACTGTGGTTCGAAAACTATAAGCGCCATCAACAAATGGTTTGCATTTCCAACAACTACCTTTCATCAGCTATATATGTATACAAAGAAAGCAGCGATGAGATTAACGGTTAAGCAACAATTCAATTTTTAAATTACAAGATATTGTGCAAAATCCTAATTTTAAAACAACTGTGGTACGAAAACTATAGGAGCAATCAACAAATGGTTTGCATTTCCAATAACTACCTTTCATCAGCTCTATATGTACACAAAGAAAGCAGCGATGACATTAACGGTTAAGCAACAATTCAATTTTTAAATTACAAGATATTACTCAAAATCCTAATTTTAAAACAACTGTGGTTCGAAAACTATAAGCGCCATCAACAAATGGTTTGCATTTCCAATAACTACCTTTCATCAGCTCTATATGTATACAAAGAAAGCAGCGATGAGATTAACGGTTAAGCAACAATTCAATGTTTAAATTACAAGATATTGTGCAAAATCCTAATTTTAAAACAACTGTGGTTTGAAAACTATAGGAGCCATCAACAAATGGTTTGCATTTCCAATAACTACCTTTCATCAGCTCTATATGTACACAAAGAAAGCATCGATGACATTAACGGTTAAGCAACAATTCAATTTTTAAATTACAAGATATTGTGCAAAATCCTAATTTTAAAACAACTGTGGTTCGAAAACTATAAGCGCCATCAACAAACGGTTTGCATTTCCAATAACTACCTTTCATCAGCTCTATATGTATACAAAGAAAGCAGCGATGAGATTAACGGTTAAGCAACAATTCAATTTTTAAATTACAAGATATTGTGCAAAATCCTAATTTTAAAACAACTATGGTTCGAAAACTCTAGGAGCCATCAACAAATGGTTTGCATTTCCAATAACTACCTTTCATCAGCTCTATATGTATACAAAGAAAGCAGTGATGAAATTAACGGTTAAGCAACAATTAAATTTTTAAATTACAAGATATTACTTAAAATCCTAAGTTTAAAACAACTGTGGTTCGAAAACTATAAGTGCCATCAACAAATGGTTTGCATTTCCAATAACTACCTTTCATCAGCTCTATATGTATACAAAGAAAGCAGCGATGAGATTAACGGTTAAGCAACAATTCAATTTTTAAATTACAAGATATTGTTCAAAATCCTAATTTTGAAACAACTGAAGTTCGAAAACTATAGGAGCAATTAACAAATGGTTTGCATTTCCAATAACTACCTTTCATCAGCTCTATATGTATACAAAGAAAGCAGTGATGACATTAGTGGTTAAGCAACAAATCAACTTTTAAATTACGTGATTTTGCGCAGAAGCCAAAATTGAAATCAACTGTGGCTAGAAAACTATACGAGGAATCAACAAATGGTATACATTTCCAGTAAATAGCCTTCTATGTGTATACAGGAAAAGCAGCGGTAATATTAATATATAAGCAACAAAACAATTTTTAAATTTAATGATTACACTTTAACTGCAATCATTTGCAATTAAAGCATCACATTTTCAAAACTAATATTTATTATTAATTGCTTATTATGCAAACTGATACTTTGTTGTTAGAAACCTATGGCTTTAGCAACGGCCGCCACACAAGCAGGATAAACGTATCCATTATATATGGTATAAAGAGTAACATCTTCCGTAACATCTTCCCCAATAGTGCAGTTTCCGTGGTGCAACACCGCATTTGTAATCCATAATCATTTCAGAACATAGAACATCCAGATTTTTCATCACCAAGCATTAATGTCCTAAAAGTAAAAGCGAGATTAGCTGTAGTAGCGAAAAACAAAATTAAGATTAAACGCCTATTCCTAAATTTCTTACGTGAGCAACGCTGTGCTGTGATGCTATTGCTATGGGCATTTTCAATAGCATCAATATTCTGTTGAAGATGCCAATAGCGATAGCAGTGCCATAGCGTAGCGTTGCGTCACGTAAGAAATCTAGGAATCAGCCTTAAAAGCCTCATTTATGTTTAATAAATTTCACCTGTGATAATAAATTTTCTCTACTTTTAAAAAATTATCTTCCATTGACTGATTAATATATAGGCAGGCATTAACATATAGGCATAACATTTATTGAGCTTGCTCGTCCATATAATGAGAGTATTGAAGGGCGGCAGCACTTACCCCAGACTCTGATCTGTGATAAATGATCACTGATCGTAAGAATTGAGGAGCATCCATGCAAAGGCATACACGTCTATAACATGTTCCTTATGAGTTAATAGTTGTTTCTGGTAGAATTTCCTGAATTCAATCGAAATTTGATATCAGATTTACGCAAAAAAATATCTTGTCCTGTAGTATATTCGTAGGAAAGTACAAAAATACAACCAATGACTAAGCAATGAAGAGTTAAAGTTAAATCAAAAACCCAAGCTGTTTTTTTGTGGTTTTGCATGGACGCTCCATAATTATAACAATTCGAAGACTGGATTACTCTCAAGTAGTTTCCTGCATGGAATCACATCAACATTGACATAAATTATGTACTAGATACGGGAAAGAGCTGCATAGAGTTAATAATACTGTAGTGAATCATTTTACCTCACGGTTTCCTTTGTCTGGACTAGTGAAAACGCTGACATTGTTATGAAAGCGCTCTACGAGCCCCAGGAATACAGTGTCTTGAAGCCGTCTCTGGCCGACCAATGCAATTCTTACGTCAGGTCTTTGTGCTAGTGAGTGGTGCTAAAAACATACACAATATTAGGCAAGGTACGGAGCAACTTTACGGAGCAACTTCCAAACTCACAAAATCTATGTTTTGTAGTTGAAAGCAGATTGATCATGCTCATAGCAAGAATATCTACAATGTAAGGCTTCATACGATTATTATAAACACATTCATCGTAACATAATAATTATGTACCTACATTGAAAGGCGCTAATGAATGTAAAATTAACTGTATCGTTATCAATACCCATAGATACATTAATTAAATGCCTACTCATAGATTTCTTACGTGAGCAACTGTGTGCTGCGATGCTATTGCTATGGGCATTTTCAATAGCATCAATATGCTGTTGAAGATGCCTATAGCGATAGCAGTGCCATAGAGTAGCGTTGCGTCGCATAAGAAATCTAGGAATCAGCCTTAAAAGCCTCATTTATGTTTAATAAATTTCACCTGTGATAATAATAAATTTTCTCTACTTTAAAAAAATTATCTTCCATTGATTGATTAATATATAGGCAGGCATTAACATATAGCCATAACATTTATTGAGCTTGCCCGTCTATATAATGAGAGTATTGAAGGGCGGTAGCACTTACCCCAGACTCTGATCTGTGATAAATGATCACTGATCGTAAGAATTGAGGAGCATCCATGCAAAATCATACACGTCTATAACATGTTCCTAATGAATTAATAGTTGTTTCTGGAAGAATTTCCCGAATTCAATCCAAATTTGATATCAGATTTACGCAAAAAAATATCTTGTCCTGTAGTATATTCGTAGGAAAGTACAAAAATACAACCAATGACTAAGCAATGAAGAGTTAAAGTCAAATAAAAAACCCAAGCTGTTTTTTTGTGGTTTTGCATGGACGCTCCTTAATTATAACAATTCGAAGACTGGATTACTCTCAAGTAGTTTCCTGCATGGAATCACATCAACATTGACATAAATTATTTACTAGATACGGGAAAGAGCTGCATAGAGTTAATAATATTGTAATGAATCATTTTACCTCACGGTTTCCTTTGTCTGGACTAGTGAAAACGCTGACAATGTTATGAAAGGGCTCTTCGAGTCTCAGGAATACAGTGTCTTGAAGCCGTCTCTGGCGGACCAATGCAATTCTTACGTCAGGTCTTTGTGCTAGTGAGTGGTGCTAAAAACATACACAATATTAAGCAAGGTACGGAGCAACTTTACGGAGCAACTTCCAAACTCACAAAATCTATGTTTTGTAGTTGAAAGCAGATTGAACATGCTCATTGCAGGAATATCTACAATGTAAGGCTTCATACGATTATTATAAACACATTCATCGTAACATAATAATTATGTACCTACATTGAAAGGCGCTAATGGATGTAATATAAACTGTATCGTTATCAATGCCCATAGTTACATTAGACCCGAGTTATTTGTACACCTCCTTCATCGGACAAGAGCGTTTCATTCTGGAGGGTATTGTCAGTTAAGTGCCATCCAGAGAATGTGCTCAAATCGAAAATCAACACGGCATTATACATTAACCTGTAATGGACGTAGTTATTCGATTTAACTGATGCACTGATGCATCTTTTGCTCAAGGAGTAGACAGCCAATAACTACTAATGCAAGAATTCGTAGTAAAAGTGATCATTTAACTGAGAATAACTGGGTACTCACTTGTTTGACTTCACCAAAACCATTACAACAGTAACAGCGAGTTTAAAATTGCACACAATTAGAACGGTAATCGCCAGCTTCTATGAACTACACCTGCTATACGTAATTACCATCAGCTTGCTCAAAGAATGCATCATT
Organism: Othius punctulatus; assembly: GCA_951805005.1. Lineage (NCBI taxonomy): Eukaryota > Metazoa > Arthropoda > Insecta > Coleoptera > Staphylinidae > Othius > Othius punctulatus. The sequence continues at coordinate 78,034,895 of OX638142.1, forward strand.
AACTCATCGAATAATAATATAATAACCTCTATGATAACCTCTGAATATTTTAACAGACCTAAAGTACACTCCGAGCCACAGACTTATCCACAGATTATATATATATATATATATATATATATATATATATATATATATATATATATATATATATATCTGACTTATCGGACTTACCGGACATATCTTACTCTCTTCCTCTTCTGTTTCCGATATAGTTATCAGATAAAACGATTCAGATAAAACTCAGATAAAACGAATGGCTACAGGGATATTCAAAGTTTGAATTAAAATGAACAAAACAGACATTACGAAAGGCTTTTATAAAGTCGTTACCGACTACAGTGCCCCTACTTTACCGACGCACATACAATGTTGGCTCCCCTGCCATTTGACGTTCACGAAGCCGTATAACCTGACGTGTCTCAAAACGCTTTATGTTACTGATAACTTTCCAAAAACATTAAATTAAAATGCACTCCGTTCTGCAGAGGGGCAACGCGATCTTCGCGTATGCCCTGAGCGTGCTGGCCTGTCTCACGTTCGTCTGCTTCGCCTCCACCGTTTTCCTGGACTACAGAACACAGGCAGATATGAGGACCGTCACCGTCGTGGTGTAAGTAATCACATTAGCATCCCTAGAAGGTTTTATATTGAATAATGCGGCCCCTTAGGAAAAACGTACCTGACTATAGTGCCTCCCGGGAGAAGAATGACCTCGGCTTCCTCACCTTCGATCTGCACACCGATCTCTCGCACCTCTTCAACTGGAACGTCAAGCAGTTGTTCCTGTATTTAACTGCCGAGTACGAATCGGGGAGCAACAAGCTGAATCAGGTGCGTTGATACGTCACAAAATATACTTTTACGCAAAAAAATTTAAGCCATTATGTTATTGTAAAATATATATTTTGTGTGTAGGTTGTTTTGTGGGATAAGATTATACTCCGGGGAGAGAATGCTGTTCTCGACTTCAAAAACGCTAATACAAAGTATTACTTCTGGGACGATGGAAACGGCCTAAAGTGAGTTTTATTTATTGGTGGAGCAAGTATAATGTTTAATTATGTCTGTATTATCTAGGGCAAACAAGAACATAACGTTGACACTATCATGGAACATCATACCCAACGCCGGTTTTTTGCCCAACATCTTCTCATATGGGTCCCACTCCTTCAAATTCCCAGCGGAGTACACTACGTCAAGAATGTGATTCCAGCAACTTGTCTTGTTATTTTCGAAGGTTTTGTTGTAATTTGTTTATATAATTTAAGGAATAAATATTATTTCTAATGACTAGCTGTGTTTAGTTAAAATATGTCCCAACCCACGCTAAAACGGGTGTTATGTATGCGTTACACGTGGGCTTACATAACAAAATCAATACATCTGCATAATTTACACGCTTACATTCACTTTATGGATTTCAAAATAAGATTGTCGATATGATTATAAATTTTATTTGTCCTAAAAAAACTTATACGTATTAGTTACAAAATATTTTCTTTGTGGCTTCGAACACGAAAAGTCGTCAACCCACGCCTGTCCCTCCTCTCTGCGTTAATGCATAATGAAAATAGTATGTTATTATTATTATAACTAAAAGTAATTGACATTGAATACTTTCAGGATGTATGTGTGACCGATTAGACGCCGGCCAACGACACTATAAATGTTGAATGGTTTTAATAATCGGGTGCTCTTACACTACAACTGTTTGATAAACTTAACACTTTCTTAAGCGAGGAATGAAGACTGTATAAAACTCAAAGGCATCCCGCGCAAAATGCGAATCATTAACAACTAAATAACAATTGTGAAGATAAATAAAATTAATATCAATAAATAACAGGTTTAAAGATTATTCATGTGCACTGCTCAGTTTGTATGTTTTTGTCCTCTGTGGAGGGCACCGACAGCTTTCCCATAGAGCCGAACTGGCAGGATATATCCAGCATCTCCCGAAGCCCCTAAACCCAAACACATAAACAATCGCCACCAGAAACGCCCGACAATACTACCTTGTTCTCCGCTTTCAGCATCGACAGTATCTCGTCTTCCTGATACGTCTTGCTCTCGTCCATCGACGCGGCCTTCTCCATCACGGCGGCCATCTCCTGTATCTTCTCCGCCTGATCCCTGATAATCTTATTGTACTTCTCGTCCTGCAGCAGCTTGAAGTCGATGCGCGACTGGTAGATCTGCTGCGTCGTGTGCTGGCGGTACTTGGTCATGATGTGTTCTAAGGCGGTCTGGTGCTCCTCGAGGGCGGCCCTGAGTTCCCTGTTCTCCTGCTGGATCTCCCGCAGGTGCCGGTTCTCCTTCTGGATGTTGGCTATCAGCTGCGAGTGGGGCTTCTGGTGCGCGACCTCGTTCAGCTGCTCGACCTCCTCCTGATACTGAAAGCCGACACACAGACAATTCACATCTTGCAATCAATCCTGCTACGGTACCTGTTTCATGGCGTCAATCTTCTTGTTGATGGCGTGTGTCTCGTTGAGGAGTATGTCGGCCACCGAGTCGCGCTCCTTCAGCCGGCCGGCCAGACGCTTGGCATCGGTGATGATTTGCTGGATGTTCAGTGACATTGCTGGTGTGTTTGCGTGCTGTGCTTAACTGTAAACGGGCTTTATTGCTATTGCATGCAAATTATCTAGCAGTGCGGATTTGGTCATGCGGGTTTTTTTTGGGGTTGTCCGGTCTAAGGCGCTCCTCTTGCCGGTCACTTCGTCGCGGTTGAGTTGCTGGCGCGGCGTGGAGCCAGCAATAAATAAACCATTAATAATTTAATAACGTAAATTTATTTTATTTTGACATTAAACACTAACAGCTGTCACACATGCACGCATATTCGGTTACACTCGGACATCCTCGACGACTCTCAATCTTATTATGAAGTTTTTCAAAATACAATCCAAATTTGTAGAAATTTTGGCTAAAATTGATTACTATCTAAATAGATTCATTATTATAAACAAATATAATATAGTTGTTATAGGTTCATTTAAATTGTGTCAGAGTGTATAGGCAAATGCTCTGAGTGGTGACCATATAAAGGTGCCTAATACTAAATTTTATTTAGGCGCAAAAATCTTATTTTTGCCTTATTGCTTGCAATTTTAAGCTTTACATTGTGTAATACTCATAAATATATAAAGAGTTGCTTAAAACTATCTATGATTGATTTAATTTTTATGTAATACTCCTTACTTGATGCAACTTTTTTATCTTCCCCATGACCTAGACTAAATTTCGATTAGGTGCAAACATCTTATTGTAGGCTTATTCTATGCAATTTCAAGTTTTATATTGTGTAATACTCATAAATATATAAAGAGTTGCTTAAAACTATTTATAATTGATTTAATTTTAGTGTAATACTCCTTACTTGATACTTGATGCAACTTTTTAATCTTCCCCATGACCAAGCCTAAATTTTGATTAGGCGCAAAAATCTTATTGTAAGCTTATTGATTGCAATTTCAAGCTTTATGTTGTCTAATACTCATAAATATATGAAGAGTTGCTTAAAACTATTTATGATTGATTTAATTTTAGTGTTATACTCCTTACTTGATACTTGATGCAACTTTTTAATCTTCCCCATAACCAAGACTAAATTTCGTTTATGCACAAAAATCTCACTGTATTTTTGCGCCTAATCGAAATTGCAATTTCAAGCTTTATGTTGTCTAATACTCATAAATATATGGAGAGTTGCTTAAAACTATTTATGATTTATTTAATTTATGTGTAATGCTCCTTACTTGATGCAGCCTTTATAATCTTCCCCATTAAAAGTAACCAAGCAAGGTATAAACATACTTTGAATTATTTTTAAATAAAGCTGATAGTTTCTAATGAATTTGTCAACACCAAAGTTTGAATCTGTAATTTGGATAATTTAAATCAAAGTTCGTTAAATACTGTTTTTGGCGAGCACAAAAAGTCAAAAAACTTAATTTCTACTTACCTTTTTTTTTGCTTTATGGTCGCAGCTCCAAGATCATTATAGTGTAACACAACTTATAAAGAAATTAATGCATCGATTGAAATCATTTCCGATTCATTTCAATTTTTACATATTACCTCAAACGAAATTAAATTCAGCCAACTTTAAATGCTTCTTCGTACCAACATAGGTCTACATTGAATTGTGGTTTCACTATAAACAGCTCCAAATTTATAACCAATTTAAATAGCAACAATAAAGATAATCTACTAAAAATTTAAAATCGCCATAATTTCATGATTAAAATTGATGAATTGTAATTTAGCAATTTACGGTAGTATTGAGTATAAGCTTTAATTTAATTGAAAACATTTAAATTTATTACAAATCAACGAAACAAAGAGTTAAAATATATTTTATCCCTCCTTAATGACGACCATTAATCATAGCAGCACAAATTGCTTTTCGCTAGCAGTGACAATTATCAGCAAAATTAAAAAATCTATCATAGCACTGTTCGAGTTTAAAATTGATTATTTCTATATACTGCAACTCAAATCATGGGTTATTTATGGTAAATTTATAACAAATGATACGAAATCAAGAGGTAAAATGATTTTTTTCTATCCTTGATGACGGTCATTAATCATAGCAGCAGAAATTGACACATTATCAACAAAATTAAAAAAAACTATCCTAGCACTGTTTGAGTTAAAAATTGCCGTTATTTATTTCATTACTTCAGCCTTTATGTATTTCATTACTTCAGTCATTCTCCATTGTACAGGCAATATTACACACTTGTGTATTAATGTAATAATGAATTAACCCTTCAATATGAAGTTTGTTTTTTTCTGAATAAAATCTTGAATAAATGAATGCTAGTGAACAAATTAGCTATACAGATGAATTATGTTAAAATGGATGTTAAAAATATTGTCAGTTTAGTATCAAAAATAAAATGAGTGAGGATTTAAATATATTCAAAATAATGCATTTTTATTGGCAAAATCCAATTTCGTTAGAACATTTTATGGTCTCTATTCTTTAATTACATTTTGACGTCTCCATGAAGTGTGAACATATTAACGATGAGATAAAAACATTCCACTTATGCCGTTAACTAGTTTGAATATCAGTCACCTGGGTCACGGTCTTTAGAGACGGTATCTGTGCCAGGAAATTGTGGGCCTGGGGAGGAGAGCCGGGCGGGGGAAGCGAAGATAACCGAAAAAGGGCAAGATAAGGTTACGTAAAAAACGTGTATTAAATATATGCAGCTCAGTACAGAAACAGCTACGAAATAAATAAATATTCTACAAAATAAAAAATAAACACGTGCCGCAGACTCGGCACACACAGTATAAAATACACTTTGGTAGAAAAAAAATATAAATACAAGAACTTAGGGCTAAACAAATGCAGACTAAACTTATTACATTTAAATGTACATAAAAAAATACAAAACTAAAGACTAGATAACAAACCGAGGGTCCATTAATGGTGGGTGGGGCGAAGCCGAAAACAATAATTTTTAATCCTACACATAAATGTAAAACACATCCAACAAACTCGACCGAAAAACGCATCAGCAATTTTTGTGCAATAACCTGTCCTTTTAGAAAAACGGAATGTTAGATCACAGAATTCGTCTATTTTATATTTACTATTATTATAAGTGTGAGATCAATAAAAATGTATATAACTATATAAAAAAAAAACGCCAGGAATGGCAATTCGTGCACATCTCGTGCACTAACTGGAGGTATAATCGGGATTATACTGGTAATATTTGAGATCATTTTCTTTTCTCATTACTGAAGGCAATTTTTCTCCGGAACAATATTTGGCATATAACATTTGTATATAACTACGAAAAAAAATTAAAGAAAACGCCACTAAAATTCGTTATAAAATTAAAACTAAAAAATAGTCAACACGAACAATAATTTCGAGCGCTCGAAGGTGCTTCGAGCAGATAACAAATTAATAAAAATAACGTGCTCAACGATTTTGGTTTATGGTTCTAGAAGTAGACGTTTTCGACCTCTGTGGGCGTCTCCGGCTGGCCGTACGTGGGGCTCTCGAATTCCGCGCCGGAGGCGTACTTTCCTTGTGTCTGTTGCCTGTCGGGGGTTTGAGGCAGGACCTTTTCCACCAGTTGGTCCACGAAGCGCACCAAGGACTCCAGGACGATGGGGTCGACGCGCGAGACCTCGCAGACGTCGCGGGTCACTCCCAGGGGTGATGGCAGCTTCAACCCCCGGAAAGCCGAGCAGATGCAGGCAGCCGCTATCATCGACGGGGGAGTCTGCACCAAGTCTGGTTCTGCAAGAAAATTAAAACCACGTTATTATATTTCCATTGTAATCGCCGAACGGCGAAGGGTTGCAATTGTTAAGGGTCCCGTAACGGAATGCAGAGGATGTGGGATTAGCATAACGCAGGGACGGGAAGTGAATTGTGAGACGCGTTTTGATAACGCACAGGATGATGACAATTGTCGGATCACAATACTCCAATGCCCATTAAACCTAAATACGGTGGCCCAGTTACCATCAATATCTTGCATAACATCCACGAATTGCCTTGTTATTTTCACGTAACAGCCGATCCACAATTAACTCCTAATCGCTATCTTGCGCATATTTTAAGGCCGGAGAGGCCTTTATGCATTCGATTAAGTGAAAACAGGTAAATTAAGCATGGCAGCCGCGCACCTGGCGCCCCGCTCTATTCTTCCTCACTACAAAAGTGAACCCATTTTATATTATATTGTTATGTCCGAGGGACTTGGCTCACTGTGCGAATGTTTACGTTTGCGTGCTGCGGGGTTGCAGAAAAAAATCGGTGCATTGTCATCAGGGGAGAATAAATCTCCCTCAGGTAGAAGAAGCAACAAATAGCAAGCAGAAATTGCGTCCCAAATACTGTGGGAGCCAAATAAAGTGTATGGAAGTACCACGAGGCTGTGTCGAAAGGCAATATATTCATGTTAACTCTTAGTATTATGCCTATTTTCGGTCAAAACACTGCAAAAGGGCGGTACGACTGCGCCAGTTTTAATTTTCGCGGTACGCGCGAAGGCGATAACGCATTCGACGCAAAACCCATTTCAATGGGCGCGTCTCATAAAAAATACATTAATTTTGAAAACTGCTGTGTATTTAAGTACCAGTATCCCATATTAAGCATAAATAGAAGAGCAGAGTAGCTTAAGCAGAGTATTCTAATGAAGATAATCACGTGGTGTCTGAAATGTACATCTAGAAATAAATAGTGGAGAAACGTGTATTATTGTTTAAAACTGACTTGTTTAAAACTGTGACTGCAAATAAGAATTATCTGCGATTAAAATTCACTCTCGTTTGCAGACGTCCACGGCAAATGCAATGGCCATTAGGTGGGTTACAAACCCCACAAATTGTTTTATACTTCGCGTCGACGTGTTGCCTGTTGAGGAAGGCAACAGAGTCATTTTTAATGCCGAGTTCATGTCGGAGGGTAATTTTAGAGTAGTTGTAATTATGAATGCGGCAGGTGGCAGCCATACACACACACACAGAAATGGACAGGCAGGTAGTATTGGAGCGCACCTTGCGTTCTCGTTGCTCGCGAGATGTCCGATTAACGCAGTTAAATCTCCACGCACCGCGGTGAACAGCTGCCACCCGTCCGATCACCTAGTGTGTCTTCGAGCGAGAGAAGAAACGCAGCCTTGATGGACCACGGGCAAGAGTCGTGCTCAAGTCGTGCTTTTCAACCCCAATTAGCGAGGCGTAGGTGCGCGTGTGTGGGTACGAACAAAAGAAAGTGGCCAGAATGCGATTGTTTAGAAACAAAATTCACGAAGATTAAATCTTCGCGAAATCTTTTTTGTTTAGTTGGAAATTGTTTACAAACAAACGGTGTTGATGTAGATTGTTTGATTTAAACGTTTGTTTGACGTATACATTTGTTTCCAGTTAGTTTACAGACAAATGAAGATATTGATGTTTGAAGACCATAATCGATTTTTTAAACTATCGATTATTTACAAACCATGAATTATTTATAAACCACCTTCGATTGACATCGATGGTTGTTTATATCGATGTCAACAAACAAATGAAGATGTTGATGTTTGAAGAGAACCAACCATCGATTTTCTTAACTATCGATTAAACCATGGATTATTTGTAAACAATCTTCGATTATTTATAAACAACTACTGACATCAAGAAACAAATGAAAATACTGATAGGTAAAAACACACTGGTTACTTTGATACCCAATTGATACAGGATATAGGAAGATATTGATGTTTGAAAAGCACCAACAATCGTTTTTTTTTTCAACTATCGATTATTTAAAAGCCATCGATTATTTATAAAGAACCATCGATTATTGATAAATCATTGATTATTTATAAACAAAACTGTATATTGATGTTCATTGGTGAGCATTTCCACAACATCTGAAACTATTTCAGGACGTTACAGGAATAACCAAACATAAATTAATTTTTCGAAAACTTTCAATAGCCTGCCACATATTGTGTGTACGGTGGAGACCGTTCACCTTTCGACTTCCAGTACAATTCGCCAATTATGTCCTGCGATCCGTTTTCTTCTGATGAGGGTAGTGTGCACCGGCCAGGTGCAAGTCGCTGAGAACGCGAGGACGACGACCGAGCCCGTATCCTCGGCGTGGTCTTCGCTTTTAATTTTTTTTTTCCCACAAACAAGAAATAGTTTTCCTTCGGTTACAACCCCTGGCTTTTCAGTGCCGTAATGTATGCGCGGAGGTGAAGAAACTAGAAACATATGCCGCGGAGGCATCGGAAGGCAGGTGGTGGAACATTTTTTTACAGCGTACCCCTAAAAACCTGTTGTCCTGACTGGCGTCATTAGGCAGCACCACCATGCTGGGTTTTATTGGTGTTTTATAGCGTACGGATTAACGACAATGATTTTCAAAAAAGAATAACAACACAGGGCTGCTCTTGATGGATGCATGTGAAATTTGAATATTATTTGTAGGGCAGTGATGAGAATGTTTAACAGATTATTGCTATCAAGCAATTTGGACCTCAACACCCAGATGGAGTAAAAGAGGAAAACAATTAATAAAGAAAGATATCAGGCAATACGTGTAATATATATTCTGAATCACAATACAAACAAATTATTATTATTGTTGTTGTTTATTATTATTATTATTTATTATTATTATTGGTGTTGTTGTTTATTATTATTATTTATTATAGTTGCTTATTATTATTATTGTTGTTGTTGTTGTTTATTATTATTATTATTATTATTATTATATTACACAATCAAAATCTATTAAAAGTCTTAATAAGTCAAAAATAATTGAATTGCCAAAAATAATTGTGGAAATGTATATTTGATAAAGGATGCAGTTTCAATTTAAAAAAAAATAGTTTGGAAAACTTTCAAAATAAGTGAAAATTTGAAATTATATAAAAGTGTTTAGAAGAATCCCAATTTCAAAAAATATAAAAAACAGCTCTTGACGTAACCATTTTCTTAAATAGTGATCATCCTCAATACACTGAAATAGGCGCTTGTGCTAAAATATGCCAAAATGTACAACAGGGGCTTAAAATTCACAGCCTGAAAACAAAAGTCGATGTATCAGTCAGTTATATTAGTCGCATGAAAATTTTTTTATTTGCTTATGTTTTGTTGCCCTAACTATTGCTAATATGCCATTTCCTGAAAATTTCTGAAACTATGACTGCCCAAAAATGTCTTCACAATACACTAAAATTACATAGTGTTTGACTCAATTAGTAATCGAAGTTATGACTTAGCCAGAAATTGTGAAAATAATTTACAATGCTGCGGTAATTCATCTCTTAGCGTTCAGGTGAGATATTGTAATCAATTTATTTCAGAAACTGGAGCATATTTGATCTTTTCAGCTCACATTTTAGATCATTGCGAAATTTATTGGTTAACATCCTAAATTCTAATCATAATATCCTAATATCCTAATATCCCATCCTAATATTCACAATTCACAATAAACAAAGATGTTAAGATAAATTCAGATAAGAAGATACAGTTGATTGCAAAAAAAAGTAGCCAAGAAATTTTAGGTAATTTGAATAACCATGATGTTAGAAGTCACGTGTCAGTGTCATTAATCACAATTAAACAACTGGCTTCAGCGAAAAATTGTTTTTGATGAAACTATAACAGTTTTTTTTTATTTGGTCCACTGGTGAGGCGAAAGTGTTATTTTTGACGATTGTATGATCTATTAAACCATCAAATTTTCCACTAAAGTCACCAAAAACGGCAAAATTTTCAGCTACAACTGTCAAAAAAATTACATATGTTCAACTGCAACTGTCAAAATCTGTAAAATTTTCAACAAGCATTGCTAAAAACTGTATATTTCATAAGTGCATCAACAAATTACAAGTTTTCTAGCAAATTTTCAAGTCCATCTGAGTAAACCTAGTAAATTTGCAAATGTACCTATCAAAACCCGCAATTTTTTCACTTTAATTGTCAAAACTGAATATTTACTGTTTTTGACGATTGTAAGACACATTAAACAATCACATTTTCCACTACAATCACCAAAATTTGCAAGATTTTCAACTACAACTGTCAAACAATGTCATATTTTCAACTGCAACTGTCAAAACCAGTAAAATTTTCGACTATCATTGCTAAAAACTGTAATTTTTATAACTGAATCAACAAATTACATGTAGTATTACAAAAATCAGGTTAATAAAAGTCAAATTTGCAACTTTAACTATAAAAACTTGTCAAACTTTCAATTACAGCTATGAAAACTGTACATTTTTAACTGAATCAGCAAATTTTCAACTCGATCTGAGTAAACCTTGTATATTTGTAAATGTACCTATCAAAAACCGCAATTTATTCACCTTCAATTGTCAAAACTGAATGACCATAACAAAAAAAAACCTTTAATCCTATAAAAAATATTTACTGTTATTTTGGCGATTGTATGACCCATTAAACTATAAAAATTTCCACTACAAACACCAATAATTGCAAGATTTTCAACTAAAACTAAAGTATTACAAAAATTAGGTTTATAAAAGTCAAATTTGCAACTTAAACTATAAAAACTTGTGAAACTTTCAACTAAAATTATCAAAACTGTACATTTTTAACTGCATTAGCAAATTTTCAACTCCATCTGAGCAAACCTTGTAAGTTTGCAAATGTACTTATCAAAAACCGCAATTTTGTCACCTTTAATTGTCAAAACTGAATGACCATAACAAAAAAAAACCTTTCACACTATAAAAAAATAAGTACTGTTTTTTGACGATTGTATTTTCAACTACAACTGCAAAAAAATGTCATTTTTCAACTGCAACTGTCAAAATCTGTAAAATTTTCAACTATCATTGCTAAAAATTGTAATTTTAATAACTGAATCAACAAATTACATCAAGTATTACAAAAATCAGGTCTTTAGAAGTCAAATTTGCAACTTTAACTATCAAAACTTGTCAAACTTTCAATTACAGCTATCAAAACTGTACATTTTTAACTGAATCGGCAAATTTTCAACTCCATCTGAGTAAACCTTGTAAATTTGCAAATGTACCTATCAAAAACCGCAATTTTTTCACTTTAATTATCAAAACTGAATATTTCTGTTTTTGGCGATTGTAAGACACATTAAACAATCAAATTTTCCACTACAATCACCAAAATTTGCAAGATTTTCAACTACAACTGTCAAAAAATGTCATATTTTCAATTGTAACTGTTAAAATCTGTAAAATTTTCAACTATCATTGCTAAAAACTGTAATTTTTATAACTGAGTCAATATATTACATCAATTATTACAAAAATCAGGTTTTTGAAAGTCAAATTTGCAACTTTAACTATCAAAACTTGTTAAACTTTTAATTACACCTATCAAAACTATACATGTTTAACCGAATCAGCAAATGTTCCACTCTAACTGAGTAAACCTTGAAAATTTGCAAATGTACCTATCAAAAACCGCATTTTTTTCACCTTTAATTGTCAAAACTAAATAACCATAACAAAAAAAAAACCTTTTATACTATTGAAAACATATTTACTGTTTTTCGACGATTGTATGTCCCATTAAACTATCTAATTTGCCACCCTTGGTCACCGAAATTTGCAAGATTTTCAACTACAACTGCCAAAAAAATGTCATATTTTCAACTGCAACTGTCCAAATCTGTAAATTTTTTAACTATCATTGCTAAAAACTGTAATTTTTATAACTGAATCAACAAATTACATCAAGAATTACAAAAAAACACGTTTTTTAAAGTCAAATCTTCGACTATCATTGCTAAAAACTGTAATTTTTATAACTGCATCAACAAATTACATCAAATATTACAAAAATCAGGTTTTTAAAAGTCAAATTAGCAACTTAAGCTATCAAAACTTGTCAAACTTTCAACAACTATCAAAACTGTAATTTTTTAACTGAATCCGCAAATTTTCAACTCCATCTGAGTAAACGTTGTATATTTGCAAATGTACCCATGAAAAACCGCAAATTTTTCACCTTCAATTGTCAAAACTGAATGAACATAACAAAAAAAAAAAAAAACCTTTCATACCATAAAAAAAATATTGACTGTCTTTTGACGATTGTATGACCCATTGAACTATCAAATTTTTCACTACAATCACCAACATTTGCAAGATTTTCAACTACAACTATAAAAAAATGTCATATTTTCAACTGCAACTGTCCAAATCTGTAAATCTGTATCACTGCTAAAAGCTGTAATTTTTATAACTGAATCAAAAATTACATCAAGTATTACAAAAATCAGGTTTTTAAAAGTCAAATTTGCAACTTTAACTATCAAAACTTGTCAAACTTTCAAGAAAAACTATCAAAACTGTACACTTTTAACTGCATTAGCAAATTTTCAACTCCATCTAAGCAAACCTTGTAAATTTGCAAATGTACTTTTCAAAAACCGTATTTTTTCACCTTTAATTGTCAAAACTGAATGACCATAATAAAAAAACCTTTCATAAGATAAGAAAATATTTCCTGCTTTTTTGACGATTGTATGACCCATTAAACTATGAAATTTTCCACTACAGTCACCAAAAAAACCCGAAATACCGTTCCTGAACATTTATAGCTTTAGTTTCGTTATCTAGAAGGGGCATTTTAATACTTAACTTATAAAAGTTTTGAACTGAATGTCAACTTTGAAAGATGATAAAATTTAAAAGAAATGGGGATTATGAAAAACCACTTTTATGCAATAACATTTTGAGAAAAAAGAAATGCAGGAAACTGTTTTAGTCTACATTTTTTTGCAATCAAATATATAAAAGGTATCAACGTGCAAAAAACGTATTCTTTGGCCCAAAATCGATTATAAAATTATGCAGACTACTGCACTTGTCACATTTACATATGAAACTTCACACTGATGAACCAATGAAATAGCCCAAATTTTAAATTGTTGGCCAATTAGAATCCACGTAAAGTGATAATTGCTGTCGAACACTTCCCACTTTCGAGGAGGTTAAGATTAGGATTACTTTTTAGTATTCTCTGGCGTGGAGCCAACAATTTCTTGTTTTATATTTGTAAAAGATCAAAATCAGGTTGGAACACATTTTTACAATATTTATTAAATATTTGTCAATGTCAATACGACACGTGTAATAGTCATGCAAAATATGTTTCGTGCATAGTTGTTTTCTTGCTTAGATAATACCCGCTACAGTGATGCTCTCGAGCTTGTTGCCGTGAAAATGTGCACTCGTTGTAATATTTCAAATGACTTATCTGTGTGTAAAGTGTACTTCCATACATGTACTTCATACAATTATATAAAATGATGAATCTTTGATACATCGTTATTTTCGAAAATGACTCCCCCGATATTATTACTCTGTACCCGAAGTAAAATCATATTCTTTATAATAATATTCTTTAAAACGATACTTTCTTCAACCGACGGGTTAGGTTAGGGCATTGGCGGCGTCTTAATACCGGAAACCCCCCAGCTCTTATCAGCCAACAACATTCCACCGTATCTATGGTGATTTCGGATCTATGGGCTATATTATTGATTCAGATGGGCAAACAAGCCGCAGACGCCGCGTCCTGCTTCGAACTTCGCGATCCCCTTGTTGCCAACAATGCGGTCTCACGGACAATGGGGTTTCCCCCGTCTATGTGCGAGCAGAGCAGAGGGTTTTCTTGGCGGACCAGGTAAACGGAATCGCCATTATTGCGCGTGAGACTCGCCTTCCGGACTGATAAGGGGCAGGGGCAGCTGCCCCTGGGTGCCATTGTCACACGAATAATGCAGGGAAAGTAATGACTATGACTTGGATTGCTAGACGCAATCTACACATCAAATGGTATCTTGACGTCGCATAGGTGGACGCAATTTCCACCCCTAGGAGTCGGGCTACTTTTGACGTCAAGGGAGTGGCGCGCAATGAAACCAGATACTTCCTTGTGTTAATTTCGCAGACTGTGGGAATTATAGGTATTACATTCTTACATGTTGCGCCTATTGTTTGGCAAAGTGAGTGAGTTGGGCGTTGTAACAGTCATTGGTGTTATTTGAAAAAAGGGACTAGTTTGAGATATACCTCTACAGACCTCATGAATTTTGAATTAGGCCTTTTGTTGGTCAACATCGCCTTCATAAAAGATTACTTCTGATAGTACCAAAAGTTTATATTAAGAATTGGGCAATAAAGTCTTCGTATTTTTTTCTGGTAGAACCACTAGCTTTTATTAACAATTGATCAATAACGTTTCGGTAAATTTTCTGGTACATAGTACCAACAGCTTTTATTATCAATTGATAATAAAGTTTTTGTAAATTTTCTGATAGTACCAATAGCTTTATTATCAAGTGATCAATGAAGTATTCGAAAATTTTCTTCAAGTACCAAAAGCTTTCATTATTAATTGATCAATAGTCTTTCTAAATTTTCTGGTAGTACCGAAAGTGTTTAACAAAACTGGGCTTTTAAAAATTTTAAGTTCTGGTAGTACTAAAAGGTAAAATTAGTTCACTTAGAACCCATTACACTAAGCTACTAAGTACTTAACAAAACGGCACTTCTCGTAGTTCAACACTCGTTTACCATCATTATACCACTTGGGCTGTTAACATAAATTAATTCCCTCGGTGAGCAACGACTTCCACGCCAGAAGCGCGTGCCGTTGATCCACTTCCAATTGTCGCGTGTAAATTCGGTAGACAAATGTGCGGCTCTTGAGGTCCCCAATTAATTTACTGGCCCGGCCAACTGGCACCTGAATGGGGAAACGCCGACGTCTTGTCTTTTCTGTTGGGCCAGAGTGGCCGGTTAATAGGCCAGTGGCCGGCGGTGCGTGAAGGAAGAGTTCCAGGAGACGCGCGTGCGGCTCGTGCTCCTCGCGACGCTTCCGCCCTGCGCCCCCAAGACGCCCAGGCAGGCCGGAAGCGCTGCCCGTAATGGGGCCATCTACGGGGAGAGCAACAGGTGGCCAGCAACCCCGTGCGCCGGCTCGCCAGAACCTCGAAAAAAACGTGGATAGTGGACTGTTGTTTGAAAACAAATCTTCAACCAAAGGATCAAAAGACACACTTCATGCACTTATTTGTTAACAAGACTCTTTGAAAACAAACCTTGACCCAAAACATCAAAAGATACACATCACATACTTCTTTGCTAACAAATTTTGAACCAACAGATCAAAAGTTACTTCGAAACAAATGCCTACAGCACACGCTTCCATGTAAACAAATCTTGAACCTAATGATAACAAGACTGCGGAGAACTAATCGACAGTTGTTTTAAAACAATTGTGCACAAACATAACAGAAGCTTGTAAACAAATATTGAAGTAAAAGATCAAAAGACTGCTTTGTTAACAAATTTTGAACCAACAGATCAAAAGTCAAATTTCAAATTTCTGAAACTTTTTTAATTGCATATTCAATATTAGATTTGTGTTTAGTACATCTAAAGCTACTTCTCCTGAAAATTTGACAAAGTTTCAGTATTAAATAAGGGAGAAATTGCAAAGTATAACTTCCTGTATTGGCAAGTATGGGTAACCTATTACTGAAATCTCTGAAACTTTATTAATTGCATATTTAATATTAGATTTGTGTTTAGTACATCTTAAGCTACTTCTCCTGAAAATTTGACAAAGTTTCAGTTTTAAATAAGTGAGAAATTTGAAAGTATAACATTCTGTATTGGCAAGTATGAGTTAGCTATTACTGAAATTTCTGAAACTTTATTAATTGCATATTTAATATGAGATGTGTGTTTAGTGCATCTGAAGCTACTTCTCCTGAAAATTTGACAAAGTTTCAGTATTAATTAAGGGAGAAATTTGAAAGTATAACTTTCTGTATTGGCAAGTATGGGTTAGGTATTACTGAAATTTCTGAAACTTTATTAATTGCATATCTAATATTAGATTTGTGTTTAATACATGTGCAGCTAATTCTCCTGAAAATTTGACAAAGTTTCAGTATTAAATAAGTGAGAAATTTGAAATTATAACTTTCTGTATTGGCAAGTATGGGTTAGGTATTACTGAAATGTCTGAAACTGTATTATTTGCATATTTAATATTAGATTTGTGTTTAGTATACCTAAAGCTAATTCTCCAGAAAATTTGACAAAGTTTCAGTATTAAATAAGTGAGAAATTTGAAACTATAACTTTCTGTATTGGTAAGTATGGGTTAGCTATTACTGAAATTTCTGAAACTTTATTAATTGCATATTTAATATTAGATTTGTGTTTAGTACATCTGAAGCTACTTCTCCTGAAAATTTGACAAAGTTTCAGTATTAAATAAGGGAGAAATTTGAAAGTATAACTTTCTGTATTGGCAAGTATGGGTTAGTTATTACTGAAATTTCTGAAACTTTTTTAATTGCATATTTAATATTAGATTTGTGTTTGGTGCATCTGAAGCTACTTCTCCTGAAAATTTGACAAAGTTTCAGTATTAAATAAGGGAGAAATTTGAATGTATAACTTTCTGTATTGGCAAGTATGGGTTAGCTATTACTGAAATTTCAGAAACTTTATTAATTGCATATCTAATATTAGATTTGTGTTTAATACATGTGCAGCTACTTCCCCTGAAAATTTGACAAAGTTTCAGTATTAAATAAGTGGGAAAATCGAAAATATAACTTTCTGTATTGGCAAGTATGGGTTAGCTATTTCTGAAATTTCTAATACTTTATTAATTGCATATTTAATACTAGATTTGTGTTTAGTACATCTGAAGCTACTTCTCCTGAAAATTTGACAAAGTTTCAGTATTAAATAAGTGAGAAATTTGAAAGTATAACTTTCTGTATTGGCAAGTATGGGTTACCTGTTACTGAAATTTCTGAAACTTTATTAATTGTATATTTAATATTAGATTTGTATTTAGTACATCTGAAGCTACTTCTCCTGAAAATTTGACAAAGTTTCAGTATTAAATAAGGGAGAAATTTGAAAGTATAACTTTCTGTATTGGCAAGTATGGGTTACCTATTACTGAAATTTCTGAAACTTTATTAATTGCAAATTTAATATTAGATTAGTGTTTAGTACATCTGAAGCTACTTCTCCTGAAAATTTGACAAAGTTTCAGTATTAAATAAGGGAGAAATTTTAAAGTATAACTTTCTGTATTGGCAAGTATGGGTTAGCTATTACTGAAATTTCTGAAACTTTATTAATTGCATATTCAATATTAGATGTGTGTTTAGTACATCTGAAGCTACTTCTCCTGAAAATTTGACAAAGTTTCAGTATTAAACAAGTGAGAAATTTGAAAGTATAACTTTCTGTATTGGCAAGTATGGGTTACCTATTACTGACATTTTTGAAAATTTATTAATTGCATATTTAATATTATATTTGTGTTTAGTACATCTGAAGCTACTTCTCCTGAAAATATGACAAAGTTTCAGTATTTAATAAGGGAGAAATTTGAAAGTATTACTTTCTGTATTGGCAAGTATAGGTTTGCTATTACTGAAATTTCAGAAACTTTATTAATTGCATATTTAATATTAGATTTGTGTTTAGTACATCTGAAGCTACTTCTCCTGAAAATTTGACAAAGTTTCAGTATTAAATAAATGAGAAATTTGAAAGTATAACTTTCTGTATTGGCAAGTATGGGTTAGCTATTACTGAAATTTCTGAAAAATTGTTAATTGCATATTTAATATTAGATTTGTGTTTAGTTTAGAAGCTGCTTCTCCAGAAAATGTAATAAAGTTTCAGGAGTAAATAAGAGAGAAAATCGAAAGTATAAGTATATTCTTATCTGATTTTATCTTAACATTTTTTTTTGTGAATTGTGAATATTAAGATGGTTAACCAAGAAATTTGGTAATAATCTAAAATGTGTGTAGAATTTTGTTTTTCGTAAGAGACATCTGCTTTATACGATATTTAAGGAACTTTTTAAATTAAAATTTTAAAATTGTTAAATTAAAGCAAGCTTTTTGGGTTATTTTTTCCAAGGAACCAAGGATTTTGGTGATAATCTAAAATGTGTGCAGAATTTTGCTTTTCGTAACGAGACATTATGCGATATTTAGGAAACTTTTTTAAACCAAATTTTAAAATTTGGTAAATTAAAGCAAGCTTTTTGGGTGATTTTTTCCAAAGAATTGGACAGATTGTAATTGAGCAATTGCCTAGTACTGGACCATTACTCGCCTAGGCATTTGTATTGTACCACTTTGTTTCGTAACAGTTCAATGAGGAATTGGACCTGTAAATTGTCGCCGTTCATGTGAATTGTTTACGCGAGCTCTATCTTGGAATTAAACAGATTATAGTTGAGCCATTGCCTAGTACTGGTGAATTATTCGACCAGGCATTTGTATTGTACCACTTTGTTTCGTAATAGTTCAATTAGTAAGTTTTGTGGATACTGCAAGAATTTTAAGGCACGTGAATTGGTAAATATTTTGTGGACGAATTATAAGGCTGATGGTTCGGTGTTTAGTGCCCATTAATTAGTCATAAGCCTGGCTACGCATATAAGCTAATATCTCTCGTTTATAAGTGGAGGGCATGAAAGTCCATAAAGCCATAAGTGCTGCTGGGCATTAAAATTTGACTTTTATGGTGCCATTCCGGGGCACACGTGGAAATCTGATATGGCATCGAGTCCAGCTGTGGTGGGTGACCGTAGTTTCCACGTGGTGCATCTGGATCCGGTGTTCACCTGACCAGATAACTCCACGCCACGTAGAGCGCCGATAAAACACCGTCCACTTCCCGAATTTATTGGTGCGTGGTGGCTTGGGCGAGGGTGGCGCGCACCCCCGGCTCGAGGGTGCGCGGCAATTAGGGCCAATTGGGCCCAATTGGAATCCGAATGTGGGCGCGTTTTGGGTGCTAGAATTTTTTTTTCGGCTGCACTAACGGCAGTTGCCGCCGAACGGCGGGAGGTTGCCAACCCTGCGCGTCTCGAGAGGGTCGCCGCGGCGCTGCGGAGGAAACCAGAATCGGACGTCTGCGCCCATCCCCCCAGAAAAGAAAACTATCCTGTCCTCGACACAATGGCACACGGCCGGGATAAGTCTGGAAGGGCGAAGGGCGCTCTCCTTGAATGCAGGCAAGCAACGACCCTATAGCGCGCACAAATTTTTTTCGCTCACCCTTCGATTAGCCGTCTCCTTACCCCCGGCCCAGGTCCGGGTCGCAACAAAAGGGTCGCGCTGCATTTCATGAGGAACACTTTTTCTTCTCCTGCCCTCCCCGAGGGCACCGACGAAGACGGAGAACGGGCGAGAGCGAGAGTTTTAAGAGGTACGGTACAATGCGTTTGCACCCCGTGGGCTTGCGTCACCGTGCGCTCCACAGAAAAGACCCGGGGAACACCTGGCTGGGCGACCCGTGCCCTAGGTCCAAGACGTCGCGCGAACAATACCGTCTGCGAGGCTGCGCCCCATTGTGTCTCGGGGCCGGGGCGAAAGACACCCCCGTCCACGTGCCCCCGATATCTTGCACCTTTCGCCTCGCGTCTCGAAATTTATGCATCTGTCTCATGCGATAATCGTCCCAATCACAAACACGTACAAAGTCGCACGCCAAGACGAACATCTGCCGGAATCTACCGTTGGGCTGCGATTAATTTCTCGCATTGTCAAGGAGTAGGAAGTAGTAAAAAGATTAGCGAGAGAGTTTCTGGCACGAGTCATTTCCTTGGGCAGTAATCCGTAATCTTATCCCGCTGGCCGAAAACGCTGATCCCCGATGGAATTCGCGCCGAGATAAAGATTCGACGGTTCCGCGAGCGATAGCCGTTTCCGATTCCAAAGGCAAAATTCCTTCTCCCCCATCATCGACACCAACCGACTTGTCGGAACGTGGAACGGGTGATACCCCACGAGCGCCGCATCAGCGATAAGTGTAACGAAAACGGCAACTCGAAGGCCAATGAAACGGTAGATACTCGAAAAGACGACAGATGGGATATTGTATGCTCATAAAAATTGAAGAAAAACTTTGGAAACCAAATCTTTTCAATTTTGAATGAAACGGTAGATACTCAATTCAAGAAAAACACAAAAATTTTGGAAACCACGTATCTTTGAATTTTGAATGAAACGGTAGATACTCGAAAAGGCGACAGTTGGGTATTTTGTGCTCACAAAAACCCAACGGTAGATACTCAATTCAAGAAAAACACACAAATTTTGGAAACCAAGTCTCTTTGAATTTTGGTTGAAACGGTAGATACTCGAAAAGACGACAGTTGGGTATTTTGTGCTCATAAAAACTCAAGAAAAACACATTTTTGTGTGCTCATAAACATTCATGAAAAACACAAAAACTTTGGAAACCACGTCTCCTTAAATTTTGAATGAAACGGTAGATACTCGAAAAGACGACAGCTGGGTATTTTGTGTGCTCATAAAAATTCAAGAAAAACACAAAAACTTAGGAAAACAA
Organism: Othius punctulatus; assembly: GCA_951805005.1. Lineage (NCBI taxonomy): Eukaryota > Metazoa > Arthropoda > Insecta > Coleoptera > Staphylinidae > Othius > Othius punctulatus. The sequence continues at coordinate 78,055,822 of OX638142.1, forward strand.
AATCCCTTTGAATTTTGAATGAAACGGTAGATACTCGAAAAGATGACAGTTGGGTATTTTGTGCACATAAAAACTCAAGAAAAACACATTTTTGTGTGCTCATAAACATACAAGAAAATCACAAAAACTTTGGAAACCAAGTCTCCTTAAATTTTGAATGAAACGGTAGATACTCGAAAAGACGACAGTTGGTATTTTGTGCTCATAAAAACTCAAGAAAAACACATTTTTATGTGTTCATAAAAATTCAAGAAAAACACAAAAACTTTGGAATCTAAGTCTTTTGAATTTTTAATGAAACGATAGATACTCAAGTCAAGAAAAACACAAAAACTTTAGAAACCAAGTCTCTTTGAATTTGGAATAAAACGGTGGATACTCGAAAAAAACGACAGTTGGGTGTTGTGTACTCATAAAAAGTCAAGAAAAACACAAACACTTTGAAAATCAAGTCTTTTGAATTCAAAAGTTCAAAACTTTCGCATTTTCCAACATTTGGCAACAGGTCCCGTTACAATTTTTCTCTTTTTATATAATCAACCCAACTATAGATTTTTCATGCTATCGTTAACTCATTTATCGAGTTTGATGATTTTAAGAAAAAAATCTGTAACTAATGTTGATAGCTAAACATAAAATTGGTACATGGCCAACGTAACATAAACAATATTTTTTTGGAAAACTGAATTACATTTTATAGATTTTTCATGTTATCGTTAACTCATTTATCGAATTTGATGATTTCAAGAAAATAATCAGTAACTAATGTTGATAGCTAAACATAAAATTGGTATATGACCAAAGTAACATAAATAATATTTTTTTGGAAACTGAATTACATTTTATAGATTTTTCATGTTATCGTTAACTCATTTACAGAATTTGATGATTTCAAGAAAAAATCACTAACCCATGTTTATAGCTACACATAAAATTGGTATATGGCCAAAGTAACAAAAATGATATTTTTTGAACTGAAACTGAATTACGTTAACGTTAGTTGTTCGTAGAAATTTTTAAACAATTTTGCGAGAATAGTTTTTAGAGAAAAAAAATCAGAATTAAAAACAATGGTCATGACACGTGGCAGAACTATTTAGAAAAAGTCGAGAAACAATGATTTACATTCAAAATTAACATTGAAACATTGAAAGATGTTATTTTCAATATTGACCTCGTTCATCAACATCAAGATAGATATTACAGAGTTTTCCGATTGCTTTTCACCATGTATCAGTTGTGTTTCACTTTATCTCAAATGCTTTTCCATCTTGTCAACTCTTGTCAATATTGTATCAAAGGTATTACCCATATGTCAATTTTTTTTCACTATTTATCAAATGCTTTTCCCTGAAAATCAAAATTAAAAACAATGATCATGACACGTGGCAGAACTATTTAGAAAAAGTCGAGCAATAATGATTTAGATTCAAAATTAACATTGAAACATTGAAAGATTTTATTTTCAATCTTGACCTGATTCATCAACATCAAGTTAGATATTGCAGAGTTTTCCGATTGCTTTTCACCGAGTATCAGTTGTGTTTCACTTTATCTCAAATGCTTTTCCCTCTTGTCAATACTTGTCAATATTGTATCAAATGTATTCCCCATATGACAAACTGTTTTCACTATTTATCAAATGCTTTTCCCTGATCTAATATTTAGATTAATATTTAACATAAATAATTTTTTTTTTGGAAAACTTGAAGTACATTTTATAAATTTTTCATGTTAACTCATTTCCCGAATTTGATCATTTCCGAAAAAAAAAACAAAATAATAACTAATGTTCATAGCAAAACATAAAATTTTTATATGGCCAAAGTAACATAAATAATGTTTTTTTGGAAAACTGAATTACATTAACGTTAGTTCGTAGAAATATAAAATAATTTTACGAGAATAGTTTTAAAAAAAAACACAATTAAAACCAATGATGATGACACGTGGCAGAACTATTTAAAAAAAGTCGAGCAATAATAATTTACATTCAAAATTATTAAAATGTTGCGATTCTGGACTCTAATGCCAACATTGAAAGATTTGATTATCAATCTTGACCTGATTCATCAACATCAAGTTAAATATTACCATATATTACAGAGTTTTCCGATTGCTTTTCACCATGTATCAGTTGTGTTTCACTTTTCCTCAAATACTTTTCCCTCTTGTCAACACTTGTCAATATCACTTGTATCAAATGTATTCCCCACATGTTAAATTATTTTCACTATTTATCAAATGTTTTTCCCTGTTCTAATATTTAAACCATCTCGACCAGACGGAAACAACAAAACTTTGAAATCAAGTCGTTTGAATTCCAAATTTCAAAACTTTCGCATTTGCCAACAAAGTCCCGTTACAAATATTATTTATTTTTATAATGAACCCAGCTATACACTTTATAGATTTTACATGTTATGGTTAATTCATTTATCGAATTTGATGATTTGAAAAAAAAAACAGTAACTAATGTTGATAGCTGAACATAAAAGTTTTATATAAATAAGTAACAGTAGCAAAATAACATAAATAATATTTTTTATGACTTTTTATGACGACTGAAACAATACATGGTGAAAAGCAATCGGGAAAACTCCGATTTTACATAAATACAGATACAAATCTACGACTTCTATATTTAAATTACTGGATGAAGTTTTGAACATAAAATGTTTGATATAAGCATGTATCTAATGTAGATTATTATTATATTATTACTAATTACTTTGGACTATTTATCAATGGTGGAGTTAAATAATTCGCGGAAAACTGATTGGGCATCCTTTTGACTTAATATTTTATAAAAATTATGGGTAAGAATTTTTTATTTCTAAAATTTGAAATTATTATTAATTAGTTTGGACTATTTATCAATGTTGGAGTAAAATAATTCGGGGAAAACTGATTGGTCATCATTTTGACCTAATAGTTTACAAAAATTATCGGGAAGATTTTTTTTCTTCTAAAATTTTATGTTATTATTATTAAATTTAGACTATTTACCAATGATGGAGTTTAATAATTCGCGGAAAACTAGTTGGGCATCCTTTTGACCTAATAGTTTACAAAAATTATCGGTAAGAATTTTGTTTTTCTAAAATTTGAATTTATTTATTAATTTGGACTGTTTATCAATGGTGGATGCGCCGGGTCAAGAATTTTTGTTTGCAATTCCTACACGGTAAAATTAGTTTTGAGTTTACAAATGTAACGTATTATATTGGGGGGTAAGTTTAGAAGTGGGCCACGGGTAAAAAAAAGTTTGATATGATAAAAAAGTTGGACAAACACTGATCTAGATTTTGATATGATTTCGACTTACTGCTTTTCATGATTTAAAAAAATAAATCAAAAGTTTAGAAATGTAGCGAAATATATCCGAGGTAAGTTTGCAAGTAGGCCACGGGTACCAAAACATGAGAAACTCTGATCTACTCTCACTATTTTTTTTACAATTATAATTATAATTTCTTACAGTGCCAATTTTTATGATTTCCCAGCATGAACTCCAATTGGTTACCAATTATGATTACAATACAGAAATTGATTTTGAAAATGTCAATTCTTTTATCAACAATAATCATTTTAAGAGCATCAAAATAAACCACAGAACGTTACATTTCTTATTTCTCATTTCTTTCTTCTCGGATATTAAATTTGGCGCAGTCGGTAGGATATCAAATTTCTTTTAATGATTATTGTTGATACCAATTTTAATATAATACAAAACCCACATAATCCTAGCCCAAAAGGGATAATCGCAAACAGTCAAATCCTTTCTAGTAACTGTAATGGATAATAGGGCTTATCTTTGTGTTGGCGAGGGTATTTCTCAAGACATGTCATTACAAGAGGGATTTGATAATGGGTATCAGGGCTTCTTAGCCTTCTAAGAAACTCTGCAATCTGCCTCCACACAACGCCTCCTCTGCTAAGCTTGTCACCCCCCATGATTTGTGCCGCGTCCGAGCCGGCATTCCGCCGCCCGTCCAGGGGGTCAAACCCTCAATTACTGCCCTCTTTGGCCGGATGACCGGCGTCCGCAGAGAGGTGACTGCTCTCGAAAACGTGGCACCCCGAAACCGATAATAATTAGTGTCCAGTGGGCAGCGTGTCATAATTGCAGTTCAATGTGACGCGCATCAAAGGACATACGCACACACACTTGCGTTACGCGGGCATCTGCTCGGCAATCCCTTTGCGCGCGGCAGCTGCAGGTCACCTTCCGATTGGTGGAAATAACTACACATTACGTCGCTTTTTTCTCGCTCCCCCGGCTCACTTTCCTACTAGGGTTAGGGCTAGGACGATAGCGGAGGGCATTGTCGGACAAGGTGCGCTCGTTTGGGAGCCGGTCCTATTGGAACCGGACCAAGTGGAATCCTGTTGGAACAACGACACCAACACCGCAGCAGCAGGAGCAGCAGCGGAGGCTCGTGCCCGGATTCTTTTGTGCCGCAGGAGCAGATGCTGGTTGCACTTTTTTTTGTGTCGCTTTTAATTCGCGGGCGAAAGTTCTGATTTCCAGGTGCGAAGCAATGTGCATGTGCGCGGACGCCATTTTTAAAGGGACAATTTAAATGCCACCAGCATGCAGAAAAGGAGCAAAGTGGTTGCTGGCGGATCGACGATGACGCAAATCGACGGATCGACGACCCACGGACAACTATTCACTTGATTATTTATGATCTTCTGCTGGACTCGTGAGAGTTTTTTTAAACGAAAATTACAACCATCGAGAAGTTGGTAGAAAATTAAAGACAACATACTGAAGAGTAATGTTATTTGTTGTTATCAAAAATCAGTCGACCCTATTTGAACCATACTGAGGAGTAATGGAATTCGTTGCTATCAAAAATCAGTCAGCCCTATTTGAACCATACTGAGGAGTAATGGAATTCGTTGCTATCAAAAATCAGTCAGCCCTATTTAAGCCATTACAGGCATAGCATTTTCTCCGTCTACAGATGCTGGCATTCAATGTATAGGTGGACCTACAGTTTTATGTGGATTCCGAACCACTGGAAATTACACCACCTCCATACCAGAGAAGGTTTTTCGCCATTAAAATCAGTAAATTATATTAAATCATGAACTTAACAATGCTTTCGAGTAGAAGTCGCCGAAGAACATTCCTGACTGCAGGAAAACTTTTTATCAATCTAAATGTCAAAACTCAAAACTTTTAATTCAATTGATGACACAAAACTTATTAATTCTATTGATGAATCAAAATAGGTTAATCAATTTTCAAATTTGAAACAATTATGCAACAAAAATTTTTAAAAAAATTAGAATTTAAGAAAAAATAACACGAATTTAAAGTGGCAGAAGTAGTTATGTCACTACCAAAATATCAAATGTCATTTTATTGATGACATCACATGTTTTGATCAATTTTGTAATTTAAAATATATCGAAAAAAAATGGTTTCAAAAAATCAGAATTTAAAACAATGAACACGAGTTTAAAGTGGCAGAACAATTTTAAATAATCGAATAATAATGAATTCCATTTAGAATGATTAAAATTTTGCGATTGGATGATTTTTTCGACTAATACGACATTAACAATATTTTGATCTAAAGTCAACTGAAAACTTAGAAAATTTATTGTTGACACAGTATGTTTTGATCAATTTTATAACTTAAAACAGATTTCAAAAAAATGTTTAAAATAACCAGAATCTAAACCAATGACCACAAATTTAGAGTGGCAAAACTATTAAAAAAAAGCGACAAATAATGAATTTCATTCAGAATTATAAAAAAATTGCGATTCCATGCCTCAATGCCAACTTAAACTAACAACTAACAACTGAATAGTTATTTTAGAATTTATAAAAATGAAGCTTAAAGTTAAAGCATTGGAAGATAATTGCAAGTCTCAATTTTTTTAAAGAAAATTGTTGAAATGCTGTAAAACACGTGTTTCGTATTTTGAAATCATTCAATAGAGTTGAATGTATAGAATTTGTTTGGAAATTTTATTATTAATCATTAGAGCGATACTTATAAAAATTGAATCTTAATTGTGCTTTAATAATTTAAATTAACTTCTTAATAATTCGATTTTGAAATAAAAACTTCGAATGATGTTCAGTCATGCTCACATAAATCTAGTACCAGAAATTAGGTTACAATAGCAATTTTATATAGCAATGTCAAACTGTTTGTACTAGATTTATGTGAGCATGACTATTTTGACTACTTCCATATTTTTGTATTTTTGACAAAATATAAGACTATTGATTTTTGATTTTTAACTTAATATAAGAATAAGAATTAATCGTATAAGGATGTAGATATGTACACAAATTTTGGTGAAAAGGGAGGGAAAATTGAAAAAAAATATCACAACTAATATTTTGGAAATACTTATTTCAGTGAATACATTTTTGAATGGAAACAGAAAAAATAAATATTTTTCATGTTTTCATGGTTTCCATTTTGCAATTGATTTTTAATGTATGATAATTTCTTGCGTGAATTCATAGAGTATTTAAAAAAAGTCAAAATTGATACACAAAATTTCAGGTAAATTATATGAACCATTTTTAAATAAAAATTGTGGATATACTAGGAATGACGTTTCACTGTGTTTGCATTTTTCATTACAATTTTCATTACATTACATTATTTTGTAGAATGTCGATGCATTAATTTTAAAATCAACGAAGCAATTTAGTAAACATGAAACTTAAAACTTGAAAATCGAAACTGAATTCGATATTTAAAGAATCGTGAAAACATCCTCGATATTTTAACGAAATTTGAAGACAAATTAAAGATTTACTAGTTTTAATTGTTGGATAATTAAGTGTTAAACATTTTCCACGAAAACTGTGGAAAACTGTTTTAGAACGAAAATTGTAAAAAAAACAGATATGACATTGCATTGTGTTTGCATTTGTCATTACACTTACTTTTGCAGAATGTCTATACATTTTTTTTTTAAATCCACGTGAAAATTTAGTAAAAGTGAAACTTAAAAGTTGAAAAATCAAAACTAAATTCATTATTTAAAGAATCGCGAAAAGATCCTAGATAAGTATTTGAACGAAACTTGTAGAAACATTAACTAAAAATACATTGTTGGATAATTAAAGTTGAACATTTTCCTTGAAAACTGTAGAAAACCGGAACATTGTGTATGCATTTTTCACAAAAATTTACAATTTTTAATTGTTGGATAATTAAAGTTCAAACATTTTCCACAATAACTGTGGAAAACTGGAACTGTTTTAGAATGAAAATTGAGAAAAAACCAGATATGACATTGCATTGTGTTTGCATTTTTCATTGCAGAATCTCTATACAGGTTTTCAAATCCACGCGTTTATTTAGTAAGAATGAAACTTAAAACTAAAATCGAAACTAAATTCATTATTTAAAGAATCGCGAAAATATCCTACATAAGTATTTGAACGAAACTTGTAGAAAAATTTAAAAAATGACAATTTTTCAGTGTTGGATAATTAAAGTTAAACATTTTCCACGAAAACTGTGGAAAACTGGAACCGTTTTTCAATGAAAATTGTGAAAAAAACCCATATATGTCGTTGCATAGTGTTTGCATTTTTCATTACACTTACTTTTGTAGAATGTCTATACATGTTTTTAAATCATCGCGGTAATTTAGTAAAAATGAAACTTAAAAGTTGAAAAAAAGAAACTAAATTCATTATTTAAAGAATCGCGAAAATATCCTAGAATATTTGAACGAAACTTGTAGAAAAATTAAAAAAAATACAATTTTTCATTGTTGGATAATAAAGTTAAACATTTTCCACGAAAAATGTGCAAAACTGGAACTGTTTTTCAATGAAAATTGTGAAAAAACATTGCACTTTTCATTACACTTACATTTGTAGAATGTCTATACGTTTTTTTTTCAATTTCACGCGGTAATTTAGTAAAAATGAAACTTTAATGTCGAAAAATCGAAACTAAATTCATTATTTAAAGAATCGCGATAATATCCTAGATATTTGAACGAAACTTACAGTAGAAATTTTTTAAATTTTTAATTGTTGGATAATTAAAGTTAAACATTTTCCACAATAACTGTGGAAAACTGGAACTGTTTTAGCATGAAAATTGTGAAAAAAAAACAGATATGACATTGCATTGTGTTTGCAGTTTTCATTATACTAACTTTTGTAGAATACATATTTTCAAATCCACGCGGTTATTTAGTAAAAATGAAACTTAAAAGTTGAAAAATCGAAACTAAATTCAATATTGAAATAATCGAGAAAGTATCCTAGATAACTATTTAAACGAAAATTTTAGAATTTTTTAAAAATTTACATTGTTGGATAATTAAAGTTATACATTTTCCATAAAAACTGGAAAACTGGAACCGTTTTAGAATGAACATTGTGAAAAAACCCAGAAATGACGTTGCATTGTGTTTGCATTTTTCATTACACTTACTTTTGTAGAATGTCCTATACATATTTTTAAATCATCGCGGTAATTTAGTAAAAATGAAACTTAAAAGTTGAAAAATCTAAACAAAATTCATTACTTAAAGAATCGCGAAAATATCCTAGAATATTTGAACGAAACTTAGAGTAGAAAAATTTACAATTTTTAATTGTTGGATAATTAAAGTTAAACATTTTCCACGAAAACTGTGGAAAACTGGAACTGTTTTAGAATGAAAATTGTGAAAAAAACAGATATGACGTTGCACTGTGTTTGCATTTTTCATTACACTTACTTTTGTAGTATGTCTATGCGTTTTTTCAAATTCATGCGGTAATTTAGTAAAAATAAAACTTGAATGTTGACAAATCGAAACCAAATTCATTATTTAAATAATCAATTGGTGTTGAAAGTTATGGAAGGATTAAAAACAATACAATTTTTCATTGTTGGATAATTAAAGATACATTTTTCCACCAAAACTGTGGAAAACTGGAACTGTTTTAGAATGAAAATTGTGAAAAAACCAGTTGCATTGTGTTTGCATATTTAATTACACTTACTTTTGTAGAATGTCTATACGCTTTTTTTTTCAAATTCACTTACAGAAACTTACAGAGAAAAGTTAAAAAAACTTTTTATATTTGTTGGGTAATTAAAGTTCCACATTTTCAACAAAATGATTGTTTTTGGAAAAATGTGAAAAACTGGACATGACGTACGAATTTTCATATTCGTGGCGTTATCGATAAACTTGATTATGTAGAATATGTTTGCAAAGTTTGCAATATATCCGCAGAGGAATAATCATAAAAACTTGCCTCTAAACGTGAATGATCCAAACGAACAACTTTAGAGATGCTATTTCTGGCCAATAATAAATATTATATTTGTGCAGGTATAAACTACTGCGACCTCGTTACAACTTAATCCGACCTTAACAGCATAATAAACTGCAGCCGATTATCACCAGGTAAGAAAATTATGGTAATTACAAAAAAATCCGGTATTTCTTAGAAGTTTGACGTTATTTACTACGCGAATGTTGTTATATTTCTGGGTGTAGAATGGCACGGGCAATTAAAACTTAGTCCCCGCCGAATTCCCCAATAGGAAGCATTTTGATACAAAGAAATATGCACACTAATGATGGTCACTTTGTAGCCGAAAAATTTAGTGCAAAATAAGTCACTGGGCCGAAAGACGAAAGTCGATAGCCAATTCCATATATCATGTATCACATCGTATATCATATATGTATCAATCTATCATCAATATTATGTTATTATATGTATTAAATGTGCTGAAGATATGTAACTGTATATGAAATAAATGTTGATACTACTAAATCAAGTGAAAATAAGGTTCCTCGAGTTTTGATTATTTACAAAGAAATATGTAAATGTATAGTTTGTATTGCGTACATTTCGCATTGGTGGATAATTTAATTCATGATAAGATTGTTAAAATGAACGAAACTACAATATAAAAATTGTAGGTATACTCGAGGCCATTAGTATAGCCCGGAAATAGTAAATGCGCGGTTCCAATGGAATTTTCAACACAGACCCTATAAATGTGTTTCTCCCACGGTTTTTTAGGATAAACTTTTGTCGGCGTTTATCAACATAATTGGTGGTCATATCAAATCGTTTCGTTTTAAGTAATTTATGGACGGCTTCGACCCAAAGTGATAGGGAACGGCATTGACCACTTCTTTGAATGCATCTCTGCCCGCAGCTTTCCCGAACACTACCGATACCTGTTTTCCATGCAAGTACTTAAGACACTAATACCTGCGGGTTTGTACCTGTCTGGTGTCGATAACAAGAATGCAGTAGAACAAATAGCGTTTAAAAACACCGCCAAAAAAACGCAAGCATATGCCTTGGTCTTTGTTTTTAACACGCAGTTGAGGCTGAAGTTGTGTGCCGGGTGAAAGTGAATGAACTTACCGGTGTAGCATATTGAGATGAGGGTGTGAGCGTGCCTCCTCAGCAAGTGGCTGTCGTTGCCCCAGGGGAACCTCCCGATGATGTGGTCGACGTAGTCGAAGCCCGTGATCGACGACAGGTTCCACTGCAGCTTGGAGAGGACCAGCAGCTCCCAGCTCTGCGGGACAGAAAAGCAGCACATGTCACGCATTTGCGGCGAATTTTTGTCGTCGAAAGTGTGGGACGTGCGGGGCCGACCCGCATGCCGAAAACCGCACGAATCGGCCCCGTAATTGTTGCGGTTTTCCTGTCCGAGTGTGTGTGTGCGCCTGTGTGCGACAAAAACGGTCCTCCTGTGTGAGAACGCGACATCTTAGGGGACATCACCGGGGATGGGGGAAACAATGCAGGCGCAGGGAGACAATGCGGCGCCCTGTGGGAACCCCCAGACAAGGGGGCGACCGGCGATTTCGCGGGAAAGCGCCGAAATTCCGCGGCATATTCCGTTATTACGAGCGGCCCCCTTGCTGGGGGGCTGGTGTCGTGGGAATGTTGCAAAGACACCCATTTCCTTGCCTAGATGATGAGCCACCGGACAACCGACCCTACCGCAACTAATAACAGTTCGATTTTTTCTTGAGGAAATGGATACTTTCAGGATTCCCTCGGTTACCCCATGGACATCCTTGACTGACTCCTCGTTTGCTACGAGGATCATAATAAATAGGGAGAAATGAAAAATTTCAAAATAAAACCATCAGGATTTTACTGAAAATTGTGGAAAACTAAGAATGACATATTTTTCAGTTACCGAAATGAAAACATTATCGATTCGAAGCCCTGCAATTTACAGCAGGAGCTCAAAATTGAACAGTTTTTTAGTATTTTATTTGACGCCTCTTGACTTTAATTTGTAGGGTACTTTAAAAAACAAAATTTTGCATGGTACTTTAAAAAACAAAAACCGCTCGAACATTTAGTTCAGGATTTTATTTGCATTTAAAAAGTATTGAATAATCAATTTATCTTAATATGAGAAATAAAATATTATTATACCAAGTATGTATGCTACAATAAAATGCAATCAAAATTACTTTATCTCTGAAGCAAAACACATGACTCATGATATTTTTTTAATTAAAAAAATGTATTTGTAAAAATTTTACTAAAAATGAATGCCCAAAAATCGAGATAGCTATCATCAATTTCTAGATGAAAATTCTAGAAAAACTAAGGATGACGTATTTTCAAATTCTTGCATCACTCAGTAGATTTTATTGTAAAGAAATATTTGTACAATTTTTTATACAAAATCATTGAGCAAATTTAGAGAATAAAAAGGCAAACGCAGAAAGATACGAATTAAATTTGATAATCTACAAATGATTTTTGAACGAAAACTGTGAAAAGACTGTAAATTACGTATTTGAATGAAAATTGTGGATAAACTAGGAATGGCGTATTTTCCAATATTTTACATTTCTCACGAGTCTTACTTGTGTAGAAATATTTGTGTTGTATCAACATTTTTGGATCAAATCATTAAGAGAATTTTGAAAAATGAATCTTGAAATATTACGAAATAAATTGTAAAATTTGTTAAAAAATTGTTAATTTTTTTACAAATAGGTCCCTTTTCTTATAACAAAAACGAATTAAACTTGATAATTATTGTCCCAGATTTTTGAACGAAAATTGTGTAAAACTGGAAATTATGTATTTTCAAAAGTTGAAAGATACGAATTAAATTTGTTAATCTACATAAATCAAAGGATTTTCATTTTTTTACCCTAAAATTATGCATTTTCATTTTTTTAGGGGTTTCAATCATCTTAATTGCATAGAACACATTTGCAAATATTATAATGAATTCATGAAAAGAAACTTATAAAAATGTGACTTCCGGAGTAAACCTAAACTTCATTTAGCAATGCTATCGAATTTCAAATGAAAAATCTGAAGAAACTACAATTAACGTGTTTACATATTTTTGCACCTTTTGCTAAAATGCATTTGTAAAAATTTAACTTAAAATGAATGCCCAAAAATCGAGATACTGTAAAAAATGTAATTGTAAAAATTTTGCTGAAAATGAATGCCCAAAAATCTATATGGTAAATCGTCAATTTCTAAATTAAAATTTTGGAAAAACTAAGTATATGACGTATTTTCAGATTTTTGCATTTTCCAGTACATTTTATCGTATAGAATTATTTACACAAATTTTTATATAAAATCATTGAGAGAATTTAGAAAAAAATAAGGCAAAAGTTGAAAGATACGAATTAAATTTGATAATAAAAGATTTTTGAACGAAAACTATGGATAAACTGGAAATTATGAATATGAATGAAAATTGTGGACAAACTAGCAATGGCGTATTTTCAACATTTTATGAGTTTTCTCATGAGTCTCCCTTTTGTAGAAAATGTAAGTATCAAAATAGTTGGATAAAATCATTAAGAGAATTTAGAAAAAAAAAAAATAAGGCAAAAGTTGAAAGATACGAATTAAATTTGATAATCTAAGATTTTTGAACGAAAACTGTGGGAAAACTGGAAAATACGTATTTGAATGAAAAATACGTAAGATCATAATGAATTCAGAGGGACCATTTTTTTATTAAAAAAATATTTGTAAAAAATTAACTTAAAATGAATGCCCAAAAATCGAGATGGTAAATCATCAATTTCTAGATAAGAATTCTGGAACAACCAAGTATGACGTATTTTCAGATTTTTGCATTTTCCAGTAGAGTTTATTGTATAGAAATATTTATACAAATTTGTATGCAGTCATTAACAGAATTTAGAAAAAAAATAAGGCAAAAGTTGAAAGATACGAATCAAATTTGATAATCTAAGATTTTTGAACGAAAACTGTGGAAAAACTGAAAATTGCGTATTTGAATGAAAAATACGTAAGATCATAATGAATCCAGAGAGATCTTTTTCATTAATTTTTTTTGTAAAAATTCAACTTAAAATGAATGCTCAAAAATCGAGATGATAAAACATCAATTTCCTGATGAAAATTCTGGAAAAACTAAGTATGACGTAATTTAAGATTTGCATTTTCCACAGACATTTTATTGTATAGAAATATTTATACAAATTTTTATATAAAATCATTGAATGACAATTTTATATATAAAATCATTGAGATAATTTAGAAAAATTTAAGGCAAAAGTTGAAACATACACGAATTAAATTTGATAATCTAAATCATAAGATTTTTGAAGGAGAACTGTGGAAAAACTGGAAATAACGTATTTGAATAAAATATACGTAAGAGTTGTTAGTGGAAAAACTAGGAATGATGTCTTTTCAAGTTTTTATACAAAATCATTGAGATAATTTCGAAAGAAAATAGGCAGAAGTTTACGAAGAAGTTAGAAGATACGAATTAAATACGGTAATCTACAAAAGATTTTTGAACAAAAACTGTAAATTACGTATTTGAATGAAAATTGTGGAAAAACTAGTAATGACGTATTTTCAAGTTTTTACATTTCTTATTAGTCCTACTTGTGTAGAATATTTATCCACATTTTTGGATAAAATCATTGAGGGAATTTAAAAATAAAAAGAATGTTGAAATGCTACATTACGAATTCAACTGTTAAATTTGTTAAAAACTGTAAAAAAATCTATTTTTTTTACAAATAGGTCAATTTTTTTATAAGAAAAATGAATTAAACTTGATAATTATAGTCTTATCTTTTATCTTTGGTAGAATGTATTTGTAAAAATTTAACTGAAACAAATGCCCAAAAATCGAGATAGTGTAAAAAAATGTTTGTAAAAATTTAACTTAAAATGAATGCCCAAAAATCGAGATGTCAAATCATCAATTTCTAAATGAAAATTCTAGAAAAACTAAGTATGGCGTATTTTCCGATGTTTGCATTTTCCAGTAGAGTATTGTATTTACTAGAGTATTCCAGTAGTATTGTATAGAAATATTTATACCTACAAATTTATATATATAAAATCATTCGAGAAAATTTTGAAAACAAATGAGGTAAAAGTTGAAAGATACGTATTAAATTTGATAATCTTCAAGAGTTTTGAACAAGAACTATGGAAACACTGGAAATTACGTATTTGAATGAAAATTGTTCTATTTTAAGCTTCATTTTTATAAAATTCCATCAATGATTTCAACATGATCCAAAAATTTGGATACATATTCTACACAAGTAAGACTCATGAGAAATGTATAAACTTAATAGTGTAAAAATGTATTTGTATTTAACTTAAAATGAATGCCCAAAAATCGAGATAGCAATTATCAATTTCTCGATGAAAATTCTGGAAAAACTAAGTACGACGTATTTTCAGATTTTTGCACTTTCCAGTAGATTTTATTGTATAGAAATATTTATACAATGTTTTATGTAAAATCATCGAGATAATTAGAAAAAAATAAGGCAAATGTTGAAAGTTACGAATTAAATTTGATAATCTACAAACGATATTTGAACGAAAACTGTGGAAAAACTGGAAATTACGTGTTGAAGGACAATCCATATTACCATAGGACATGATATTTGACAATCCCATAATTGTGGAAAAACTAGGAATAACATATTTTCAAATTTTTACATTTGCCATAAGTCTTACATGTGTAGAAATATTTATCCAAATTTTTGGATAAAATCATCGTTGGAATTTTATAAAAATGAAACTTGAAATAGAACATTACGAATTAAGTTGTTAAATTTGTTAAAATACGGTAAATATTTACAAATATTTTTTTTTTTACAAAAAATTAATTAAACTCGATAATCATAGTCTCAGATTTTTAAACGAAAATTGTGCAAAACTGGAAAACATGTACCTATTTTCGTTTTTGTATCACTGGAAATTATGTATTTCAATTTTTTTAGCGGTTTCAATCAACTTAATTGCGTAGAACACATTTCCAAATATTATAATGAATTCATGATGAGATTCTTGTAAAAATGGGACTTCCTGAGTAAACCTGACTGAACAAAAATAACATCATTTAGCAAGCAATGCTATCGATTTTCAAATAAAAATTCTGAGGAAACTACGAATAACGTGTTTCCATATGTTTGCATCTTTTGCTAAAATGTATTTGTAAAAATTTAAGTGAAAATGAATGCCCAAAAATTAGATAGTGTAAAAAATGCATTTGTAAAAAATTTAACTTAAAATGAATGCCCAAAAATCGTGATAGCAATCGTCAATTTCTAGATGAAAATTCTGGAAAAACTACTTAGTATGACGTATTTTCAGATTTATGCATATTCCAGTAGATTTTATTATATAGAAAAATATTTATACAAATTTTTATACAAAATCATTAAGAGAATTTAGAAAAAACAAGGCAAAAGTTGAAATATGCGATTTAAATTTGATAATCAACAAAATATTTTTGAACGAAAACTGTGAAAAAACTGGAAATTACGTATTTGAAAGAAAATTGTGGAACTCGATAATTATAGTCTCAGATTTTTACACGAAAATTGAGTAAAACTGGAAATTATGTACCTATTTTGGTTTTTTTATCACTGGAAATTATGTATTTAATTTTTTTAGCGGTTTCAATCAACTTAATTGCGTAGAACACATTTCCAAATATTATAATGAATTCATGATGAGATTCTTATAAAAATGGGACTTCCTGAGTAAACCTGAATGAACAAAAATAACTTCATTCAGCAATGCTATCGATTTTCAAATAAAATGTTTCCAAATTTTTGCATTCTTCTTGCAAGAGTGCAGAATGTGTACAAAAAGTTTGCTAAAAATTCAGCTAGGGAAAGTTAAAAACAAAAATCTCAAAATAATATATAAGAACATTAAATATTGCAGCACATAAATTTTTAAATGAAAATATTGAGAAAACTAGAAAATAACGTTTTCGTATTTTCAAATTTGCATATGAATCCAAAATGTATAGATCAAGTTTATTAAGAATTCAATGAGGAGTGTTTGTAAAAATATATTTTAATATTCATGATTAACGAATTATGATGGAAATTGAAGAAAAACTTGGAACGGTGTCTTGGAATGTCTTTGCTCTATGATGATCAATTTGTTAGAATTTCGTATTTTCAAATTTGCACATGAATCGAAAATGTGTAGATCAAGTTTATTCAGAATTCAATGAGAAGTGTTTGAAAATGTATTTGAAAGTTTTTTATGGCTATTACGCCATGGCTATGGCTCAATTTGATTTAAATCTTCTAAAAAGTAATGAGGTATTTTTCAGAAATGTTCTCTTAATGATTGGAAAAATTCCAGTTCTGGTTTTTGAAAGTGTTTTCATGGTTATTTCTATATTTGTAAACATGGTTTAAATGTTCTAAAAATAATTATGAGGCACTTTTTTTAGAAATATTGTTCCAAGGTCAATGGCAAAACTACTACATTTCTGAACTTTGTTTAAATCTTGCAAAAAGTAATATGAGGCACTTTTTAGAAAGTTTTCAGGCCCATGTCAAAACCCGAGCCGTGATTTTCTCATTAACCGTTATAACCTGATTCAAAATTTCCCAAAGCAACCGGGCGAACTGTTGCTTCCCATGGGCGACCCGGGACCCGGTTTTTACGGCCGCACCATAACTCATTCAAGTCCCATTCACCGCCAGCGTCCTGGTCTAGGATCGAATCGATTCCACGACTCGCACAATTAGCATCTAGTCCCAAGACCAGTCCCCCGACAACAAAGGCCTCTTCTGCGTAGCCCGTGCCGTCCGGGGCCCGTTTAGGGATGCGCATTATGGCCGACCCCTCGGGAGATCCACCACGGGAAGCGCACATCCTCAGGTTCCGGCCTTTGATCCTTAATTCGGGAGAGCCTGGAGGCCCCGTATCGGAATCGGGAGCGCCGCAAAGGGGAGAGATTTTCTCACAAGTGATGTAATGCGAGAAGGGCGCGCGGGGATTCCGGTAAAATGTTAATCGAGGCATCGAATTTCGGTTGAGGAAGCCAAATGTCTTCGGCAGTCAGCCAGCGTGAAGACATGTGGTGGCTCCCTTTGGCGCTCGAAAGTCGGCCGTTTTCTTCGGGGAGGCTTCCGAGCAATTTGGTATGGGAACTCGTTGGTAATTGATTGACATGGAATGCTTCGATAGGTGTCGAAAGTGTGGCCACCAAAAAACGATTAATCATTCCAGTTATATGGGCACATTTAAAAAATTGTAAAAATAAGTTGACGATAGGACTTTGATCATTTAAAAAAAATTAGAAACAAGTTAACCACAGAAGGGCTTGATCACTTTAAACAATGAAAAAATAAGTTAACCACAGAAGGACTTCAATCACAGCCCTTTATGATGGACGAAAAAATATTGTTTTTGTTATAGTTTCATCCATTATACAAAAAAATCATAATAAAATTGTGGACCATAATACGTACAGGGTGGTGTTGCAACTTTTCACGAAACGTTGAAATTGTTGAAATTTTCGGTCAACTTTTCTGGAAAAGTTGTAAAAGTACAGAGTAGTGATGCAACTTTTCACGAAACGTTGAAATTGTTGAAATTTTCGGCAAACTTTTCTAGCAAAGTTGGAAAAGACGGAAAAGTTGGAGTTTTATTGTATCAGTTGAACTCAAGTCCATCAACATGTTCCTCAGGTGATAAACTATGCCCTTGATAACGTGGATCCAGGATCGTTACTTCTCCATCATCCACATCATTCATGTGCTCTGCAATGTTACTGATGAACTCAAGTCTATCAACATGTTCCTCAGGTGACAAACTATGCCCTTGATAACGTGGACCCAGGATCATTACTTCTCCATCATCCACATCATTCATGTGCTCTGCAATGTTATTGATGAACTGAAATCCATGAACATGTTCCTCAGGTGACAAACTATGCCCTGGATAACGTGGATCCAGGATCATTACTTCTCCATCATCCACATCATTCATGTGCTCTGAAGTGTTACTGATGAACTCAAGTCGATCGACATGTTCCTCAGGTGAAAATCGATGCCCTTGATAACGTGGATCCAGGATCATTACTTCTACATCATCCATATCATTCATGTGCTCTGAAATGTTACTGATGAACTCAAGTCCATCAACATGTTCCTCAGGTGACAAACTATGCCCTTGATAACGTGGATCCAGCATCATTACTTCTCCATCGTCCACATCATCCATGTGCTCTGCAGTGTTTCTGATGATTTCAAGTTCCTGAGGTGACAAACTATGCCCTTGATAACGTGGATCCAGGATCATTACTTCTCCGTCATCCACATCATTCATGTGCTCTGCAATGTTATTGATGAACTCAAGTCCATCAACATGTTCCTCAGGTGACAAACTATGCCCTTCATAACGTGGATCCAGGATCGTTACTTCTCCATCATCCATATCATTCATGTGCTCTGAAATGTTACTGATGAACTCAAGTCCATGAACATGTTCCTCAGGTGACAAACTATGCCCTTGATAACGTGGATCCAGGATCATTACTTCTCCATCATCCACATCATTCATCATGTGCTCTGCAATGTTCCTGATGAACTCCAGTCCATCAACATGTTCCTCAGGTGACAAACTATTTCCTTGATAACGTGGATTCAGGATCGTTACTTCTCTATCATCCACATCATTCATTTGCTCTGCAATGTTACTGATGAACTCAAGTCCATCAACATGTTCCTCAGGTGACGAACTATGCCCTTGATAACGTGGTTCCAGGATCATTACTTCTCCATCATCCACATCATCCATGTGCTCTGCAATGTTTCTGATGATTTCAAGTTCCTGAGGTGACAAACTATGCCCTTGATGACGTGGATCCAAGATCATTACTTCTCCATCATCCACATCATTCATGTGCTCTGCAATGTTACTGATGAACTCAAGTCCATCAACATGTTCCTCAGGTGAGAAACTATGCCCTTGATAACGTGGATCCAGGATCATTACTTCTCCATCGTCCACATCATTCATGTGCTCTGCAATGTTTCTGATGAACTCAAGTTCCTGAGGTGACAAACTATGCCCGTGATAACGTGGATCCAGGATTATTACTTCTCCATCATCCACATCTTTCATGTGCTCTGCAATGTTATTGATGAACTCAAGTCCATCAACATGTTCCTCAGGTGACAAACTATGCCCTTGATAACGTGGATCCAGGATCATTACTTCTCCATCATCCACATCATCCATGTGCTCTGCAATGTTTCTGATGATTTCAAGTTCCTGAGGTGACAAACTATGCCCTTGATAACGTGGATCCACGATCATTACTTCTCCATCATCCACATCATTCATGTGCTCTGAAATATTACTGATGAACTCAAGTCCATGAACATGTTCCTCAGGTGACAAACTATGCTCGTGATAACGTGGATCCAGAATCGTTACTTCTCCATCATCCACATAATTCATGTGCTCTGAAATGTTACTGATGAACTCAAGTCCATCAACATGTTCCTCAGGTGACAAACTATGCCCTTAATAACGTGGATCCAGGATCATTACTTTTACATCATCCACATCATTCATGTGCTCTGCAATGTTCCTAATGAACTCAAGTCCATCAACATGTTCCTCAGGTGACAAACTATGCCCTTGATAACGTGGATCCAGGATCATTACTTCTCCATCATCCACATCATTCGTGTGCTCTGAAATGTTATAGATGAACTCAAGTCCATCAACATGTTCCTCAGGTGACTAACCATGCCCTTGATAACATGAATCCAGGATGTTTGCCGCAGGATGAAATTTATGTAAACACAAGTCTTTGCGATCAGAAAGCATATCCATAATTTTCGATTCTTCCGCATTGTTTGTACCATTTAGGTACCTTTTCCTCAAAAAATGGCTTCAGGTTTGCAAATATTTCTGGAACTAATGAAGCATTTGGCTGGTCTTCTTCGATTTTGGTTATCCATTTTCCTATGGGTTCCAGGAGATCTCTGGTGTTTTCAAGTCTTACCCAAAAAATATCATCATCCAATAGCATTGGTTTCGTTTCTTTTTGAAGATACTTGACAACTAGTTCATTCACCGCCAAAGTTTGCAGACAATACCTGTTGCTGATTAAACTGATAAAGCAGAGTACCACTAATGCCCACCTGGTTTTCACTGGCAACTTCAAAGCTACCTTAATTTTTCTATTTGAATATTTGCAAAGTGAGCTGCTAGAATGTGATTGCTTTTGATTTGTATGGCAATTCTTACTGCTTGATTTTTTAAACAGGATATTATCCAACTTTATTGTGTCTTCAATAAAGAGGTTGACTGAATGGGCCGTAAAACGACATATGATTACATATCATTTGAACGACTTAGGGGAATCCCAAATGCCAAAATTTCCTACTTTTCCAACATTTCCAACTTTTCCAAAGGTACTAGCGAACTTTTCCAACTTTTCTATAAATTTTTCGACCGAACTTTTCCTGGGTTGCAACACTAGTACAGGGTGAGCAAATTTTTGCTCACCCATCTAAGTAGTTTACATTTTCACAAACAGGACTTTTCCAGGTATTCTAGCACACGTTATAATTTTTCATGTTTTCTGGCTACAACAGAGTTCTATTATGCATGAAAAGTTTTGCTTACGAGGATAAACGTTATTCTTCGAGTTGCAAAAACTTAAAATAGGACGTGAGTTGTATAATACCTAGAAAAGTTCTGTTTGTGAAAATGTAAACTACTTAGATTAACATGACTTTAGAACCTTAGTATCCCTTTTTTCCTTAGAAGCAAAAATTGGTGATCAATCAAGAAACAACTCTAAATCACATTTCACCCTTGGCCCATCAAAATATGACTAATCATTTTAATTTCCTGTGGCTTTTTACGTCGTCCACCTATTATATGACCCAAAATATGACCCGAGATTAGTAAGACTTAATTGCCCAGGAAACACCTCCCCGATTATCAGCGCCCATCACTCCTATACATGCACGGTTCTGTTGTTAATTAAGCCCAATTGCTTCCCCTTTTCCTGGGCGCCCTTATCGGCTATCACGTGTAGGAAGGACGTGGGCCATTACGGCGAAGAAAAGACAATCCCCAACAAAGCGGGGATCGCATCCGGTGCCGTGAAATTTATCTGAGATCGCGCTCGTGTCTCCGTGATTGTCGCTTTCCTTAATTTCGTGTTTGACGAGCGAAGAAGTGGGCACCAAGACGTCTCCCGATGGCGCATGCCGCTCGGGGGTCAACTAGGGTGGCCAGCCACCTTGAATCCTCTTCCCGACCGCAGCGGCCAGCACAAAGAGAAATTGCTCCGGGCACGCGAACGAAATGTTAAAGCGTAAAACAAACAAATCACGAGTAGGTACGTAGAGGAATTAGCAAGTCTACAATGTCTACCGTCATCACTCCTGCCGAGTCAAATACATACACAAATTACGTGATGGAAGAGGAATTAGCAAGTATACCACGAACGCACCTACGTCATCGGTGTAGCGTTGTAAGTCATTTGTCAAGAGTCATCAGTCATTTGTTCAGCGCCATCAGTCATTTGTTTAGCGCCATCAGTCATTTGTTAAGTGTCATCAGTCATTTGTCTATCGCCATCAGTCATTTGTCTGGCTCCATCAGTCATTTGTCTGGAGTCGTCAGTAATGCTATCTGTTATTTATCCAGCGTCACCAGTAATTTGAATTCGGACACGTAGAAACAAAACGCGAGCGTGAAGTGGTACTGGGTGCTTCCTCGTACCAATTAGTATTCAAATTAACGCGCGCTGTTTACATAATTCCCCGTGATTAACGAAAAATAGACGCACGGCGCTTCCTTCTTCGCTCATCCATTAGCCATTAGCCAGTTTTCCAATTAGAACTGAACGAGACACAAAAAACTATTTCTCGAGCTGCGTCATGAAGTTGGCTTAAATTTTTGTTTGGATTTCAATTGTTTTCCAACAATAAACAAAACAACCTTGATCTTGATAACTATCAATTGTCTTTATGTATAACTTAACAGGCTTCGACATTATAGAGTTTTCAAATTTTTTCCAACAATAAACAAAATAGCCTTGATCTTGATAACTATCAATTATCTTTATGTGTAACTAAACAGGCTTCGACATTACGAGTTTTTTTTTTTGTTTCCAACATTAAACAAAATAGCCTTGATGTTTCTCAATATCAATTGTTGAAAAGTGTTTAGATCCGTTAGATTATAGGTGAAATCAACAGGTGAGGTCAGATGACCTCACCTGTTAATATCAATTGTCTTTATGAGTAGTAAAGTTTAGTTTTCTGGTTGCCCTGTTTGTGAAAATGTCATCTACTTAACACGACCTTTTGAAGCAAAAATCTGTGATATGAACCAACGAACAACATCAAACCACATTTTCCCATTTCGACGCTTTGATGAAAGATTTTTTGAATCACATGTTATAATACCTAGAAAACTTCTGTTTGTGAAAATCTACTTAACACCTCCTTTGAAGCAAAAATTTGTTATATGAACCAACGAACAACATCAAACCACATTTTCCCATTTCGACGCTTTGATGAAAGATTTTGTGAATCACATGTTATAATACCTAGAAAACTTCTGTTTGTGAAAATCTACTTAACACCTCCTTTGATGCAAAAATCTGTGATATGAACCAACAAACAACATCAAACCACATTTTCCCATTTCGACACCTTGATGAAATATTTTTTGAATCACATGTTATAATACCTAGAAAACTTCTGTTTGTGAAAATCTACTTAACACCTCCTTTGAAGCAAAAATCTGTGATATGAACCAACAAACAACATCAAACCACATTTTCCGAATTGTACGCTTTGATGAAAGAATTTTTGAATCACATGTTATAAGACCTAGAAAACTTCTGTTTGTGAAAATCTACTTAACACGTCCTTTGAAGCAAAGATCTGTGATATGAACCAACGAACAACATCAAACCACATTTTCCCATTTCGACACTTTGATGAAAGATTTTTTGAATCACATGTTATAATACCTAGAAAACTTCTGTTTGTGAAAATCTACTTAACACGTCCTTTGAAGCAAAAATCTGTGTTATGAACCAACGAACAACATCAAACCACATTTTCCCATTGGTCCATAAAAATGTGAGCAATAATTTCAATTTCCTATGCCCTAGTTCTCATTTTTGTTGTTTTTTCAGAAACTTAGTGTCTTTCAGAAATTTATAAAATTTACTTACCGATATGTGTTCGTGTGAGACGCTGTAGTCTGTGTAGGCGCAGAGCAGGTCGATGGTGAGGATGGTGGTGCTGCGCACCTTGGAGGCGAGGAGGAGGCAAGTGGCGCCCAGGAGCTGCAGCTGCTGGCGCTTGATGTTGCAGACGCAGAGGAAGCGGTCCATGTAGTTGATGGCCACTGGCAGGATCTGGTCCTCGCACATTTGCTCCTCGCACACCTGAAAGAAGAAGGGAATAGTGTGAGGGCAGATCTCGATTTCAACGTTATCACATACTGGTCAAATAGATTTTGAACCACATCAAAATAAAAAAAATAAAAAATAAAAAAGTTAGATCCAATGATGTAAAAACTAATAAGAGATAAGATCCAAAGCCATAATACAAATAATTAAAGCCTCAATAGACTTTTTTTACGACAGTCCGTAAACTAAGTTTTTACGCAGTGATCGCAGTGCGTAA
Source organism: Othius punctulatus (assembly GCA_951805005.1). Taxonomy (NCBI): domain Eukaryota; kingdom Metazoa; phylum Arthropoda; class Insecta; order Coleoptera; family Staphylinidae; genus Othius; species Othius punctulatus. The sequence goes on from OX638142.1 coordinate 78,079,798, forward strand.
AGTGGTACTTTTTAGCACAAGAGCGTAAATAATCACATGTTCGTAAAAACATCAACAGGAAGAACAATTTCACTAATTACGTAAGTACAACCTTTTTAAAAACTTTTAATCTAGACTTTATTTATTTTATTTTAATGACCTCAGTAGTTAGGCAACACCGATTCCAACGCACCCCCCGCGAAGATTTAGATTAATTTAATCCGCGTTTTAATCGAACTTTTGATTCGCGTAAGTAGAGCAATTTAAGGGTAATTAGAGCATTAAAGCGGCGGATTCGCGTTTTAATGGGATAATCGCGGTAATTATCCGCGGTATTTGCATACAACTGCTCTACTTACGCGAATCAAAAGTTCGATTAAAACGCGGATTAAATTAATCTAAATCTTCGCGGGGGGTGTGTTGGAATCGGTGTTGCCTAACTACTGACCTCGATTGTTCTCTCTATGGCGCTGGAAAAAGTTTGATAACCCCTGGTCTGATTCACCACACATTTTCTTCTTCTTCTTTCTTCTTATTCTGATTAGTTCTTCGTTTCTTCTTTCTTTCTTCTTCTGATTCCTTCTTCTACTTCTTCCTTCTTCGTCTTCTTCGTTCTTCCTTCTTAGCCTTGATTTATCCATTGCTGGACATAGACATCTTCAATGGTCCTCCAAGCTTATCTGTCTATTGCCACCTGCAGCGACCGTTTTCTACAAGTGGCAACAGACAGAGAAGCTTGGAGGACAATGGAAGATGCCAATATCAAGCAGTGGATGAATCCAGGCAGAGAAAAAGAAAAAGAAGACGTGTAGTGCATCAGAGAGAGCAGAAGTTTTCAAACTTTTTCCAGCGCCATAAAGAAAATAATGGAGAAGGTCATTAAAATTAAAATAAATAAAGTCTAGATTAAAAGTTTTTAAAAAACTTAAGTTGTACTTAAGTTATTAGTGAAGTTATTCTTCCTCGCGTATAATTTTTTATGTCGGTATTTGTTTTACGTCATTATCTTTTTATAACCCCCAACAGTTTTTTTGTCATTTAAATGGTGATTTTTTTTTATGGAGAAATTGTGTATAATCTATATCTTCAATCAATCAGCATCAGCTTCAATGAATACTTACTTCTAAGAAAAAAGTGAAAAGGAAGAATTAATTTCAGAGAATTTAAATAAATTTCAGAAAATGGAAAGTCAATTTCGAAAAAAGTACAATCAATTTCCGATAATGTAAAATCAATTAAAAAAAAAGCCAATTCAGATTCCAAAACAGAAATAATTTCAACGAATGTAACGAATGTATGTATTGAATTGTAATGTATGTATTGAAATTGAAACTGTATAAATTGAAAAAGTAGAATCAACTTCAACGAATGTAAAATCAATTTCAGAAAAAGTAACTTCAACTTCAGAAAAAAAAAACTATTTCAGAATTGTTTTGTTTCAAAAATAATATGTATATTGAATAAATTAGCCTATCTAGAGTATATACTATCTGAAATTGAAACTGTATTGAAATTGAAACTGCAAAAATTGAAAAAGTAGAATCAATTGCAACCAATGTAAAATCAATTTCGGAAAAAGTAAATCGACTTCAGAAAAAAAATATCTATTTCAGAATTGTCTTGTTTAAAAAATAATATGAATATTGAATAAATTAGCCTATCTACTGTATAAACTATCTGAAATTGAAACTGTATTGAAATTGAAACTGTAGTGAAATTGAAACTGTATTGAAATTGAAACTGTATAAATTGAAAAAAAGTAGAATCAACTTCAACGAATGTAAAATCAATTTCAGAAAAAGTAACTTCAACTTTAGAAGAAAAAAAAAAACTATTTCAGAATTGTTTTGTTTCAAAAATAATATGTATATTGAATAAATTAGCCTATCTAGTGTATAAACTATCTGAAATTGAAACTGTATTGAAATTGAAACAGTAAAAATTGAAAAAAGGAGAATCAATTTTAACGAATGTAAAATCAATTTCGAAAAAAGTAACATCGACTTAAGGAAAAATCATTTCTATTTCATAATTGTTTGGTTTAAAAAATAATATGTATATTGAATAAGTAAGCCTATCTACTGTATAAACTATCTGAAATTGAAACTGTATTAAAATAGAAACTATGGTGAAGATGAAACTGCTAAAATTGAAAAAGTAGAATCAATTGCAACGAACGTAAAATCAATTTTGGAAAAAGTAACATCGACTTCAGAAAACAAAAATTTCTATTTCAGAATTATTTTGTTTAAAAATATTGAATAAATTAGCCTATCTACTGTATAAACTATATGAAATTGAAACTGTATTGAAATTGAAACTGTAGTGAAGTTAAAACTGTATTGACATTGAAACTGCTAAAATTGAAAAAGTCAGAATCAGATCAAAATCAGAATCAATTTCAACGAACGTAAAATCAATTTCGGAAAAAGTAATATCGACTTCAGAAAACAAAAATTTCTACTTCAGAATTATTTTGTTTAAAAAATAATATGAATATTGAATAAATTAGCGTATCTACTCTATAAACTATATGAAATTGAAACTGTATTGAAATTGAAACTGTAGTGAAGTTAAAACTGTATTGAAATTGAAACTGCTAAAATTGAAAGTCAGAATCAGATCAAAATCAGAATCAATTTCAACGAACGTAAAATCAATTTCGAAAAAAGTAGCATCGACTTCAGAAAACAAAAATTTCTTTTTCAGAATTGTTTTGTTTAAAAAATAATATGAATATTGAATAAATTAGCCTATCTACTGTATAAACTAAATGAAATTGAAACTGCATTAAAATTGAAACTGTAGTGAAGTTAAAACTGTGTTGAAATTGAAACTGCTAAAATTGAAAAACTAGAATCAATTTCAACAAATGTAAAGTCAATTTCGGAAAAAGTAACATCGACTTCAGAAAAAAAAAGTACTTCGAAATTGTTTGTTTAAAAAAATATACATTGAATAAATTAGCCCATCTACAGCATAAGATCTGAAATCTGAAATTAAAACTGCTTTTTGTCTGTATTTGATGTTACTTTTTCTGAAATTGATTTTAAGTTCTCTAAAATTGATTTAACTTGAACTGAAATTGGCTTTATCTTTGCTGAAATTGACTTTACTTTTTCTGAAATTGAATCTACGTTTTGTGAAATTGATTTAAATTTTTCTGAAATTGATTTAACTTTTTCTGAAATTGGCTTTATCTTGGCTGAAATTGACTTTACTTTTTCTGAAATTGATTCTACGTTTTCTGAAATTGATTTAAATTTTTCTGAAATTGATGTAACCTTTTCTGAAATGGACTTTAAATTTTTTGAAATTGAACCTGAAAATGTATAGTGGGGGAAGCAGGTTATTTGTATGTCTCGTTTAAGGCTTCGATTTCAATAATCATTGGTCTCATCAAGGCCAATTTCTTAAGTTAATCTGTAACTAAAGCATGTTTGAGGACAAATTAAACAATTTTCATGGTGCCTTGGGTGGGAGTCGAACCCTCGGCCCAGCAGGTGTCATAGCTTTAACTGGTACGTATAATTTTTAATAAAGTTTATTTTTATACTGTTCTTGCTAACTTTTAGCAAGTTAATCAAGTAAAGATTATGTTCTATTATTTTATAATTTTTAATAAAGTTTATTTTTATACTGTTCTTGCTAACTGTTAGCAAGTTAATCAAGTTAAGATTATGTTTTATTATTTAAAAAAGTTTTTTTTTTTACTTTTGTTGCTAACTGTTAGCTATACGAGGAGAAAATACACTGCTCAACAAAATTAGGGGAGCACCTTTAAAAAAGGGTAAAAATAGAAATTTAACAACTATACGAAATTAATTGTTTCTGATTATTCTTAATTCATGTTAATTTAAACAGAAAGGTGCATTTTAAAACCATGTGCTCAAAATAAGCAAAAAAATACCACCTACTATAAAAAAAATTAACCATTTTAACCGTTTTTTATAGGTGTTCCCCTAATTTTGTTGAGCAGTGTATGTTACTATTAAATTTCAGTGTTTTGTTTTTATAAAATTAATACTTTCCTTGCTAATACCTTGATGAAACATTTTATTATTATTATAAATGTATATTATGTATATTTAATATTGTTTTGTTTCATATGTATATTTTATTAGTTTCCTGACACGTGTTTCGGCTTTTCCAGCCTTTTTTTAAATCTTGTAATGCCAAAGAGGAATAGAACTTTATTTTATCGAGTTGATTTTTATAGCTTTTACTGCTAACTGTATCAATCTAAGACTTGTACTGTTATGTAATAATTACTGGTGCTGTAATACTATTAATTTGATTTATTGCATCCTGTGTCAAATCCCAATACTTTACGTAAACAGTTTCAGTCCGGGAAAACCCAAAATAAAGGCCTAGTCAGGTAAAGTATTGCTAACAATTGCCAAACAGCCGTTGCTAATCATCAATCCGAAAATGTAACTAGATTTGGGGCATTTGCTAAATGGTTTCGAAATTAATATCAATATTTCTTTAGAACGAAATTTGACACAGGATGAACACATAACGGCATTCGTCTGTAAACTCATTTTACAGTACTCAATTCGAGTTTCAATACTCGGCTCCTTCGTCGCCTCGTCTTTATACCTCTCAATCGTACTGTAAAATATGAGTTCCTAGACTTATAACGTTAATTATATTTACTATAACGGTTAGCTGTACAATTTATGAACTTTTATTTAATAATGTTGATATTTATACATTTGTTGCTAACTGTTAGCAGTATTATGTTCTATTATTTAATGATTTTTTAAACTTTTACTACTAACTTGACAACTGTTGGCTCTAAAATATATAAACTATGTTTTTTACTTATAACTTCATGGCTGCAAGCTGTAAAATTTACGAATTATTATTTAAAAAGTTGATTTTTATACTTTTGTTGCTAACTGTTAGCTGTACAAAGCTAATATTATGTTCTATTATATAAGTAAGTTGATTTTTATAACTTTTACTGCTAACTTGATAACTGTTTAAAATAACTCTAAAATATATAAACTAAGTTGATTAGTTATAACTTGATAGCTGCTGTAAAATTTATGAATTATTATTTAATAAAGTTGATTTTTATACTTTTATTGCTAACTGTTAGCAGTACCAAGGTAAGATTATGTTCTATTATTTAAGTTAGTTAAAACTTTTACTGCCAACTTGGTAACTATTGGCTCATTTCGAGTTTCAAGGCTCGCCTCCTTCGTCGCCTCGTCTTTATAAGTCTCACTCGTACTGTAAAATATGAGTTCTCGGACTTATAACGTTCATTACTATAACGATTAGCTGTACAATTTATTAACTATTATTTAATAAAGTTGATTATTATACTTTTGTTGCTAACTGTTAGCAGTATCAAGTTAAGATTATGTTCTATTATTTATGTTGGTTGATTCTTAAAACTTTTACTGCTAACTTGATAACTGTTGGCTCTAAGATATATAAACAAAGTTGATTGAGATTGAATATAACTTGATAACTGCAAGCTGTAAAATTTATGAACTATTAGTTAATAAAGTTGTTTTTTATACTTTTGTTGCTAACTGTTAGCAGTACCAAGGTAAGATTATGTTCTATTATATAAGCAAGTTGATTTTTATAACTTTTACTGCTAACTTGGTAACTATTGGCTCATTTCGAGTTTCAAGACTCGCCTCGTCCGTCGCCTCGTCTTTATACGTCTCACTCGTACTGTAAAATATGAGTTCCCTGATTTATAACGTTCAGTACTATAACGATTAGCTGTAAAATTTATTAACTATTATTTAATAAAGTTGATTATTATACTTTTGTTGCTAACTGTTAGCAGTACCAAGGTAAGATTATGTTCTATTGTGTAAGTAAGGTGATTTTTAAAACTTTTCTGCTAACTTGATATCTGTTGCCTCATACATAAAAGTATTTGATTTGTTATAACTTTGTTGCTAACTGTTAGCTCTAAGCTACGTAAACTAGGTTGATTAGTTATAACTTTATTGCTAACTGTGGCAAGCTAAATTATGTAATTAATTTAATTTTTATAACTTTAACATATAACTTGATACCTGCAATTTAGGAATTACTATTTAATAAGTATGATTATGTTCTATTATTGAAGTATGTGTTTTTTTAAACTTTTGCTGTCAGCATGGTAACTGCAAGCAAAAAAACGTCCGTGTGAAATTTGCTTGAGCGTTTTTTTACAGTAGTTTCTAGCAATGTATCAAGAATTGCACACGTCTGTTCGATAATCGTTTTTGTGCTTCCAGTGTATGTTTTGCGTGAGCGTGATTGTGATTGAGAGGTTGCCGCCAAGCAGATGCGTGACAGTTGAACGAGGCCAAAACAAAACCCCCATATGAGTCACCCGGACAAATCTCGACGGCGACTTCAAAGAATTCGCCCCCAATAAACAAATTAACGGCGAAAAAAGTGCGCGGCGATGTTTCGCGCGCGTTTGTTTTTGTTTTGGTATTTATTGGCTGTAGGCGACTTCCGGAGCGCGCGCGCTTTCCCACGGCCGGGGCGCAGGAGGAAGGACGTGGGGGGCCCTCACCTCGAGCATCCACGTGGTGACCACCTTCCTCATGAAGGGCACGACGTCGGTCTGCACGTCCTCGAAGTAGTTGCAAGGGGGCACGTAGCCGGCCTCGTCGTTCAACAGGTTGTCGACGACGCGGAGGTCGGAGAAGATCGCGGGGTCCTTCTGGGCGTAGGTGGCGGAGTAGCCCCCTGCGGTCAGCATCCTCTCGGTGCATGCGAGCTCCATGGCCATAGCAGAGCACTGGGTCGTAGCTAAGGGCTTCTTGGAGCTTATTATAATTTTTTTTTAATGTAGGTGGTTGAAGGGCGCACGTCACTAAACGACCACCCGAACTGTTCAGGCCCAAGACGAGTGAGGAGAGAACTGCCACACGGAACACTTTCTCTCACTTGCAAGGACGAACGTTGCTCGCGCGCCGTCTGGTTGCAATTGAAGAATTCTAGGAGGTCCGCGTTAGTTTTATGAGCGTGCCGTGCGGTTTGGCAATGTGGGCATGCGCCGCCGTCATCCCCGACGCACCGCGCGCCCCCCTCTGGTCCTGGGGGACCGGCGGGCACCTGGTCCGGGGGATATTACTGTCCTCCTCTTCGTCAGGTATTACCTGTGTCCTGTGTGTGTTACTCGCCATCTGCCACCTTCTTTTTTGCATCTTCGGCGCTGACGGACTCGCGACCCCTCGTTTGTTACCCTCACGGTTAATCCGTATAAAAAAATAAACCAAAAGTAAACAATAACCCGAATATTGCCAAAATTATTAACAAGCAACAAAACAACAAAAAATCTTCGGTAGTGTTAATGAACACTCTTGTATTAAACATTTCAGTCATCTTTAAAAAATCATAAGTCGAAAATCACTAAACAAATCGTAATAAACCAGTATTCAAATGAAAGCCAGATAAATATTATACTTGTAAAAAAATCAAACAGTATTAGAAGTAATAATTACAGCCTTCATGGGCTGCCAAAGTGAAAATTTGTCTCCGAGTTGAAATATCCAGATACATGCAGATACTCTCGTCATCTTTAAAAATTCATAAGTCGAAAATCACTGAACGAATCATAATAAACCAGTATTCAAATAAAAGCCAGATAAATAATTTACTTGTAAAAAAATCAAGCAGTATTAGAAGTAATAATTACGGCCTTCATGGGCTGCCAAAGTCAAATTTTGTTTCTGAGTTGAAATATCTAGATACATGCAGATGGTCTCCTCATCTTTAAAAAATCATAAGTCAAAAATCACTAAACGAATCGTAATAAAGCAGTATTCAAATGAAAGCCAGATAAATATTTTACTTGTGAAAAAATCAAGCAGTATTAGAAGTAATAATTACGGCCTTCATGGGCTGCCAAAATCAAAATTTGTTTCCGAGTTGAAATATCCAGATACATGCAGATGCTGTCGTCATCTTTAAAAAATCATAAGTCGAAAATCACTGAACGAATCGTAATAAACCAGTATTCAAATGAAAGCCAGATAAATATTTTACTTGTAAAAAAATCATGCAGTATTAGAAGTAATAATTACAGCCTTCATGGGCTGCCAAAGTCAAAATTTGTTTCCGAGTTGAAATATCCAGATACATGCAGATGCTGTCGTCATCTTTAAAAAATCATAAGTCGAAAATCACTGAACGAATCGTAATAAACCAGTATTCAAATGAAAGCCAGATAAATATTTTACTTGTAAAAAAATCATGCAGTATTAGAAGTAATAATTACAGCCTTTATGGGCTGCCAAAATCAAAATTTGTTTCCGGGTTGAAATATCCAGATACATGCAGATGGTGTCGTCATCTTTAAAAAATCATAAGTCGAAAATCACTGAATGAATCGTAATAAACCAGTATTCAAATGAAAGCCAGATAAATATTTTACTTGTGAAAAAATCAAGCAGTATTAAAAGTAAGAATTACGGCCTTCATGGGCTGCCAAAGTCAAAATTTGTTTCCGAGTTGAAATATCCAGATACATGCAGATGCTCACGTCATCTTTAAAAAATCATAAGTCGAAAATCACTGAACGAATTGTAATAAACCAGTATTCAAATGAAAGCCAGATAAATATTTTACTTGTAAAAAAATCAAGCAGTATTAGAAGTAATAATTACAGCCTTCGTGGGCTGCCAAAGTCAAAATTTGTCTCCGAGTTGAAATATCCAGATACATGCAGATGCTCTCCTCATCTTTAAAAAATCATAAGTCGAAAATCACTGAACGAATCGTAATAAACCAGTTTTCAAATGAAAGCCAGATACATATTTTACTTGCAAAAAAATCAAGCAGTATTAGAAGTAATAATTACAGCCTTCATGGGCTGCCGAAGTCAAAATTTGTTTCCGAGTTGAAATATCCAGATACATGCAGATGGTGTAGTCATCTTTAAAAAATCATAAGTCGAAAATTACTGAACGAATCGTAATAAACCAGTATTCAAATGAAAGCCAGATAAATATTTTACTTGTGAAAAAATCAAGCAGTATTAGAAGTAATAATTACGGCCTTCATGGGCTGCCAAAATCAAAATTTGTTTCCGAGTTGAAATATCCAGATACATGCAGATGCTGTCGTCATCTTTAAAAAATCATAAGTCGAAAATCACTGAACGAATCGTAATAAACCAGTATTCAAATGAAAGCCAGATAAATATTTTACTTGTAAAAAAATCATGCAGTATTAGAAGTAATAATTACAGCCTTCATGGGCTGCCAAAGTCAAAATTTGTTTCTGAGTTGAAATATCTAGATACATGCAGATGCTCTCGTCATCTTTAAAAAATCATAAGTCGAAAATTACTGACCGAATCGTAATAAACCAGTATTCAAATGAAAGCCAGATAAATATTTTACTAGTAAAAAAATCAAGCAGTATTAGAAGTAATAATTACAGCCTTCATGGGCTGCCAAAGTCAAAATTTGTTTCCGAGTTAAAATATCCAGATACATGCACATGCTCTCGTCATCTTTAAAAAATCATAAGTCGAAAATTACTGAACGAATCGTAATAAACCAGTATTCAAATGAAAGCCAGATAAATATTTTACTTGTGAAAAAATCAAGCAGTATTAGAAGTAATAATTACGGCCTTCATGGGCTGCCAAAATCAAAATTTGTTTCCGAGTTGAAATATCCAGATACATGCAGATGGTGTCGTCATCTTTAAAAAATCATAAGTCGAAAATTACTGAACGAATCGTAATAAACCAGTATTCAAATGAAAGCCAGATAAATATTTTACTTGCAAAAAAATCAAGCAGTATTAGAAGTAATAATTACAGCCTTTATGGGCTGCCGAAGTCAAAAATTTGTTTCCGAGTTGAAATATCCAGATACATGTAGATGCTCTCGTCATCTTTAAAAAATCGTAAGTCGAAAATTACTGAACGAATCGTAATAAACCAGTATTCAAATGAAAGCCAGATAAATATTTTACTTGTGAAAAAATCAAGCAGTATTAGAAGTAATAATTACGGCCTTCATGGGCTGCCAAAATCAAAATTTGTTTCCGAGTTGAAATATCCAGATACATGCAGATGCTGTCGTCATCTTTAAAAAATCATAAGTCGAAAATCACTGAACGAATCGTAATAAACCAGTATTCAAATGAAAGCCAGATAAATATTTTACTTGTAAAAAAATCATGCAGTATTAGAAGTAATAATTACAGCCTTCATGGGCTGCCAAAGTCAAAATTTGTTTCCGAGTTGAAATATCCAGATACATGCAGATGCTGTCGTCATCTTTAAAAAATCATAAGTCGAAAATCACTGAACGAATCGTAATAAACCAGTATTCAAATGAAAGCCAGATAAATATTTTACTTGTAAAAAAATCATGCAGTATTAGAAGTAATAATTACAGCCTTTATGGGCTGCCAAAATCAAAATTTGTTTCCGGGTTGAAATATCCAGATACATGCAGATGGTGTCGTCATCTTTAAAAAATCATAAGTCGAAAATCACTGAATGAATCGTAATAAACCAGTATTCAAATGAAAGCCAGATAAATATTTTACTTGTGAAAAAATCAAGCAGTATTAAAAGTAAGAATTACGGCCTTCATGGGCTGCCAAAGTCAAAATTTGTTTCCGAGTTGAAATATCCAGATACATGCAGATGCTCACGTCATCTTTAAAAAATCATAAGTCGAAAATCACTGAACGAATTGTAATAAACCAGTATTCAAATGAAAGCCAGATAAATATTTTACTTGTAAAAAAATCAAGCAGTATTAGAAGTAATAATTACAGCCTTCGTGGGCTGCCAAAGTCAAAATTTGTCTCCGAGTTGAAATATCCAGATACATGCAGATGCTCTCCTCATCTTTAAAAAATCATAAGTCGAAAATCACTGAACGAATCGTAATAAACCAGTTTTCAAATGAAAGCCAGATACATATTTTACTTGCAAAAAAATCAAGCAGTATTAGAAGTAATAATTACAGCCTTCATGGGCTGCCGAAGTCAAAATTTGTTTCCGAGTTGAAATATCCAGATACATGCAGATGGTGTAGTCATCTTTAAAAAATCATAAGTCGAAAATTACTGAACGAATCGTAATAAACCAGTATTCAAATGAAAGCCAGATAAATATTTTACTTGTGAAAAAATCAAGCAGTATTAGAAGTAATAATTACGGCCTTCATGGGCTGCCAAAATCAAAATTTGTTTCCGAGTTGAAATATCCAGATACATGCAGATGCTGTCGTCATCTTTAAAACATCATAAGTCGAAAATCACTGAACGAATCGTAATAAACCAGAATTCAAATGAAAGCCAGATGAAGCCACTGCCTAGTACTAACAGTCTTTTACTACTTTTCAATCGGTTCGAAGTCTTATTAATATATATGGCAAATATTTGTTTTTATAATAAATTTGTTGTATTAGGGGGAATTTAATGCCAAGTACTAAAATAGGTTTAGTACTAAGTATCAAGTGTAGTTGTTGAATATCAGTTTTCATCTGCCTGATGAAGCCAGTGTGTGGCTAAACAATTGTTGCAATACTACATTAAATATTTTGTGAAATTCACACCAATTGTGTTTTATTTATATATTAACATGGAGTTTCATCATGTATCAGCCTCATCAATACGACAATTAATCTTTCATCATCAAAACTTCTATGCGTTCTGTTTCTGTTAAACGTATAATAATTATTGATTTTGAACCACATCAATATTTTAAAAAAATAACATAAAAAAGTTAGATCCAATGATGCAAAAACGAAAAAGAGATTACAACCAAAGCCATAGTACAAATAATTACAGCCCCAATAGACTTTTTCTACGACAGTGAGTAAACTAAGTTTTTACGCACTGTTCGCAGTACGTCAAGTGATACTTTTTAGCACAAGAGCGTAAAAAATCACCTGTGCGTAAAAACATCAACAGGAAGAACAATTTCACTAATTGCTTAAGTACAACTTAAGTTGGACATTTTAAAAAACTTTTTATCTAGACTTTATTTATTTTATTTTAGTAACCTTCTCGATTATTTACTCTATGGCGCTGGAAACAGTTTGAAAACCCCTGCTCTGGGGTCATTATCTTTTTATAACTCCCACCAGTTTTTTGTCATTAAAATGGTGATATTTTTTTTAAAATACGAGCTTTTTTATGCATCTTTGTTCTAGTTTCAATTAACCTTTGTTCATCATCAAAATTTCGATGCGTTATGTTCAACGTATAATAATTTTCTTTCTCAACACTTTCTAATACTGTTTAACTTACAGCCTTATGTGATAAACACAATCTGACATTAGTATTTATAATGCTATATGACAATATTACTCTATTACTATATTATATGACAATAGTTATTTATGATACAAGTTCGTAAAGTAGTTTTTTTTTGTGAGCGTAAATTTTGTTCAAGTTATTATGAAGAAAATTAATATTTCACATTACACCAATTGTATCATTAACTTGAATGTTTAAAGTTTTGAACTTCTTTCGTATTATGGAATGTTGACTTTTAAGTAAAATTTTATGAAAATATACTATTCTAAATTATTTGATTGTCCATTTGAATTTTGATTTTAGCAGATAATATTCGGAATTTCTATAGAACTTCCAACTTTTTTTTTAACTTTATTGTATACTTTAAATGTTAAATTAAAGTCTGTTTGGCGTTTTTGGATTTTTTGACTGATTCATTATGGATTTTTTTTGTATTGATTCATTATGATTTTTTTACTGATTCATTATGAATTTTTTACCGATTCATCAAGGATCATTTTTTACTGATTCATTATGGATTTTTAGGTAAGTGTTTGGAGTTCTATATTTTGAATTGTAGTTTTACATTTTGTAGTACCAAAAATTCATCCATTTTTTTTTTGTAAAGTAACAGTTATTCATGAAAATCTAAACCGCGGTTTAGCTGTGTTTTACAAAGGATTACCAAGATTAAACCACCGTTAAAACGCGGCTTACATTTTTATGAATAACACTGTTAGTTTACAAAAAAAAATGGATGAATTTTTGGCACTAGAAGATGTAAAACTACAATTCAAAATATAGAACTCCAAAGACTTTTACCAAAAATCAATAATTAATCAGTAAAAAAAATAATAATGAAAATACAAAAAAATCCATAATGAATCAGTCAAAAATACAAAAACGCCAGACATTAATTTAAATTTTGAAGTATGCAATAAAGTTAAATAAAACATTTAAAAAAAATGAATGTTCTATAGAAATTCCGAATATTACCTGCTAAAATCGAAATTCAAAACATTAAAATAATTAATTGTAAAGTGTTAAGATCCATATCTGAGTTGTACTAGTTTTGTATTAGGGAAGTTTGCACTCTTTATTTTATCCAATATGTGTTACATGTAAACAAAACAAATTTTACTGGAAAATTTTATTGAACAAATCAGAGTGCAAACTTTCCTTCATAGAAAAATAATTAATGCTTAAAATTATGTGAAAATTTAAAATTTTGTCTTATAAAATTTCCAATGTGCAATGCTTTGCTACAAAAATTCCATGTTGAATCAAAAATTCTAAAAATGTATACGAAATTTATAAAATAAATCCAAATAAACCAAATTGTGTGGCCAAATACTACAATTCAAACCATCAAAATTTGTACAATTATTAATTAGGAAAATTGGGTTAAATTTATTAAAATAAAATGTTTCATAACCCTTCATAAATTTTGTTAGTAAACTTACATTTACTTATTTTAATAAATAATTGGTGGAGTGCATGTTTTTACCATCCCTGACCATTGAGTAATAGACCCACCTATCATTGGTAGCTTCTATCTGCGCCACTGCTGATGCTAAACCTCTTCTGTGCCTGTAGATGTTTATTCCAGATGATATAGTTGGACCTACAGTTTAAAACCATTGGAGATGATGAAGACCAGAAGTTTTCTTTCTGTTTTTTTTTAATAGGACTATTTTTGGGAAAGAAAATCAAATTCTGGTGCAATAGTTATAAACAAGGCGGAGAAACAAGGCCAAGATAGGAATTAGTAGCAAAAACAGTGGAGCAGGTAGGGTCATTTAAAGGCTGCGGTCTGGGGTATGAATTATTTTCAATGCACTTTGGACACAGGACAATTTGGACTGGAACTGATTTTTCGAGAGTGGCCCCCCCTAATCAGAACAATAAAATTTTAGGTGGCAAGGAGCGATTGGAATACAAGTAAAGAGTTAATGAAACAATTTTTAAATGTGTACATGTAAAGTTAACAGGTACGATTGTTAAATAAACATTTAATGGCGTAACTTGAACGAAGTACATTAGTCCCAATAAACCAACCACTGACGTCAAAAACAGTACAATAAATAACTATTAGGAAAACATATTATTTGCATGATAAAACAGATATCAAAGAAACGAACAGAACTCTTTGGTTTTCAATATGGAACAAGTTAAACACCGGGGACAATTAAAACACTTTGTGTCATCCCCATGCTTGTATTTCAGTTGCAATTTCACAGTTTAATCGAGCAATTGCAACACACTGCGGTTGTAATTGCTTGGTAGGGGGACACCCCATTGTCCACCACTCATTACCAGGTTTCTGTGTGAGCAAACAATTTATGCAAAACCTATAATTATCTCCCCCCAAAAAAAAGAGGATAACTGTCCACAGGATTCCCAATACCTGCACACCCCTACCACTTTCACATGGGTCACTTGTCACATGTGTGCCGCTCTATCTGGGAGATAATCTCCTTTTAATTGCCCCCAAATCATAGGTTGCCCAACTAACAACATGTACCACTGCAAAAATGTAATACTATATCTTTTATGGTATAATTATTTATCACAATGAACATCTCTTTTCACGAGCCCAATAATAATGGAAACAAAATATGGGATGTATTTACAGGTAAGAAACGGGCAGCAGCATAGGGACACGGCGCCCATCCGGCTCAGTACAGTGAAATCTTCTAGAAAAGAAAGAACACAACGATCAGGTCGGGCCGGAGAGCGGGTCGTCGGAGGTGCCCGCGCCGTTCATCCTGCCGACGACCCCTTTCTGCTGCCCCGAGAGAACCTTAAGGCTGTTGAGCTGGGCCTTGGTAAGCATTACCTTGGAGCTCATAATGTTCGCACCGAGGAATGATGACACTTTCTCCGTGCTTAAGTTCGAGAGGTCGATCTTTTCAACCTTGCTATTGTCAAACACACCCACTATTTTGTTGTTGTTCACCAGAATGGAGGGTTTATGGGAATTGCGCTTTACAGGGATCACTCGGTTCACCTTTTTAGACGCGGGATTGGACTTTGCGTTAGGCGTTTGCACAGTTTTGTCGGTCTCTACAGGGTGCAACATCCTGTTGGAATCTATTGTAAACATTACCAGCTGTTCTGGGAGCTTCTCTACGTCCACAAACGGCTCCGGCGGCTGCTGCGAGGCCGGTTCTTCGTCTGAGTCCAGGCAGATGACCTCGTCGTCTTTGCCCTCCAGATTGTAAGGGGTCTTCTCTTGCGACGTCCACTTCTCCATGAACTCCGACCTCATCTGGTCGCCCACGGTGTTGTCCACGTTTTTGAAGAGCAGCGTGTGCTGCTTCAGCAAGAAAAACTTCTTCTGTTCAAGGACTTTCTTCTTATCGTTGAGCTGTGACTCCTTCTTCTTCTCCCACTGCAGCATAAACTTCAGCTGGAACAATGACTGCAAAAAGCAAAGACAGTAAGAATCAATTGTATGACCAACTAGAATAAGATGTTCGCCAAAGTGGGTCAACAGTTATTTAAAACATAGTAGTGGCCATAAAACATTGAAAATTGTTTCATTTACGGTCTAAAACAGGTTTGCGATCCTACGAGATAATATGACATTAATATTTGAAATACTTGTCACATTTAATAATGCTTTGTCACATCATAGGCATTTACAGGGTAACGGAAAAATTGAAAGCGGCCTTCCTTCTAATAAAGTTCCTGAAGAATTTCAAGAACTGTTAAACCTGTTAACCTCTAATTTAGAAGAACAGTTTACATTAACAAAATATTAAAAGTGACACTGACTTTGAGATGCGGCAATATTTTTTGTGGCCACCACTGTACAATGCAATTGAATAAATAACTCGTACAAGAGTACTATTCTAACGTCACGTTGGTAAACACTCTGCGTTATAGTAGGACAATTTCATCTCTTACCTTCTCGAGTACCTCATGGTCCAGGAACGATTGCGTCAAAAACTTTAAGAAGGAAGCCTTGTATTTCTCGCTGCTGCTGATTTGAGGAGGTAGCGGTAGTAGCGTAGCTTTGTTCGGTGCCTCTAGTTTATCTGTTATGAAGGCCCCAATGTCTAGTGCACGGAGTATGCCAAAATCACCGACAATCTGTTGGTTATCAAGACATTAAAGGAGTAAAATAAACCGCAATATTATCCAATATTGTTTTCTTCAATAAATAACAGAATTTAACTCACATGAACATCCAAGAAATATTTACTGGAAATTGTGCTTTTCGACAGTGACACACTATAATCTTCGGGCTGTACTACAGATACCTGAATTTGGAATGTTGTCGGCAACAAAATAAAATAGGTATTTAATTTCCTGCAAAAATTAATCATCAAAGTAACAGGTCAACGGGATTTTATAGTTAACTTACATTTTAAGCCAATCACATGCTATGTTGGTCCCACTGAACGTCTTGATGGCGAACCGGTCGCCGGGCCAGCAGACATGCACCTTGCCGTTAAGTTCATAACCATGTATCAACCCATCATCAAAATTGACCTTGAAGCAAATTACCTTCGCCGCTTCCGGCAATTCAAGCCGAGCAAGTTTCATAATGAGTTTAACCCTCGCTATAAACAACATTTCCAAATTTTTCTCATCTACGTTTTGCTTGATGCTCTCAGTCACCATCCTCAAGTTCAATTTGAGCAAGGACCGTGGTGACTTCACAGGCTTCTTCAACTTTGCGTCCTTCTTGAGGAGCTCGTTCATCTCCGATTCGGTAGTAGTTTTGGTCACCGCCAGCGGGCACTCATCCACCTCGGTGAGGTCAATGACGGAATCCGACGTGCAGGGAGCGTTTGGCGCCTCTGTGTACTCCCCAATCTGCTTGTACCACGTGCCATTAGGTGTGTGCGGATTGCCCCGCATCTTGTTGAATAGGTCGGTGTTCACTAGGATGTTGTTAACGAATCGCAGCGTCTCAAGGTCGTCGTTCTCATAATCAAAGTATGGGCCGACGAAGATCTTGTCAGAGTGGTTGGGGCACATGTAGATGCCGAACAGGCTGTGGCTATAGTTCTTGGCGACCTCCTGGCTGTTCATGGAGACGGTCTTACAGTACTGCTGGCACACCTTCATCACGGTGATTATGTCGCTGCACTTTATACGGTAACTGTTACGGCTGAATGAGAGTATGGAGAAGCTTGAGTTCAGCTTGATTGCCCTCCACCGGCACATCTCCTGGATGGTGGGCAAGGCCACCGTGATCGAGGCGGATTCTTCGACCTGCAGGCTCAGAGGGTCCAGCTGGTTCACCATCGGAGCCAGCTTCTTCGGGATGTACACGTGGTTTGCGAATATGATTTTAGCCGAGGCTTTGTACTTATCATTCGCTAGCCCTATGAGCTCCTGTGTTTTTTTCGTTATTTCATCGGGACATTCAGTGGCCACGTTTTGCGGAACAAGATGCGGCATCTCCCTACGTTAATAATAATTAAAAAAACAGAATTGTTATTCTTGCTATTTACTTATTAAATTGTACAATATAATTTGTGATCAATTGGATGCATGTTTTTTGACACAACGTTAAATGTTATTGTTTTTAAACTTGTGACATTTATTGTTAAAATTTGGTATAGGTTTAAGTTGCAAAAAGGGGCAGCACCAACTGTTCATAAATTTTATTGTACTGCATAATTGGTGTCATCGTTTAGTGACTTGAGACTAACCTGATGGTGGTACTGCAGTTTTTGGCACAAATGCCGGAAATTTCCCAGCTCGGATGGCTCTGCCGAAGTATAACCAGAGTGTCCTCAGCTTGCCGGCAGCCGGGCACCTCCCGGGACACCACCCACCTGATCAGGTCGACCTTTATCGACTGCTTGTCTTCGAACTGCTCGAAATCGCGGATGTTCTTGTAGCCGAGCCCGGGCAAGGTATCGGTCTCTGTGATGACGAATTTCAGCTTGTTTCCGGCCGGCACGAACCAGATGTGCAGCATGTTGGCCTCATACCTTTCCATCAGCATCGACCACTGCAGCAGCCGGAACTGAGCGTTCTTCCCGTTGTTCTGCCCCAGCATTTGCTTCAGGCTATCGCCAACTAAGCCCGTATCAGTGATGCTCTTCGCATCGAGCAGTTTGGGTAGTATTTTTTTAAATCTCTTATTCCTCCTCTGTATGGCTGGTTCTATGGCCTCCGGCTCGACGACCGTGATGATGGGCTCTGGCTTTTCGGCGGGCACTTGTTTATCGGCGGGCACTTGCTTAATGGCAGGGTTTACTCTACTCGGTTTTTGGTCCGGGCCATCCTCACGAGTATGCAACAGTTGCTTTCTCCTGTTCGGCTTGCTGGCCTTCACTGAAAGGGCTTCGTTGAGTTCGTCGTCCACTACAATCGGACTCCCTTCAGGCGTTTCATACAAATCATTGCCCAACCATTTTGTAATAAATTCAGTATTCTTTTCCATATCTTTCCTGAACATTTTCACTAATTTCTTCTTAAACCGAGCCGTTTTGTTTCGCTCATGGTAAATTGGCGAGATCGTACCTCTGACCCTGGCACATGATTCGCCGGTACAATTAGATTTTAAAACCTTTTTGGGCTTCACTTCAAGTGACGGTTGTTTAAATTTGTCCGGCAACTCTGGACCTTTATACTCCTTGAATTTCCTTATTTTGTATAACTGGCCATAGCCTTCGTAGGTTCTGAGAGGTTTTGGTAGAATGTAATCTGCCGAGCCATTACAATGACAATCATATAAATTATGCACTAAACAAAACGGGATTAAATGTTCCAGGTTTAACGGCAGCAATTGCACTGAGCAAGGTTTAACTGTGCAATCTGTTTCAACTGGCTTTCTAGCGTTCTGCTCGGGCAACACTTGAATGATTTTAAGTGGAATTTCACTTTCATCGGTCACCATATTCGTCTCAATGTAATCCTCATACCGTTTGGGGAATTTTGATGGCCGGCGCTTCCTGTCCTTATTGTCCCCAAACACAATAGTTTTATTCGCATGTATCACTGTCTGTGTGAACTCCGCCTCTACCCTAGCCAAGTCCTTCTTAGCCTCATCGCGCAGCCGACTTACAGTTCTCTCAGATAACAAATCCGTGCCCGACGGTAAAATAAACTTTAAACTGTCACTCTTCTTCTGCTCAAACCCGCAATGGCACTTAAAGATGCACCGGGCCTGCCCGCAGTGATCCATGGACAGCGATGTGTTGCTCAAGCTCTTACACACGCAACCAAATTTACAAAATGCCTTGGTGCAAACCGACGGCTCCTTATCCTCCTCTATATTAACCTCAATTACTTTAACATTTAACCGTCTCAACTCCGCATTCGTTTTCTTAATGGATCCCTTAATGTAATTGTTTTTAGGGGACTTTACCTTCGATTTCGGGGCACACGGAACATCGACTTCCTGCTTAAAATCCTCATCCATTTTTATAATCGAGTTCTCAATCTCACTATTTTCTATGCACGTTATTAAATCGTCCAACACTTTGCCTACAGCTTCCCCAACGTCCTCCTTTACTGCAGGAACCTTGATCTGGACTTTTGGAACATTCTGGACCGGCTCTACTTTTAACCGCTTACGCAGCAAGACGCTCTCCTGATCATGGGAGTACGGCACTCGGAACGAGTATTTGCGTCCAAATAGTTTTCTGCTCGATCTCAAAGCCGAGAGTGCAAATTCGGCTCGATCGACCGAGATTTTGCACGTCTGGAATTTGACAAACGGACGCACTTTGGGGTGCACGGGCTTGCGGAAACGGGGCTTCACGTCAACGTACACCCTGGGGAGTGTCTTGAGGACTGACTTCCAAGTGCTTGAGCCCGTTATCTGGAGGCTTTCTTTTTTGCACAGAGGTCCCGGTTTGTAGGACACAGGCACTGCCTGTAAAATAAAATAATTATGAAAAATCAGTTATATTTTGAGACATTTCAGACACTTCGACATATGTAATAAAATGTATGCAACAAATGATGCTCTTAGCGCATGCCAATGTAAAGTAAAGTAAGTCCTATTACATGCTTCAATTTTTCTTTCAAGTTTAATTTTATTTAAATTCCTATCTATTTTTTTTTTTTTTAGAAAAATAATTTAAAACCATAAAAATTTATTTCTAAATCACATTTAAATTTTCGTTTTCAGTCATTTTTCATTTTCGCTTTGAATTGTAAATGAACTCTTAATCCTACAAGATTTGATAATTAAAAACTCACCGGCTTACGCTGAGCACTTTGCTCAACACTGGCATATATCGAAGGCTTCCGTTTGTTGACAGTGGGCACGGGTACGGGCCGCTTGCCTAGTTGGATGTACTTGTACTTCATTATCTTGTGTTTTATGGCGTCTATGCTGACGGTTTTTGAGAACCTGCTCCGCACCGATATCTTCCTCCCTTTGAAGTATACAGTGCTGTAAATCGCGTCTTCGGCGATCGTGTCAGTCTTCCGTTTTTTTTGGGTGGTCTCTCCGGACGTGGACTCGAGCAGCTTGCGCTTCTCCGCTAACGTCCGTGGTTTGCACACATCAGTCCTATCGTTCTGCCTTAAAGTGTTGGTCTCCTCGTTCTCGGCCATCGTGTAGCGGCGCTTCTTATCCCCGAGTGGGACATCGTCTTTGGGCTCGGCTTTCACAACAGTGTCGTCTAGTAAATTTATGGAATGCTTGCTAGATTTCAAGTTTGGAACGGTATAGCTGATGTTTAAGCTCGTTTGCTTCAAGAAGCCCTCCAGGTTATTGCTTGCAAAAACGCTCAGTGTTATGTCTTCTATGTTTTTACTCTCCGTTTGTTTCACGTTTTCTAAGGTTGGAATCGAGTCTGTTGCACAGCCCCTGTTCAAATAATTGCAATACGCATTGTTTTCCGGGGTGTAGCTGCAGCTGGCTGTGGGGTCGGTTTGGGTCGTGTCGCAAAGCACAGGAATGTTAATGATGACTTTAGAATCTTCCGCATTACACGTGTAAGACGGCTGAGCAATTTTTGCGTCTTCCTTTCCATGAATCAAGAGCTTCTTTTTGCGCCACCCTTTTATTTTCGTGAAGTCTTGGGTCTTGGTTACTTTAATAGCATGGCTTTCAAGTTCCTTATTGATTACATCTAAACTACTATCCGTAATATCTTCGCATTCATCAGCCTTATTTTTATCAGGAACATCACAGGTTTCTGTACTATGCACATCATGATTTGCATCGCCGTTACATGTTGAAATCGGAAACGCATTCTCACTTATTCCGCTTCGGACTTCAACTATTTGTATAGGCAGGGGTTTCATAGTTTCAACTAAAGATTCATCTAATACTGCATTATCCGATTTTGAATCAGAGTTTCCACTGATATCTACTATTTTAATGCCCTCCTTGACCTCCGAAGCTGGTTTGCACGGGCGCCTTATGTATATTTTAGGTATCGAGTTAACTATGCTGACAAGGGGCAATTCCAGCTCCCGCTTCTTCCTCAGCCGCATGATCTGGTCAACGATTTTCTCCCTCATAATATCTCCACAAGAGTCCATGTCTACAACTTCGTCGGGCTCCTCAACATGATTCAATGTCCAGGACTTCTCGGTCTCGTGATCCAGCATCCACGGTGGTTTCGTCTTTTTCTTGTCTTTGGTCTTGCTGCGCTTCCTCAGACACCCAAGAGTCGGCTGCTTCTTCACATTCTCTTCCTCAATTTTGTCCACGCAAATTGTTTCCTCTTCATCGTCATTTTGCTCCGTCAAGTCGACGGTATCCACTGGAGGCGCCTGCAGGCGCCTCTTGATGAGGTCAGTTATTTGCAGCTTCCGCTCATGCCTTTTGTCGGCTGGCACACTTTCACACTCCGATTCACACTCCTGGCTTATCTCCTCCAACACCTCGATTGATTCTATGTCCTCGAAGCCATTTTCCGGGGCGCTGCTTTGCAACACCGTGGTTGTGTCATTGAGGATCACTCTGGAATTTGAAGAGGCCTCGGTTTCCCATCGATCCTGGACATTGAGGTAACTCTTGAATGTCTCTATTGAATTTTTGGTGCCGTTTTCGGCCAAATTTACATCGGCCTCTTTATTCTGGCATTCGCCGTTTGTGCCAGCTTTTTTGTTTCCGGTTGCTTCTACTGCTCCATTTGACCGTTGGGGGTTGGGGATGACCGTTTCCAGGGCTTTGTATTCCGCGAGCTGCCGGATTAAATCGTCGGCGCTCAGGCCCGTGGATTTCAACAGTTTCTTGATTTGATCCATTTTCAATCTAAAACAATACAAAAAATTATAAAATAATTGCAATAACTTTGTAATTGTTTATACTTGTTGTTAAAACTGTCACACACAGACAATAAATACACACACAGACACACAGACAATAAATAACTTTATATTATACTGCATTAAAATTACACAGTTTATGACATACTTTACTTAGTTAATTAATTTTAGTGAAAAAAGTTGTACAAATTTTTCTACACCCCAATAAAATATATATATAAACAATCTTTATTGTTTATATATATATATTTTATTGGGGTGTAGAAAAACCCCAATAAAATATTTTATCTTATCTTTAGAATCAGTAAAGTTGTACTTTATTGTACTAACACTAATGGAAAAGTAATTTCTGTCATATATTTCCTGATAATAGTGTTGCAAATGCTTCGACATCTTCCATTTCTTCTGCAATAGCCATTTTTGTCTATCTTTTATGACAATTCGTGTTTTAGAATTTTTAGAATTAAAACAAAAAAATTACGATTTGACAATCAATCAATCATAAAATCAGCATATTTTGAATAATTTTTTTACACAGTCAAACATAAAATATTGTATGCCATTCCTATACAGAGTCCATGTTGGAGGCATCTAGTTCGTGATACATGATGAAATTAAATAAAACAAACACTTTTCTTTGTTTATATCACACTGTATATTAAAATAAGTGACTATCAGCGATCAGGTTCCGATCATTATCAAACTTAAGTAAAATAAAATACAAATAGAACACCTATTTCGCTGTATTATAGGTATGTATAAATAGATGTTTTATTTGTATTTTATATTACTCTAAGTTTGATAATGATCAGAACGTGATCGAAACTATCGACTATCTGTTCTATTCTATATAATAGCCGTTGAATATCAGAGAAGTGTAAGTACTTTTTTTCTAATTCAGAAGTCCAGGAATGGGTCCAGGGACATGTCCCTTATATATTTCTGGACTTTTATGAATTTAAACACAAAGGACTTATACCATTCTGGTTTTCAACGGCACTTTTTTTTTCATGCATCAAATGATTCAATTTTCAAGAACAAAAATTATGTTTTTTTAATTTGTATTCATAAAGACGTCATTAACGTCGTTATAACAAACAATCTAAACAACCGTTTATGTGCAATGCTACAATATTTTATAGCAACGGACGTTAAATTTTTTGTTTTATAGCAACGGACGTTAAAAACCGCCACAGCGGACTTTTCTGTTTAACGAGATAGAGAGAATGAGATACGAGAGGACGATATAACTAGAAGAACGAGATTGCGAATTAATTATTATTTAGTTAATAATAATAATCTAAACACATACAAATTATTTATCTTTCTTTACAATACTGAAATTAAACGTACATTTATTAAAGTGTCCACTAAGCGTAATTCTTCCGTCGTCACATATATCATTCATAATCGTTTGTTCATTGCTATTAGAGACGATTCCAGATGATGTAGATGGAATGTCATCAGCAGTTTTATTCGCCGAATTTGTAATTTTCTTTGCAATTTCCATTTTCTGGTACTCCGATTCCTCAATATATCCTTCCGCTACACTCGTTGAGCGCCATCCACCAAGACTTTTTAACGCAAATACATCACCTCCACCTTCTACCAACAAAGTGGCCGATGTTCTCCGAAAACAGTGTAAATGGCAGCCGACTTCACGGGCATCAATCGACTTTGTGCTTGTGCAGCTTGCTCGATAACTTCTGGTGGCAAATCATAATCTTCTTCGATATTATCTTCGATATCTGACATTTTGTCAAATTTAATTTGTCAACAACAACACTGTTGTTATGGTTGGAAATAACATATTTCAATATTATTTTCAAATCAATATGTGTACAAATTAAAAAAAAAGTTGTATGTTACACGTACGCTAAATGGTCTTTATGGACTTGGCCGGTTAAATGGCTCGGCTAACGCCTCGCCATTTAATCTTCCGGCCGCGTCCATAAACACCTATTTAGCGTACTTGTAACATAAATAACTATAAAAACTTTCTTCGGCAATTGAAAAATGACAGTGGACTGTCTCCAATAAGCTTATTCCCAGTGTCACAGTGACACGTTTGGTGACTGTTCAAAATTAAAATCTATGGAAAGATAATGACTATCTTTTTATCTTAATAATAAGAGTGTGACATATCATGTATTTATTTAACAAAAGTGTTGAAACGCCTATAAATGTAGTCACAATCAGACAACTCAGAAATTCAATTGCCATCATGTGTTTTCAACTTATATCTCTGTTGGTATACTAGAAAACATGAGTACTGTTTAGCATTTATCATGTATTCTGGGCATATCTATCGTAAACAACAATATAACCTGAAGGTAGTTGCTGTCAAGGGTCATCAACAAATCAGCAATAGCCAACATTTAAAGTGACGGTGCAATGCTGTCACTATAATAAGTCTGCATAAACGGACTATCTATACGGTTTACTCGAAGTTGGTACACCAAAAATGTTTGTAAACGATATGAATTCCAAGTTATGCTTTATAATTTCGTATCACATTAGTTCATGGTACTAATCAATACAGTGAGTTGTCCTCGTAAAAACTTTCACTTACTGATTTGGTTTAACCACAAATTTCTTGGTGTATAATTTTAGTTGGTGCATTATATTTTTTTTAATGTATGTTGATATTCAAATAATAATAGTAGTAATGTAAACAGTGCTTACTTTAAATGGCAGTAATTTAATTGATTAAAACAAAAGTTCTGGAGATGTAATTATCTCCTCCACGTTTCTACGTTTTGCAAGGTGCACGAGGTTCCCTCCAGATTTATTTCTAGTGCACGCCAGTGAGGTGGTTCGTCGTTGGGGTGCGTTTTTTGGGATTCTACGGCTGCCAAGCACGCCGCCGACGCTGCCATTTGCCATTTGTTTTGGTGCGAAAACAGTTGATGAACGACAATCGGCCTGCGTGATCCGGCAAGTGCGCGCGCAGGCCACCTTCGCACCGCATCCCGCAGGCGATAAAACGCAGAAAAATTAACACATCGCCGCGAATAAACAGGCGGATTGCGCCTCCAAGGCGCAGTTCGCGGAGGGCGAAGAGTTACTCACGTGATAAGGGGGTGCCGGGCTGTTGGCTTTCGCAGGTTAACGCCCCGGTTCGGTTGCACAACACGCGGCGCTTTTCAGGTGCTGTTGCTGCACGTTGAACCATCGGATGGCACCAGATATTTCTCTGGGTTTCACCGTTTTCCGCAAGAAAAGCACGCTGCGTCACTGGCACGCGTCCGACCGCTGCTGCTGCTGCGCCGCCATCTTGTCGTCTGGTGCCGCTCAAAATGGCGGACAACGCCGGATTCACAAGCAGAAAAACAAATGGTAGTTGGTACCGTTGAGAGGTGTACGCGATTTACGTACGCCACAGCATGGAAACACACACCATAAACATTAACGCATGTTGAAAATGCACGGCGTTGAGTTGCGGCCAGTATGAATGCAAGACAAATTCGTGTTCAACGGGTGGATTTGGCGCCGAATGTTCAACTGTTTGCGTGCGCAGTGGCAATGGCCACTCACTTCCGGTGAACGCAAAATCACGAGTACTTAACGACAACACGCGAATGTATGCGATCTTCATCGTAATAGCGACCCAGCAACGTCACGTTTTTGTGGATCTGCAGCTTATGCACCGTACAGTTAGGCAAATTAAGTAATAAAACTTAAACTAGGCCAAAAATATGCAGCCAATTCGTGTTACTTTAATGGATGTCGGCTTTTACTGCTTTTATTTGTTAAGTTACGGTGCACTGCGGTAGGTAAACTACGAAGTTTCATGAGAAGCGCTGCAGTCACAAAATACTTCCCTGTAACATCAATGCGTGGTCACTAGGGTGCCTGTAAAATTAAACTTTTGGATTTTGTTTATAAAAATCACAAAGCGATAGCATTGCCACAGCTTTGCGATGTGTCGCGAAGAAATCTATGAATCAGCCATGATGTATATACTAATGTATGAAATAAAGTTACGCACTTAAATTGTTTTTTATTGTTCACGACAATTGTTTCGCCACACTGTGGCTTCTTCAGGTGAAGAATTGCACAAAAGTAATAAACGAAAACTAAAATCTGCTGACTCAAGGATGACTCACGATTAAATGATTACAAAATAATCGCTATTAGCGCAATATCACGCAATAGCCACGTGAATGCGTACGTGCTATGCGGGGAAGTACAGTCATGCTCACATAAATCTAGTACAAGAGGTTACAATAGCAATTTTATATAGTCAATATGTTTGTACTAGATTTATGTGAGCATGACTGTATATTCGTACGTTTTATTTAATGTAAATCTTTTGTTTAACTAAAAACATGGCTGCCGATGGGTGCACGTATATCGTTTTTGGCGCCACCTGTCATTATTGCGTAACTTTTGAGAACCCTTTGCAACAATTACAGCATTTTGGCAACTAATTAAGACAAATAGACCTCTATATGGGTTCTGTTTTCGATATATGATCGTAAATGAGCCGTGACTGCCACGTTTGCGTGAAAAACGTTTCGGACGCCATCTTCAATCGCGGCGTCACCACGCCGTCCGCCATCTTTGAAACAACCGCCGCGCGTTCGATTGTTCCGGCCGCAAAGTGACGGCGCACGCGGTGACCCCTGAGCCCCCACAGTTGCGCAAGAGCCCCCGCCGACGCGCGAGACTTGAATTTGCCGCTTGGCACGGCAGGCGATGGCCGTTCCGGGGAATTATGCAAACGTACACGTACACACTCGCCTGTTCGTACTCACTTTATTCGCTTCGGGCTTCCAGGCGTTTGGGGCCCTGCCGGATCATAAGCCTCCTCGGGGGTATCGGGTGTGCGATCGGCAGGTGCCTCTGCCGTTTATCGGGAGCCACTCGACGGGTAAACAATCATTGATATGACATGTTGCAAGTATGGCGATCGGATGTTCCGCTTTGAAACAATCGCGGTGCTTCCGCGTTCCGTCACTAGATGCGCGCCGGACGCCAGCGCAGCCGGTTTTCTCATCTCGCAAATTTCGCCCCCGTGTGCACAATTAATGAGGTAATTAGGGGGGCGATTTGATGCACCTGCAGCTTTTTGATGCCAGCAGTGCCCGCCTGCTACCGTTGAGCTTACGCACAAAAAAAGTCCCGGTTTCCACGCAATGAAGTTAGCCAACGACAAAGATACAATTAACACGTTATTTATCCGCAATAATTCGGCACTATTTCATAGTCAATATTTCATCACATTTACCTAAACGCAAATTAATCTCGCGGATAACTTACAGAAGGGACGATTCAAAGATATGGCGTTTTGTAAGCACGTGCGCGCCTAGCTTCACGCCAAAACAAGCATGCACCAGCAACAACAAAACGGTGCCCGATTTTTCGTTGTTTCCATACCTTAATGTCTCAATTGTGGCCCCCTCGTTTCAGAACTGCAGTGCTCCGCCTGTCTGGAGGTCTTCCAGTCGTCTTCGGCGCTCCTGAGGCACTTCGCCGAGCACGTGAGGAGCCATGCGATGGACGAGGAAGATGGCAGCCCTGGCAGCACGAAGAGCAAAATTCCCGATCTGCTGCCTATAAATTTCAAGGTTTCGTATGAGTTTTTCGCAAGTTGATAACGTTTTATACGGATTTGACAATAATTAACGTGCCTATTAAAGCCTACACTTGAAACTGAACTCGGATACAGCAATCGATAATTGTTTTCTGGGCTTATTATAAATAAAACAATTGAAACCATTTTTACGACACCATTAGGCATAGTCAATCAATAATATGTAACTTTTATAAAATATTTTCCCCAGCCCCATAATTTTCACTAATTGTTTCACAACATCAAACATTATAAGCAACAATACAATTAAAAATAAAACATACCAAGAGACAATGGACACCAAAAGAACCATTCAAACCAACATCTGTCATTTGCAAATTTGACAATATTTCAAAATGGCAGTTTTGAACAAAGCCATGATTTGTAGGTTATGTCAAAACCTACAAATAATAACCCAAAATATGTGCATGAATCTAGCAAAGACAAGCGCTTTGGTTTTCACTACCATCATGTCTCTTTTTGGTACATTGCAGTAATGTTAGGTTATCTGTTAATGAAGATACCAAGTTACCAACATCGAAATCTAACCCAATATGGCGATTTATGCAAGATGGGGATTCCCAGGCCTCGGAATTTCACCCCATATGGGGATTCCCAGATCACGGAATTTCCCCCCAATACGGGGATTCCCAGGTCGCGGAATTTCCCCCCAATATGGGGATTCCCAGGTCATAGAATTTCCCTCCAATATAGGGATTCCCAGGTCATAGAATTTCCCTCCAATATGGGGATTTTGTTGCATTTAAAGTGAATTTTCACGTGTATTTCCAACGAATCAATCATAGTGTTGATTTATAAAATATAACCTGACCTTACCAAGGAAATATGTTTTTAAAATACTAGCAGCTTCATTATTAATAAGTATAATAATTAATAGCAATAAAATGCTACCAGCTTCATTATTAATAAGTATGGCAGAATAATTATGGCAAAACATGCTATATTTTTTTTGCATTAAATGACCACAAATAAAGTATACTTTAAGTTGATTAAAGGGCTTAGTGTTGTATTGCATCTTTGTATTATAAATATGACTTTGTTAGAATCTCCACGTAGCAAAGAAAATTTAATATCAGAAGTTGCAACTAACCCTTTTAGTGGCAGTTTCAGAAACTGTTTTAAGTTTTTAAAAACTCCGAAATGTCGATTTCATAAAAATCCTTTCTTACAATCAAAAATTACTGAATTCTCTATGGAACAACATAATTAGTGTTTCATTTAACCAATTTTCTTGTGTCTTAATAGGTTGTCAAGAAAAAAAAATTCTTTCTTACAATCAAAGATTACTGAATTCTCTATGGAACAACACAATTAGTGTTTCATTTAACCAATTTTCTTGTGTCTTAATAGGTTGTCAAGAAAAAAAAAATCTTTCTTACAATCAAAGATTACTGAATTCTCTATGGAACAACATAATTAGTGTTTCATTTAACCAATTTTCTTGTGTCTTATTAGGTTGTCAAGAAAAAAAACTTACACCATTCCAAGCCTCTCACGGATGAAGACGCCTCGGCGAAGGCCGGCTCGAAGGCTAAACGGCATCGCTGCGAGTATTGTGGTAGGACCTTTGGCTGGAGTACGGACTTGAAGAGGCACGTGTTCACGCACACCGGGCAGCGTCCTTACAAGTGCCCGTGGTGTACGGCTTGCTACACCAGGAAGGTGCACCTGACGAAGCACACGAGGAAGCGGCACATGGATCTCCAGTTGGATGGTGTCATGAAAAGTATCAACAGAAGGTGTGAGGGATAATACAGTTTTAAAGGATATTTCAGGAATATTCACAAATTTCATGGCTTATCAATTTGTTTTTGTACAGCAGAAATGTGCCGAATGTATGAATATCATGTGGGATTTTAGATTAGGGTGGCTTTTTAAACAGTGTGCTTCAGAAATAACAAGGAAGTTCAGAACAGGGGATTAAATCCCGTTTAATGGGATTGCTGGTCTGATTTCTCAGACGATTTTCCTCTTGCAAAAATATGCTATTTTTGCTTAGTTACCAAACAACCAAACACAAAATACTTAACATCCTCGAATACGTAAATTAAAAACTTTCCTCGACTGCCTTAAATTTACTTGCTGAAGGACAATTTGACACTATCAATTGTACATCATGGAAATAATTTTGACATCTATATCAATGTTCTGGACCGCCCCAATAGAAATTTTAATTCTAGTCTTCAGTAGTGCCCCTAAGGTCAGTCAACCAGGCATATGCATGGGGTCTTAGGGGCTAATGGTGCCCCACAGGGAGGCACTTATTGTATTAAAAATATAGTACAATATAGTGACAAGGAGCCCCATTCCATAATTATGCCTGTGGCCACAAAATCCAAAGGACGACCTGCTAGTCTTACTCTAGTCAATCATATGTGTCAACGAATTATAATATTTATTTATACCTAATTATATATTTTTGTATTTGTACAACTTAAATAATAAAGTATAATTATATAAAAATATTTTTTTATTTATAGTTAGTTTTTGATTAATATTAGTGTCAATAAATGTGTATACAGAAGCAAATTAGAATCGACCCCAACATTGTTGATCACACTGTAGATATTGACGGAACGAAAATCATCGCAGATACCATTTTCATTATCAATATACCCAGATTTAAGGGGTCCTCCACAAATTCACCTGTTCGTAGAGCTACATACGATGTGGGACTGTTGGGCTTAACACTACTTCACTTCACATCCGGGTTATCCTTGTGCAACTTGGGTAAATAAAACGCCTCTATAATTCAAGATTTATTCTTATATTAACAAAATAGTTATCACTTGCTTACGCTATTTTACTTGATAAAAAAGAAAATCAATAAAATTCTTCAAGTGTGGGCGTACGTGCACTCGCGGGACCCTCGGTAAAATATACATCGAAACTACAAACTACGTCCCGGGTGCGGCCGCAAGGGAGTTCACTCGTCAGTAACTGTAATCGCTCTTGAATCACCTCCGCTTTCCCTCCGTGCCTCGTCTAGTGTGAAGAATTAAGGAACAACAACTCAAACAGACACCACAAAACAACAAGGGGCCTGCGCAGGGTGGCCCTATGCGCGATCCAGACATGTTAGTTTCCTCCTGCGCGAACGTAAGACATCAAAAAGCGTGATCCCATCCGAAATTAATTCAACCAAAAAAAATGCTCATTTCATGCAACGCTGCAATTCAAAAATTTGTTGCTACAGGGACATATTTAAGCAGTTGTGTTGATATACCATGGTCTGTTGAAACTTCAAATGCGTCCCCTAAAAAATCACAATTCTTAAGTTATTACGTTGTTGCAGCAAATGAGCAATATATAAAGGTGCAATCAAGAATATTTTAATCAGATATCTAAGGGCCGGTCTTTACATCCACTGATAAAGGCGTGAATAGTTTTAATCTCTAGTGAGAAACTTTTGCCCATAAGTATTGGAACAGGCATTTTATCCCCATTAATATAGTTATGGATCTGAAGCGCCAAGTTTTCATAATTTTACAGGGGCTGATGCAATAGAACTCGGGATGGATCTCACAGATTAAAATATGTTTAGCATGCTATAATAACATGCTTTGTGAAAGCATGTAAGACATAAGCTCCCGTGCAATTTCTTGGGGGGGCTCAGGCCCCCAAGCCCCCAAGGATCAATCAAATAATCAAGTAAAATTCAACCAAAAGTAGCCTTGCAGTTGCAAGTGAGAAGCGCAAACAATAAAACAGATTCCTTCAAATAGATCATTCCAGCATGTCATCATGGGATATAAATTTCATCTGTTGGAGGGCAGAGTCCAAAGTAACTAAATGAGGGCATTCAACAAGTTTGAAGTTCATCTGAAGTAAGGCACAACAAAGCTTAGGAACAAATAGTAGTGCAATCATCAATCAACAATCAGCTTTTTCTGAGGTCTTCTTAGGTTAGCAAAGGCCACACAACTGTTTATACAACCACATTTTTCCTATGGCACTTCCCTCCAGCATTGTCTTATAAGCTACATACTTAGAATGCTATGTAGATCGCACCAAAATCGAAGGAATAAATTTCATCTGGCGAACAGCACAAAAAGAAATCAATATAGTCTAGAATTTATAGGAGCGTTTCTAAATGAAAAGCAACGGAAAAGCATTACTGACATACTAACATGTGTATAATAAATTCTTTTGTCTAAATTGGCAGAGGTCATCTTATGTGACATTGAATTTATGTTATAGTTTTAAATTCGTGAAGTTGACATTATTTAATTTAATAACTACTAACCTATATTCAACTTTTGTCCGTCATAAATCCTGAATCCTGGATAGCTCCTGAAATTAAGCCGTCCGGCAGTGAATCTTATGCCCAAATGTCGCTTGGTTAGAATGATCTATTGGATTAAAACAAATGACATTCACCACAACACAAATCACAATGCACCGTGCTAATAGGTTATGTTAGTAAATACTTGCAAAAAAAAGTTAAAAGTATTAGTCTCCGCTAGCCAATAACTCACCCAACTTATGTGAATGATAATTTATAAACGAAACCATATAGTTAAACAAAATAAAGGAGTCAATCACCAACTGTTACGAAAAGGATATTGTTTCTCCCGTATCTCGACCCGGTCGTGCGAGCGCTCTCTCTCCCTGGAGTAGGGGGACAGCTCCTGAAACCACAAAATCCGGTCAGGAGTGGTCGGGCAGGGGCTGTCGACTCACCCTCGAGTGGTGGTACTTCTCGCGCGTGTGCGGGGACTCCATCAGCTCCCCGTTCTGGTGGGAGATCATCTTGGCGGTGGCTAAATCACACAATCGCACACACCAATGTAGCTAGCGAAACACTCACACGTCAATACACTGTCAAATTACCTTTCTCCTCATCCCTCTTCCGCTTGATCTCCGCCTGAATGGCAGCCTCCTCTGCGCGGTCCTGCCAAGAACAACGAAATTCAACCGGTTAGTTAAGGGGGCGTGAGCGCGGCGTGCCGGCCGTTTGAAATCATAAGTACCCGCTTCCGTCCAAGCTTCCTCTCCTTCCTGAGCTCCTTCTCCTCGTCGCTCATCTTCTCCCGCTTGTCCTTGGACTTGGCCGACCGGTCCTTCTTCTCCGTTTTGTCGATAATATAATCGACCTGTGGTATTTTGCGCTCTTCGTGCTTGTAACTCTGCAGACAACCACGGGTTGACATTAGGGGTTGGGGAGGTGGGGGTTTTGGGTGGCGGCAGCACTCAGGCCCCAGCAGCGGCGGTCTGTAGGCGCCGGATACGTGTTTTGCGAACCTACTCTCTCTCTGTACGTAACACAACACGTTGTGACCATGGAAGTTACTCGACATACCGTCGGACACAGTACACCAGGCTACTTACCTCAGAGGACGTTTACCAATCCCTACCTCATGTTATGGAATGGAAGATTGGGCTGATTTACTCGCACAGGACTTCACACCGGGAATTATCGACTGCACCATTAGATAGTCTCTCTCCAAAATCTGCACACCACTCGATCACTTATCGGTTTACAATTATTTAAGGCTTTACGGTTTTTTAGCGGCTTAACGGTTTAAATGATTTGTTAATTAATTATTTTGCACTTCATTTTAAATATATCATTTCATCTTATGTATTGGGTTTTTAATTACTGATATCCAACCTCCAACTTTACAACCAATTTACTTTAAACGTCGTGATATTTTGTTGTAATCTTCGTGAATTCATCATTCAATGTCCAGAAAACAAGTGGGTACCATTCATCAGATCAGCTTGGAACCTTCATCTAATTTTGAATATTCGGAAAAAAATTGCTTTCATTCACCGAATGCTAAGAATTTCGCCATTTGACGGTCCAGTAAATGTATTATTCTAGGAATCTTCAACTGCATAGAAACAAAATCATCTTTGGTTCAATTATCACCTTCTAGTTTGGCTTGCTTGATGCTGTCACATTTTATATTTGCCCAGTTTTAATCTTCTACGTAGTCACCATTTTGAGTTTTATTTGCTTCATCTTCTTTTACTCCAATGCCGAAACACTTTGGATTTGATCTTATTCAAGAGTCTTCATTTTTAATTCCCAGTGATTCATCTCCCATTGTCCCAATGCCGATATAAGTAAGATTTGATCTTCTAATTGTAGAAACTTAATCTTGAGTTTTGTCTGATTCATCTTCATTTACTCTAAAGGTTTCCGATATTATTTTGTACGTTCTGGATGGTAATGCAGGTGATGTTGTCCATCTGTGATCCTCATATATTCAGAAATACACTTTCATAACTTTTTCTGTGATTCAAAAATTGCATTTATGATTGCAATTAACTTTATATATCTTCTTCTGAAGAATGTCAATACATTTTAATTTATATTTTATCATCATCTCTTTAGACAATAATTTATTACTTTCTTAAACTCTTTATTTCAACTTCATTTGGATGAGGTTGTGTTAATATTTTATCTCACAAGCCATCTGTTCAATTGAGTTTTGAATAATTTAAACGTGTTCTAATTTTGCAGCTTCATTTTTTTCAGATATACTTCCTTCCATTCAGCTGGACAGTAATTACCATTATTTTTTCGAATCCAGTTAATTTTAAGTTTAAATCAATGTGATTCTGGCAGCTTGTGAATGTTTTATAATTTAGTTGGTTGTAGAATCTCCAAATTCTGACCACTTTTTGAGCTGAAGTAATGAAATTTGAGCTTCATCTGTGATTTAAAGCTTTTGTAGGATATGTTGTACCAATGGTCGGCCTTCATAGTCCACAAGTTTTGTCACCCGAATTAACTCTTTATTTACAATCAAATGGTACTAGCTTGAAGTCAGCAAACATTTGAAGATATGTTGGGATAGGAGCCGGAAGAATGAGCGGGCCGTAAATGATTCAAAGGAGTAGGACATTGATCAGTGGAGCCATAAGAGATTTAAAGTAGGTGTAGGTATTGTATGTCACCAGATAAGTTAGCAATTCCAAACGAATCAAGAAAAATGCTACGGAATTTTGAACAGTACTTTCGGATCCTTTCAAAACTTGCAACACTTGTTCCAGGGCAGTTCTTTTAAAGATGCTTGGAAATTATAGTTAGCATTTTCGGAAATTTTAGATGCGGCAATATTCTCACGTGCTTGGAAATTGTAAATGGTACAAATCTTTTGAAAAACACACGTATATTGTCCATTTCACGATTTCATAACTTCCAAAAACTATTATTCTGTCACAAAATCGGTGAGAAAATGTGCATAACTTCATATGCAACACAGATAAGGTCGTTTGGTTGACCGCAAATAGCACGTCACTAAGTGGTGCTTGTAAATTAAGTTAACTTACATCTTATGGATAACTGATAATCTTAGAATTTTCAAATAACGTTTGGAAATTAACTTGAAGTAACAGCTCATGGATAACTGATAATCTTTGAATTTTCAGGTGACGTTTGGAAATTAACTTTATTAACAGCCAGAGACTAAAGTTTTGAATATACTTGAACCATCTAGTAATTGCAGTAATTAAAGACTGTTAATAAAAATATTTTTGATCATCCATTAGGTGCTAAAGAGACCACCAAGCAGTGTTTAGAATTAAAAGATTACCTGTAGTAATGTACGTCTTCACTTATCCATGAAATGCTTGCAAACCCATTCAGCGATGCTTGTAAATTAACTTCATCAATGTTTACCCATTAGTTGCTTGAAAAACCATCCAGCGATGTTTGAAATTAACCTCGTTAACGTTTGAAGTGATGATTTTCTTTGGTGGAAATCGATAAGATGCTCCAATTGTATGGGAGGCATGGATAGTTTCAGGTGCTTGCAATAATTGGATTAGAAGGTTTGATAACACATCAGGAAGGTGTCTGGGGAATCATCTTTACTGTTGACTCTCTGGATTTGTGGAATGAAATAATTGGATTAGAAGACAAAGGGACGTTCATTGGTTTAACACGAATCTTGAAAACTGACGTTTTAAATCTTCGCAACTTGTACTAGATTTATGTTGATTACATTCTTATAACGCACAAATAAACTACATTGTTTCTGTATATGAATGTGCGTCGCAATCAATTTCAGAGTGAAGGCGCTGCCTGGACGTGGTCAATTTCAAAGTGAAGTTGCTGCATTGTTGTGGTCAATTTCAAAGTGAAGTTGCTGTGTTTGTTGGGGTCAATTTCAAAGTGAAGTTGCTCCGTTGTCGCGGTCAATTTGAAAGGGAAGTCGCTGCATGCCTTGGAATCAATTTGGTGACTGCTCTTCTGGATGTGGGTTTATGCCGAGTTCCAGAATTGCTATAATGCGGGTCTTGAAAACAAGTGTGTACTGTAAAGCACTTGTTTTCAAGACTCGTTCTATAGCAATTCTGACATTTAAACGGGTCTTTGAAGCTCTTACTCGGCATGTGGGTTATATTATTGTGCAGAAGTGTCTTGTTTTGCAGCAGTAATTTATGCTGGAAGCTGTTACTTCGTGTTAATTGTAAAAATGATGTTTTTTCTGCAGCAAATATTAGCTGAATTTGCTGCAACTTCGTATATTAGATGAATTTTGTATATTGCCACATCCAATATTGATTTATTTATGGAATAAATTGCAAAGTTTGTTTCCAAAATTTTATATAATCACATTCGAAATTCTGTTATTTCGTGATTATTAAGACTCATGTTTGAGAAATATCACTTATGGTTTAATGGTGATCTCATTAGATAATTGTTTCTTCATCTCAAATTAGTTGGAATTGTTGTGCCAGAAGTTACTGTTAAGATTATAACTCAATTCCCCATAATTTGGTTGTATTGGAAGAAGATGATGACTTGATTCTCAATTGTGTTATAGTGCTCATTTTGGGTTTTGAAGATAAATAGATGTCTTCATAATTTCTTGAAGACAATATGGCCTGCCTTTTTATTGTTTGAAATTTGGAAGATGATTAATTTTGAGAATTTTGTTCCTCTTAATTACAGATACTGTGATGTCTTCATTCCTTGTAAATTTTGTATTCGACTTTGATGACTTCCGATAATTTTTCACTAAATTGTTGTGCTCATTTTGTTATGTTACAGAAGTTACCGAGGAGATGTCTTCATTCATCGATAAACACCATACAGTTTGGTCCACCATTTGTTCTAGACCTAATGTTCTGATTGTTGTCTCTTCAGATACTGAGAAGGCTCTTCTTTCCTTGATAAACTCCTCCAAACAATTTGGGCCACCTTCTGAATTCTTTGATGAGTTTTAAGACAACTTAACTTTCCGATTGTGTCTGTAAATCTGCTGAGAAGATATTTTCTTTCCTTTATAAATTCCTCCAGACAATTTGGTAACTTTTTGTATTCTTTGATGGTGTTTCAAATTTCCAATAGTTTCTTCCAATAAATTTGATACAATTTTTCTAGTTTCTTCCACCCATGGTAATGTAGATAACATTAAAATAACTTCTACATTTCTTCATCTTTTCTGAATATTTTTGTCCATCATTAATATTTGATTACTGCAGGACTACTTTTTCGTTCTTAGTTATTCTCATTTGGGAATACTCGTACACATTTTAGGTGATCATTTTAGGTTTCTTGTGCCCAACAGCTAATGAAATTTACATACTGCTAGGAGGATGACTATTTTGGTAGTGTCTATAGTCAGAACCCATGAAGATGTGGTGGAAACCGCTAACATGGCGACACTAAAATTTCTTTGTAGTATATATAAATAGGTCCGACTTTTTGAGTTTGAAGTCTTCAAGGTGACATGATAGTAGCTTAATTTCTTCCGGGTCCGTGTGTATAATTTGGTTCAATTTAGATGAAGATTTACGGCGGCAATTTTATTTATTGATAACATTGATGCAGTTTTGTAAATATCTTTCTATATTAATTGTAAAGTTGGTTGTTTCTTGATGTTTTTGATCAATCCTTCCAGTAATTGGGAAGAAAATTATCGCACGCAATAATAATTACTTTTCGGGTAAGTGATCGTCATCGATTAGCAATTATTGTTCGTAAAGTTGGTTGTTGGCAATAATGTATCTCTAGCGGTGTGGACTCGTGTCATATTAGGAAGGATATGTCGCAAGGGATTGATTTGGAGTAGTAATTTGTGATGAAATAACTAGGTTATTAGTTTTTTTTATTATGCTCACCCTCCCTCGTGTTTCTCTTCTTTACGTGCAGATGTAAGTTGTATAGTGTATCACAGGAATTGTTCTTTAAGAGGCACATTTATTATTGTACGTTACTTCTATCTTGTACGCAGTTATTGTTTCTTGATTATTACAATATTGGGCATGCCAAGATCCGTTTTGGGTTGTAACTCCATTGAAGATTCATAAATCGGGCTGGCAACTATTTTGTTCATTATCTTCTTGTTAGTCCTCATAATATAAAATGATAATATGTTCTCTGTAGTAGCAGCGGTTTTCACTTCTGGTGTTGTTTTTAGGACATGAATTTTATATTGTATATTATTTTTATGATGTATACATTTGATATAGTTCCTTATTCTATAAATTGGTATCTCTATTGACAGCATTTTTTTATAAAAAAACGCTGTATATTTTTTCTCGTTTTATTTGTCCCCATCTATGGGCATTAGCCTTAGGATTGGTCATTGGATATTTTTCGTATGCTTCAGTTTCTTATTTATTTAGATTTATATCGAATTGAACAATTGTGGCTAATTATAATTTTTATCATAAGGCACACTAGCTGTGTCACAATTGTATCAATTAGTGTTACGTAAGTATCTTATACTAAACATTTGCCATGCTCTCTAAATTTTCCCTCGTCCATAACGGGCAGTAATATTCTAAATTATTTTTCGAAATCTCTCAAGTTTACCTCTTCAGTAGCCTTCAGCTACTCAACCCTTCCAGCGTCTAAGTCGCTTCAAATCGTAGGCTTTACGCCTTTAGCTTAAGCAGATTTAGAGAATTTAATTATGTTTATTGTTGTCCCCAATCATAGGATATAATTTTTATTCGTTTCTGTTATCATGGGAAATTCCTGTTAAGCACCTCCATTATTGGAGTTTTAAAAATGTAATGGTTTTTCCTAGTCACAGGACATTTTTGGAGTTTATTTAGTTTTCTATCTCGGAATTTTGCAGTAACAAACCGTCATAGAAACATTTTATTTGGTTTAACATCGCATGTCATTGTTTAAATTGTTAGAATTGCTGTATGTGCGGTAATTTCCATTCTATAAACAATTTTAATTGACGCAATTGATAAGTCAACAAAGCGATAATTATTGAGGCAGTCGACGTCCCGTTTATCTGCATGCTTTAAATTATTATAATAAATTTCGTGTCTTTCGGCTCCTCTAATCCATACTGCCAAGGTAACATTCATTCGTATTGGTAAGACGTAAGTTTCATCGATATTATTTGGTGTTATGGTGCAGTGTGGTGATGGCGTTCATAAGAAGTCTTCAAGTCTCGATCTGCATAGCTCCAACATGGGCCCTCTCAACGTATGACTCTCCAAGCACAATTGTTTACTCGACGCGGACTATTTGTTTACTTATTTAAATCTTGCAGTGACCGCACGATCGAGGATATGACCGGATCCTGAAGCACGACTGCCCCGGCACAAACTAACGTCCAATATGCAAGTCCCAGTGCAGCGAAGCCCGGCACTCCTCCACAGACGGACCCAATTACTTCCCGATTACTTTTAAGCACTCGTCGCGGTTTCTATGTTAAATAGGTGGTTTTCAGCCCAATCTCCCAAGTAGGTTAAATTTGGACACGGGTGACAACAAGGTACGAACCCTGAAATCCGCACCGGTGCTATCTCACTCCGATACTAACCTTCGACGATGGACCTTCCATTTTTCTTCTCTTTACATCTACAACAGAAACAAAATTTGATAACAAAAATGTTAACAGAAAATAAGAAGATAATATAAAAACAATACTTTTATTAGTGCTATCAAAATACTGTTAATGACATTCTTTGTGCACATAAGAATTTGTTAGTTTGAATGGTGCTTTTGTCAGCTGAACAAAATTTAATCAACGTACCTCTATCAGGGTCGTTGGTCTCCTGGTTGTGCTTCGAGTTGCTCGAGCTGGAGCCGTTGTTAATGCCGATCTCGCGGTCATCTAGTCGAATGTCTCTGTAGTAGTGGGATCCGCGCTCTTCGTAGTACCTCTCGCTTTGGCTCCGGTCCGTGGAATATCTTAGTTCGTCCTTTGGGCTTACCATCTCAATGTACCTCTCTTCCTGCAAGTACAATAATATTTTAAACAAACTATAATATACATTTTAGATCGACAAATTAACGGTTA
The DNA here is from genome assembly GCA_951805005.1 of Othius punctulatus. Lineage (NCBI taxonomy): Eukaryota > Metazoa > Arthropoda > Insecta > Coleoptera > Staphylinidae > Othius > Othius punctulatus. The sequence goes on from OX638142.1 coordinate 78,120,061, forward strand.
TAATTTTTTTATGGATTTGAAACAATAGCAAATTTATTAATCAAAAACCTGAACCAATTTGAAAATTTTTAGAGGCAGAATAAAAGACAACAAAACAGAAAAACAGTAATTAAACATTGAATGGAAACAATATAAAAGTTCTCAGCTTGCATGTTAAATTTGCACAATTTCGTTATTTTTGAAAATATCAAAAATGTACAAGATATTGTACAGTAAATTAGGCATATGACTCATAAACTTACCCTATACGGTCTCTCATCTTTACTGGAAATTTTCTCGTCTTTACGGTCTCGCCGTTTCTCTCTTTCACGCTCACGGTCTCTGTCCAAATCATCTCGCTTTTCCTCTTTCCTATGCTTGTCTCTCAAGTCCTCCTTCGGGGGCCTGTCTTTCTCAGTCGACCTTTCTTTAGACCTGAAACACGAACATCATTGTAACACACAAATAAAGCACTAAATTTACAGATTACAAAAAAGTGACAGCTATTCAAAATTTCCAACTTAAACAATTTTCTGATTCGACTGTTTTACCTTAAAAACTTCATAAAGTAAAAATGTACGCTTGTAGCTCCTGCGATACACACCAAGGGGGTTATTTAAAAAATTTGACATTCAACGCCCGTTTAGAGTGACAGTTATTCAATATTGCCAATTTCTATTTGATTGTACATTAAATTTTAAAAACTTATAAAGCAAAAATTTACACTTATGGCTTTAAGATGCACAGTAAGTAAGGGGGATTATTATTAAAAAAAATGACATTCAATACCAATTTATCCAACCGCATTTTTCCACACTTACAAATTTTCCTGTGATGAATTCTGGGATTTCCTGGATTCCTCACTGGCCTGCCGCTTTTCTTTCCTCTCGGACTTATCCCGGCTGTCCCTATTTTCCACGACTAAAACAGACATTATTAGCCTAAAAGAATGCCAAGAGCAATAATGTATACCTTTGGTATCACCATTGTGCTTTTGAAGCTCCTTTGCTGCGTCTGGTAGTCTGACATTCTAAAATTACAAGATAAGGAGACCTATTAAAAACTTCTTTTCTTGAAGTTCTCTACAGGTAAAGTTTTTTCTTGACATCTTTTTCTTGGGTTATCAAAATTGTCAATTTAAGATTTCTGAGAAACAGATACCACAATTGCTGTACGCTAAAATAACCATAAATAATGTGATGCCAGATTTGTCTGAATAGTCAAAATGAATAAAAGATCGCAGATCTTGAAACAGAACTTAGAGAAATATCCGTATTGCAAATAAATTTAGGGCATTTTATTGTACACAATTATTGGTGGTTAATCTGCTGATAAAAATTTGATGGAATTTCTGGCAATTGCTTGTGGAATACTTAAGTACATTTTTGTCTGGATTTTCTCTCTTCGCCGTCACATCGTTATTTTTATTTTTCTAAAAAGCACACAAAAGTAAAATCGGAAAGCCACTCAGAGTACAAGCACTCACCTTATCCTTCTCGGGCATATGGTGGAACTCGCCCTCGTGCATGACGTTCCCGGACGCGATCTTGTGCTTCAGCTGCCCCACGTAGCTGATGGCCAGCGTGTACAGGTCCTGCCGCGTGTTCTTCTCCTCCTCGGCCAGCCGCTCGATCTTCTTCTCGATGATCTGGCTCAGCTTAATCAGCACCGGGAAGAACGGGATGATCTTGATGAGCACAATCAGGGCATTCCTGATCTGTACGTAGTCCTTCGACTCCAGGCACGTGATCAGTGCCTTGGTCAGCTTGTAGTGCCACTTGTGGCAGACGTGCCTGTAGTTCTCGTAGCCGACCTGGTCGACACTGTCAGAGAACTGGTTGGACGCCCGGAACTTCGTCACGAAGCCCGGATAGTTGGCGCACTCCTTTTCGAAGACGTCCTTCGACTTGTGCCAACACATCAGGGTTTCCAGCATCGAGTAGAGGAAGCGGCCATACCGCATCGCCTCGTTTTCCGTGCACGAGGTTATCGAGTATGTCACATCGCAAAACAACTGAAATCATATGTGTTTACATGTAGACATAAAAATTCAGAGCCTAATAGTGAGTAATAGTTACCCTATCGTAGCATAAAACGGTGGAAAAATTAGCAGTCTTCAATGTATGGATGGTGTGCAGGAACTTGGCGCAATAAACAGCATCAATCGCTGTGAACGTGCACCTAGGGAATATGCACAGCTGGAGGAACCTGGTGATGGTGTCGTTCTTCGCCGACTTGGACACGAACCACGTGTCCTTCTCCTGCTTGAGGCGGTACAGCACCTTCTCGACGTGCTCGTGCTGCTTCCGCTTCTCGTCCTGCAGCTTCTCGATCAGCGTGTGATACCGCTCGACCTCCTTCTTGCCCTTGCTGGTGTTCGGCTCGCTGACGTTCAGGGCCAGGCTCTTTAGCTTGTTTATGGTCTGCTGGTAGGTCTCCTCTGGCACAAACAGGTCGTACATGGTCAGGGACCAGAAGCTCGACAGGAACTGGGGTGAGACGTCGTCCCACACCTTCGGTGGGTGCAGGGGGATCAAAGACTTTTGCACGGGGGTCATCACCTCGATAACCGCCTCGTAATATTTTTGCTGCTTAGTCGCTGTGGACATCTTCTTGTAGTTCGGATCGGCTTTTCTAAGCTGGTCGTATTTGATCTAGAAGTAATAAACCTTTCAATGTGTTATAACCAGGAACATTTATTACAAGTTACTGTATTAGTTTATAAGTACATTTTAATGTTGCGACATTTGAAATCTGTATGTATTCACAGTTTATTGAAAATTTGATATTTTAGTAAAAATGTCAATGATAAAAGTTTCATATATGTCCTAAAACTCGGGCAAAATTTGATAAGTCAACATCTAATTTTCACCATAAACATGACTTCATATAAAATTTTTAAAATGATTTTTTTAATAATATCAAAACCTACTATCAAATTAGTAACTTCATTATAAGTACATACGTTTATGGCATGGTTGAACATAGGTCTGGCCAAGAAGAAGGCGACCTCGTTGGGAATGTGGTACTCGAGCAGCATGGATTGTATCGAGGGCAGCCTGTTCACATACTCATCGACGGATAGCGTGGACCCGAGGAAAGTCCCGAATTGCACCAAAGTGTCCTGGCACTGATCGGACAGTTTACCAACGAGCTTCAGGTGGCTCTGCTGAGTCTCACGGTACACAATGCAGTACTTTTGCTGAGCGATCAACAAGCAGAGAGCCACGGCAAGGTTTTGGTCAGCCATTGCCTCTTTAAGCCGCTGTGATGACTTCTTTGTATTGCGCACTTGACTGAAATATCCGGCCTAAAATAAAAATTATATCAGAAAGTTATGGTTACTTAATAGTACTGAAAATAATTCATTTGTTCGCCAAGAATAGTTTTTCGCACGCTAAACATACATTTGACGTTTGGTATGAAACAGATCATTCTTAGTAAATGCCATCACAGTTTAACTACTCTAGTTTTTTATAAACGTTGAAAAATCAATACCCGATCAGATGACAGCATTTATTACGAAGAATCCATCAGAAATATACAGCATATGATATAATAACACATATTTACCTCGATCTTCAATAATTCTCCACCCGACATGGCATTTAATTGCTCCATTGTTAAATCCTCGGCCGTCTCAACTCCAGCCATTTTTTGTACTATTTCCTTCAATATGAGCAAATCCAAGCTGCAATACAACAAACAATTTTCAAATCACAGTTCATTTAGGCAACTTAACAACAAGTTAGATTTAAACATTTCTTGCGAAGAGTAAAATATAATATAATACATTTTTTTTTACAAATTTTGGATTTCCATGAATTTGGCCAATCATTACTGCAGATAATCGATTGCCAAGTTATCAAGACAATATTTTTGAAACCCTTGGTACAAATACTAACCTCTTTTGTGCTTTAAGCTGATTGGCGACATATTGTAGAAGCCCGGTAAGCTCTATATTGTACTTCTTGAAGACAGCACCGCAAAACGATGACAAGCTCTGCAACCAACTGGAAATGGAGGTGCTGTCATGCTTGACCCGCTTCTTATCAGCGTTCGCCAGGGACTCGATCAGACAAAACCCTAGCACATCGTACGACAGGTTGGTGAGATACTTGAGCGAATCGACGACCGGATGAATCAAGTTATCATACACCTGTATCTGCACCAGGACGTAGTCGAACAGGAACCCGGGCGAGCAGTGAGTCAGCTTGCCGATGATCCGGCCTGCGGGCTTGATGTTCTCCTTGCTGACGCGCTTCATGATGTTCTTGATGCGCTTCTCAGAGTCGCCGTGCTTCCTCATCAGGTCCGGGTAGATCGTGTAAGTCTCGTTCTTCCACCGGCTGTAGAGGCAGTACCGCGTCTGGTAGGGGTACAGCTTCAGCAGGCTCCAGATCTCCTCGGCTATCGAGCAGTTGCAGTCGAGGTACGACAGAGACGGCAGTATGGAGATGTCCAAGAGCGTGATGACGTCGTGGTAGAGCGTGTCTTTGTCAGGCGGAGGCTTCGTCGCGTCTATGTTGTCCTGCATCAGCGACAGCTTAGACAAGCGGATGATTTTGTAGAGCAGGATCGGGTCGTAGTGCAGTGAGGGGCCAAGCACTGTTAGCATTGGGATCGCCACGGTTCTCAGTTCTAGGAACGTCGTCACTTGCTTGGGCGCTAAGGAGCTGTCGTGTGGTTTGATCGACTTTCCTTGGATTTTACCCATCTTCCAATTTCTATAAGAAAATAGGTAAATATCATTGACAAACTACAAGAAATTCAGTAGTTATTTGAAAATACGTTGAGCACTATAATTTATACTGTACTGCGAATTTTAATGTTTTTTATTCCTGATCAACTGAGTAAATGGTTTAGTCTTAATTTTAATAAATTCTATCAATTGTTACGGATCCATCTGTCAGGTTCTACTGTCTTATTTGAATAAACTTGAAGTGAAGAAATTCCCCAGATTTTTAGGAAATTTGTATGATTTCAAATAGCTTACTCTCGGTAAACAGGTTCAATTATGATGTGCAGCAGCTTGCAGATGCGTGTGGCGATCGTCTCAAAGCCCACGGCGTAGTGCTCTGGCAGTCTTTGGATCAGGAGCTTGGAGTTCTCCCAGTCGCCCACCACGAGCATGGCCTCCAGCAGGTTCAGCTTCTGGTTGCCCTGGTACTTCTCAACGGGATTCTCCTTCTCTTCGGTGCTCTCCTCCTTCTCTTTGCTGCTGATGGAGATTATCGAGAGCTTCCTCACATACTCCTTGGCGTCCTTCATTTCTTTCTCCCAATCTTTTGTCATCACTTTGTCATCAGGAGTAAACTGAAAAATTGATAATGTTCGAACTAGTTTTGAAGCTAAATTAACCGGTATAAAGATCAATTTAAGCGATAATGTCCATAGGTAGCAATGAGCTCTTGCAAATTTAAAGCAAACTCAAAATATTTTTGTGTTAAAATTGTAAATTTGAGGGAAAATCTACATAATTTATAGTGATTGGATTTGATGTATAGTAATTTTCGGCTTACCCAAATATAAATATCATCTAAGGAAATAATCCCGTGTTGTAATAAATGCGCGGTCAGAATATATAGACTGTGCGGCACGACGTTATCAGTGTTCTTCTGCAAGGTGAACTTTGAGCCGAGCACCTCGCAGATCGTTTTGGCGTCGCTCATGTACGACCGGATCAGGGGTATAAATAGGTGCGTGTCACGAGGCTTGTTCTCGAAGCTCTCTAGGATGATGTCGAGCACCCGGTTTGGGTCCAAGTTGAAGCAACCTACGAAAAAATCAGAGTGAGACAACCACCTTTAACTGCATCAAAGCTAGGCCATGCCAAAAATGTATATTGTAGGTTACGTGAAATGTGATAGACATGTCCAGAACAAGTGACATATAGCAGTGTATTACCTCAAACACATGAAAAATGTTAAAAAGTTGCCAACTGAAAATTATGACAGCGTTCTGGACATCTCTACTGCAAATATGTGATTGTAGTGTGGTTAAAATTCTAAATCGTTGCAAAATTAACTTGGCACTACTATCAATACAATTGTCATAAATATGTTTGACATATTTTGAATCTATCATAGATTCAATTTGATCAAATCAATTGAATATCAATTTGACATCTATTAAAGTTCATGCATGCAACTTGACAATTAAATATCTCAGACGAGTTTGGCGAGAATAGATCGTGAACTGTGTTTAACTGACCTTATGTTTGAAGTATGGAAAAATGTTTTTTACAAAATTCTCTTCATAATGAAGTCAGCAGTACTCACCTATTAACGATTGCACTACGTCCAATAATTTCTCATGCGTCATCTGCTCGTTGAAATCCTGATTGAGTTCTGTGATCAGCTTTGCAAAGCCCTCACTCTCCTCACGGAAGAGATTGAATTTTCGTTGTTTGTAACTGAAACGAATTAACGAAATCATTTTTAGATGTAGAAATAAGAAAAAGTAGCAAGAAATGTAAAGACGGCATAACAATAGTGAACAGCATTTTTTAGCACTGACTTAATTGTCGTACATCAGTTATATTTTTTTATGCGTGATAGATGCATTCAAGTAATTTTTTGATAGATTATTGCGATCTTTAGTTATTATTGTTTATACAATAGATTGAAATGGACAACACAAAATCTAATAGTGAAAATAGTACATATACTACTATAATAATAATAACAATAAAATGTACTAAATGTTAGAGTAAATGTAAAGGAGATGGAAGTGATAAGGAAGCATTTAAAATTAAGTATGTGTAATGTATTATAATAATAATTATTATTATGTAACAAGCGGCAATGCCAAAATAAAGGATAATAATAATAATGATAATAATACTAAATGTTAGAGCCCCTCAAAACAATCACTTACTAATTTTTTAAGTGAGGCAGTCTAGGCACTGTTTAGTTTTTGCACAATTTTATCTTCCTTTGAAATGTATACTGGAATTCAAAAGAACATTATCTTCGAGATAATGTATTGTGCTTTAAAGATGGGGTCTTTCCAAAATCAAGGATAAGTTATTTGCCAGATAAACATAATCACAGAGAGATTCAAAACGACCTGTCAGATGCGTTTCTTGGTGTTTTGGTGGAAACTAATTCATAAACCGGTTGAAGAATTTTCATGTTACGATAATTTAGGTTTACCTAATAAACTATTTGTATCTTGTTTTACTATTGGTTTATTTAACAACTGCTATGGTGAATTACCGTCCAGTTATGAACTTTTTATTAGATAATGGGGGCGAATCTAAGATTTTGCAACATTACTTACAGATTCTCCTTCAACTTTTGCGGTTAATTTCCAATCAATTTTCATTTCATTTGGGACACCCTGTATTTATATGACAGCAAAGTATTTTGTACTTTATAACTTTGGCTACAATTCGAATACTTACTATAACTTAGTCTTAACTTTAATGAACTTTGTGTAGAAGCTGCGGTTCTTGAGTATGCCGACCTCCTGCAGCGTGTCGATCTCGAGCCGCTCCTTAAGCAGCTTGTCGGAGAGGAATTTGTCGCACTCCTTGACGATGTAGCAGAAGTTCATGCGCTCCTTGGTGTCCTCGCCCTGCGTGTCTGAGGTCTCGGCGTCCGATATGTTCAGTATGTCGAGGATGATGGAGGGAACATCGTTGTGCAGAGCGACGAGCTCCTGCAGAGTGGCCACCACCGCCTCCTTCTTGATGTGCCCATGGATACCGCTCGAGATAAGCTCGTTGATGTTGGCCGATATCCGGCTCGTCTTGCCCTGCTTGTCGAAGATTGGGCTCCGCATGTCATCCTTGATCAGCTGAATGCACTGCTTCGTACTAAAAAAGTCATTATAACAATTACTTGGTAATTTGTTTTGCATTAAAAACGTTTTGGGCGAAGACATCAAAGTCAATGATGAGAATAACTAAACATCATTCACGATTTATTTATCCAGTAGTAGGTCATGTTAATAAGTTACTGTATTATCAAAAATTTTAATGAACATTACAATTTGCATAGATAGATTGAATAGCTATCACGGGAAGCCTAGAATAAGGTTTATTATGGTGCCATCTGATAACCATGATAACTGAAAATAATAAACAGCTTGAAGGCTATGACCTGAATTGATGGCGGGAGTTTGTTACAACGCAAGATAAGTACCTACACTGAAAATGTATGAAAGCTATGCAAATTCGACAATTCCACAATACTCTTGCACTTGTACCACAAAAGGGAATGAATGTGCAAGCAAAAAAACTTCTTCCACAAGAAAACCCTTTAACTCGCCCGGAAATGCGAACGAAATTGTAGCGAGTGGAGGTTACGTGGGGCCCCCGGTTGCCACCAGGACCGAGGGCCGGGGGGGCTCAGCAACAACACGACGAGGTTTTTACCGTAAACGACGCGTTTTGTTTGTAAACCACGAGTTAACGCTTGGGAGCGCGTTTGCGATACTCGGCGTCCGCTTGCGTTTCCGGCTGTTCCATTGATTAGGCTAGGGGGGCCGAGCCCCGGCGATCTACTCACAATTCATTCTTTCCAGTTTTATCCCAGTTTTTCCAAATCTCCGGAGACAAAACATCAGCCATTTTTCTACACTTCTCGGTTTGATGTGCGAAGTGTGAGCCGCGGCGTTGCCGGAGCCGCGTTGTCATCTTGATCCACAAGAACAGCCGAAAACTTTGAAGTTACAACAGATTATATTAACAAATCATCACTTTGATGATTATTATGGTGAATTATGACTTATACATACCAATTTAAATCCAAAACATGTAGATATAGCGATTATGGTGGCATGGCATGAACAAAAAGAGAATCGTAATATGTTAGGCAACGTTGCACAATTTTCGATGTGTTAATAATTATTCGCAGAGAAAAATGTTTATTTTATTGGTTAGGACTCCATTATTTATTTAAAACGCGATTTGTGCGGTTTTTCGGCTATAATTAATCGTAATTTTGCGCTATCAGCAATGCAAGAAGCAGAAGAGAGCGGCAGGGCCGCTAAAAAGCTGCTCAAGAAGCAGCGCAAGAGTCAAGCCGTTGCCCAAAAGGAAACTGGGTTTGTTTGCTGCGATACACCAACGAAGGTATAATTAAATGCAAAATACACACTCACTTGAACTGCGATTATATTTTCCCAGCAAATTCTGCGGTAATCATTGGAATCTAATATATGAAACACGTTTTTGCGATATGTCAGTGTAGCAGTTTGCAATCCAATATACACATTTGTAATTTATATACAGGGTGATACAATATTTTTTTGACCCAACTCAAGCAACTTGCTCCATTGCCATAATATACATTAACTTGGATCGATGATAATAATAAAAATCCCAAATATAATTAACTGTATGTTTTAATTATGTAATTATGTGTATGTATTTTTAACTGTATGTTACAGAATCTGCTAATATGCAACGCCGGATTATCAAATGGACTCACCGAGGAGGTCCTGCTGGACAGCTTCCTGAAACACGGCCCGCTGCAAGGCATCGCCATGCTCCCCGGAAAATCCTGCTGCTTCATCACCTACGAGAACGCTTCGGACGCCGAGTCCGCGTACAATGCCATCAATGGGAAACTGAACATTGCCCAGGATAACAAACCCGTGTATTTGGGTTACACCGAGGGGGTTGTTAGAGCCGTGGAAATTGATTTCAATGAGAAACCACCCGGGCTCACGGTCATCCCTGATTTCATCACCGCAGTCGAGGAGGAATTGCTGCTGGCACTCAACGATTTTCAATCCGGCGGTAGCAACGCCCTCAAGCACAGACAGGTGCTGCATTATGGATATGAGTTTCGCTACGACATAAATAACGTGGATAAGGAAAAGCCATTGGATGCGAGCATTCCAGAAGCTTGTGATTTTCTGTGGGAACGCTTGGCTAATCACGATTTCGCATTTGAGACCAGTAATAAAATAATTGATGCATCTAATGAAAAGTTAACTACGAATTTTAAAAACTCTACAGATAGCTGCAGAATTAATCCTGATCAGTTAACTGTAAATGAAGATGAATCTGACGAAATATCCTTGCAATGTGTCACGAATAAACCCAACGCAGATTATGCCCCAATATTATTTAAACCCGATCAATTAACTGTAAATTACTACGAACCCGGTCATGGCATTCCTCCGCATGTAGACACACACAGTGCATTCGAGGACCCCATATTATCCCTTTCGTTAGGCTCTGGTGTGGTTATGGACTTCAGGCATTCGGATGGCCGCCACCACCCCGTGTTCCTCCCCCGACGCAGCCTTGCCATAATATCCGGAGAGAGCCGGTTCGACTGGTCGCACGGCATCACCCCGAGGAAGTACGACACGGTCCCCACACAAGTGGACAAGACAGTCCGCAAACGGGGCACCCGCACGTCCTTCACCTTCCGTACGGTCAGGCGTGGCGAATGCAATTGTCCGTATACGGGGAACTGCGACTCTTACAAGCGTGCGGCCGGGGAATTGGAGGCCGACGTCGCCGTGAAACTAGAGCGTGTGCACGTGCATGAGGTGTACGAGAGCATCGCCTCGCATTTCAGCGCCACTAGGCACACGCCGTGGCCCAACGTGCTCAATTTCGTGCGGAGCTTCAGGGCAGGCTCGGTGCTCGTCGACATCGGCTGCGGTAACGGGAAGTATCTAGGACAGAAAAAGGATGTTTTTGATGTAGGTAATTCTAAAGAGTTACGAGGGTATTTGGTTAAGTTGTTGATTTTTAGGTAGGCTGCGACACGAGCTTCGGGTTAATCGACGTGTGCAATGAGAGGGGGTTTCAGGTGTTGAACGCTAATTGCCTGCAAGTGCCTCTAAGGGATGGAAGTGCCGACGGAGTTATTAGTATAGCTGTGATACATCATTTGTCTACAGAGGTACGTTTCGTGCTCTAAAATATATTTTATAGTATTTTTAATACCCCAGCGGAATACTGTCATATATATGTTTTAATTAAGATCATGTCGAATATTGTGTCAATTTATCTGTTGGTGTTAATAAAACTTTATAACTTTGGCTATTTTTGACATTAAAAATACACGTACTTTTGGTAACTAAAAATTATCATTACAATTAAAAACTCCGCTGGGGTATTAAAAATACTATCCTTAATAATAATTATTATTTAAGGTTGTTATATTATTATTTTGTACTTACTGTTTAAAAAAAAAATATTTTATTTTATTATTTATTTATTTTATTTTGCCTGACTACTTTCGGTTAGTATATAACCATCTTCAGAGGCATGTATTTAAAGTTTATACATCTTGAATTCACTTTAATAGTAATTTTAAATTTTTATAAACATATATACATTAAATACATGCCTCTAAAGATGGTTATATACTATCCGAAACTACTCAGGCGAAATAAAATAAATAAATAATAAAATAAAATAAAAATAATACATACATGTAAATTTATGGATAAAACCTTTAACTTAATAATAATTATATTAATTTTCCTTAATAAGGAAAAATAATTTTCTTTAAAATTAATCATAAATTAGACAAAACATCAATTGTTCCAATAACCTCATTAAAACTATTTTATTTCTTTTTTATTGTAGGCGAGGAGGAAACAAGCGATAAGAGAAATGGTCAGAATCCTACGCCTTAACGGCCTCGCCCTAATCTACGTCTGGGCAAAGGACCAGTGCAGGAACGACAAGTCGAGCTACATAAAGCAAGACAGGAAGAACAGAAAGCAAGAGAGCGATGCAGTCGGCAAGCCAGCCGTGAAGAACGTGGCCGTCGGCGAGGGGTTGGCCCTGCCGGTGCACAACAACCGCAAGCAGTTCCAGCACCGCGACTTGCTCGTGCCATGGAAACTGAAGAAGGATAACAAAGTGGGGGACGAATTCCTAAGGTATTACCACGTATTCGAAGAGGGCGAGCTGGAGGCGCTGTGCAAGTCGCTTGAAGAGGTCAAAGTTGTGAATAGTTACTACGAGCAGGGGAATTGGTGTGTGGTTTTTAGAAAAAAGACGTGAGAGGACGAAGAAAAAGATGTTAATCGAACGGAGTGGTAAATTACGCAATGACTTTTGTAAATATTATGTAAGCTGTTCAAATCATTCAATATGTGATAATTGTAAAGATTTAAAGGTGTAAATACATTTTTATATGTAAAAAAATTGTAATACAATATTTTTACACATGTTTAAATTTTATTATTGATTATATTGAAGATTGTAATGTATATAATTTTGGAAGAAATTTTGAAAGTGAAAAGGATTTTTTTAGAAATTCTCTTCTTGAGATTGTTCTTGTTGTGTGATAGATTGTTTAAGTAATTGCATTAAGTTTTTCAGCTGATATTAAATGTTCCATTTTTTAATAAAGAAATTTTTTACATATGATTTTTAAGATCGCTTAATAATTCGTTGAAGAAACTTTGGTTGTTTAACGTTTTCATTTCTGATATAACCAAAATAATCTTAATACCCATTAAACTCACATACTTAATTTAGCTTATTGCTAATTTTACCAACTAAAGATTTTATAATAACCAGAGTAAATTATTATCAAGATTACCTTGTGTGCTTCTAATGCTAAAAGTGCAAAAAAAAAACTTTGTAATTGTGGTAATCTTGTGTCTAATTCGGCCTGAAGAACTGCAGCAAGTTTGTATACGAATACTGCTCCAATGTTTCCAAGAGCTTCGGTATCTTGGACTTCACATCAACGCCTTTGAATTTGTGATAATCAACATACAGATCCGTTATAATTCCTGAAACGTTTATGCATCCATTGAGGCTTCTTTTCAAGTTTAAACGACTTGTAACTTACCATAAAGCCTATCGAGGTATGATGGCTGCACATTAAACTCTTCCCGCAATTCCTTCTCATTCTGCAGCAGATTTCGGTAGTTTTCGGTGAGGCACGAGATCGACTGCTCATCGTTGATCTCCAACTCATGGAGGGCATTTATCAATGATACTTTCTTGCTCAGCTGCATGTGACTGTTCAGTTTCGGGTCGATTATTGTAAGGACGTGATTTATACTATCATCATTAATAGCTAGAATCACACAATCCTTCCAATTATACATACATATACATGTAATACAATGGCATATTGATGATATATTTATAATATAAACACCGTTCACGTCTATTCTTGCCAAAGTTGTGATATTTTATTATTGCAGGAATGATATTTGATTAGACGTCAAAAGGTGACAATTTTATGATAGTTGAATTAACACTAAACTGTACATGCACTTACACGCGCTGATCTCGAATTTGATATTCTTCTTGGTGGCCTCCTTGCTCAGGTACTCTTTCAGGATCGATATTGTGGAGATGTTGTCCGATTTAAACGTCCCCTCCCCTTTGCTGAAAAAACAATTCGTTACTTGCACGTCCTCGTGATGGTGTCAGGCTGTCCGTACACGTATTTGCACTGCAGCGTGGTGTCCAGAAGGGTCGACTGGAAGTTGAGCACTGTGTCCTCGTTGAGGCTCGGCTTGTCGGGCACCTCGGGCAGGCAGTTGCTAATCCAGGTGTGTATCTCTGCCAGGCTGAACGGGCCTTTAACCGTCAGCGAATTGTACGGCCTGAGGGTTGAGAGTATAATAAATTGTGTGATAGTGAATAGTGAAATGGATCGCTATGCAGTTTTTTTTGGTTCTTAATGTCTCATTATACTGTAGTTGTATACAGTAAGTTTCTTATAAAAGTTTAAATAGCCAATATGTATATTTTTAAATGTTAATGCCCAGAGAAATGCCCTTGCCACAACAAAAATAAAAAACATCTTTTATAAAAAAATCGGTAAATAGCTATTTATGGTATAAGTGCTTTATTCACGTGTATCATATAAGATTTTTTCCAATTCATTATCAGAATAGAAGAATTTGCGTGAAGTGTCACATTGTCACTATTTTTTTACTTTTTTCACATTATCAATGGTTATAGTGAATAAAGTGAAAATGTAGTTTTAACGATGAGATTCAATATACATTCAATGAGCATTTTAATAATGCGAATTGGAAAATAGCTATTTATGGTATAAGTGAATAAAGATGAATGTTATCCACAAAACTATACTTTAGCATACGAGGTGAATCTGAGTGTGATAATGTTTTTGTATCACACAATATTATTTCCAATTTTGTTATCAGATTTTCAAACAAAATTATTGCTTAGGTAATTTATAAATTCATAAATGTAGTACTCAAATATCAAGTAAATACAGAATATTGCTTTTTTGTTCAACTTAATAGCGTAATTTTACCTGTTTTCTTCAAAGTTATGTATTCTCAGATGTAGAGACAGCGGCTTTATCTCGTACTGGCGCAGTTGGCAGAATTTTGGTTGAATTAATGGCGTCACATAAGCTTGCAGAGTGCCATACTGCCCTTCGATTGTGCGAATCTTCACCTCCAAGCGGTTAGTGTTTATCTGGCAGCGATACGTGGCAAGTAGATAGTTGCCTTTCTAAAATATGAAAAGAAATCAAAGATTAAATCGTTTCAAAGGGTTTGTATAAAATCAATTTTGAATTCTTGAAAACAAAAACAATTAATTCTTAATATCTCAACTTTTAATAATATAAATAATTAAAAATATTAGTCCTGTAAACTAAAAATATTTATTTTTAAAAACTAATTAATTTAAAATTAAACTGTTTGAATTAATTTCTTTCTTAAAAAACTTCACCTGAGGATCGGCTTCACTGTAACTAACGACCGCCGAATTTTTCTCAACATCGAGCAGATCTAACGGCACATCACTTTGCAGGAGCACATTATCAATTGCAGTGGGCACTTCTAGAGTCAATGTGTACGATGCACCGGCCTTCGAAAGCACCAACTACAAAGAAATTTTAGTCATTTATTATCACTACAGAGTGGAGATTATTTTCCTATGCAACTAATTTTTTTATCAGATGTTTTTCATTGTATTAGATGATTTTAGCTGATATTCCAAATGTGGAAACTGTAATTTGTTCCATACTTTGCCTGAAGAATCCACACTGTGGCGAAACAATTGTTGTGAAAATAACTCAATACATATTTGAACGTTTTTTAGAAAGTCTAATTTTTTTGTGAAGTTTAAAAGTGATTTTTTTTATTTTCTATGAAAACGTGTTTGCCTAGCAATCATCTAAATAAAGTCTTTCGTGAGTCAACAGGACGAGCGTTGTTATATTTTCCATGAATTGCTAAAAATCAAAATCACGTTAGAATTTTAGACATTCAAAAAGTACCCATTAAAAAAAATTGCTCCAATACAATTTAATTAGAATATTGACTTAAAATGCTACACACATTTAATGACATTAAAAATTTTATTTTTGTATATTTGACTCTGTATTCTGCTCTGTGAATCTAAATACAATAAATGATACTATTATTGTTTAAATACTTGATTCTTTGGATTTGGATTTTGGAATTTTGAAACACGAGTTAAATTATGATTGGCGTTTAAAAATAATACTTGTTGTCATGTTGAGGGGGCTACATAGAGGGCCATACTCACAGAGTCTTTAATCTTCAGTGCAGGAATTGCGGAGAGGTCATCTAAAAAGCTGCGCGTTAAAGACTGATATTTATCGCGCTCCTTGACTAAACTTGTTTGAAGCTCCTCAATTTCGTTTCTAAAAATATAAAAAAATTTCAATACTAAATTTATATATGAAAAGTTTATATTTGACGTCGCATAAAAGTTTTTAACCTTCGAACTAATCAAACCACGAACGCCTATGGGGTGACATGTTTAGAAACAATAAACTGCTGCTTACAAGCAACATAATAAATTAAAATTCTCTAAATCTACTAAAATTACTAATCACGTGGTCTTTGAGTTTTTTTGGCTCTGTACTATTTATTTATTTTCCTTCTTTAGATTGATTATTAATATTTTGTAGTTTTCATGCTTAATAAGCATGTTTTATCAAGTAAAGTTATAAACTACATTTGCGACATTAATTACCTCAACTTCACAATCTTCTGGCTGGTGTCCGAGGAGAAAATGTAATTCCCATTGGTGCTGTCTCCACCGACATTTTTATCCGTAGGCTCGGTGGTAAGGCCGAATATTCGTCCTGTGTACGTGGAAACTACGATCTCATCGTATCCAATGTTTCCTACAATCCCGCTCTGCAAAGATGTGACGCTTTCATTGCAGTTCTGGAAATAAAAATAAGTCTGTTATATAAATTAAAGAAAAAAAATTAAATTATAAATAAATAAAAATAAAAAGCAGAGCACTTTATGTATGCGAAATTTTCTCTGCATAAATTATTAATTATATTCAGTGGCGTGTTATGGCTTCATGGAGCCCTGGGCAAATTTGAATTTGGGAACCCGGAATTTTTATTGTTATTGTTATTTTTTTTTTATTGCATTAAATAATACAAGAAAAAAATTTATTTGAACTCTGAACTCTGAAGTTTTTTACACTGAACTCTTCGCTTGTCTGAAGTACGAAACCTTATTATTATTTTCTATTATTTGCACTAATTTCTTTTCATAAAAAGGTCCTCCCCGGCGGGGAATCGAACCCCGGTCTCCCGCGTGACAGGCGGGGATACTTACCACTATACTACCCAGACTTCTGTTATTACCCAGACTGTTATTACCCACTTATTGTTATTTGACTGTTATTACCCAGACTTCCCAGGTTTTGGTGAGACACATGGGCAAAGAGAAGTGATATTCCGGCTGTGATATAATTGTTGTGTGAGTCCCGTTTACAATTTTATTTATACAATTTTAATCTGTTTGTGACGTACCTTATACATCAATTATTTTAACGTGTTTGTTTGTACCTTATACATGAATTTTAATCTGTATGTGCTGTTTCCATTGTGATATTAGTTTTAAGGCCACATTTATTGAATTATTGTTACTTACTGACGAAATGTCAAATTTACTATTGAGTGAATTTGAGCAAATAAAGAGAATATACTACCGAGGACTTGTGAAGTTCACCCGCGCTTGCAGTTTTTACGATGCAAATTTCACAAATTTGTCAAAATTTTACCTTTAAAAAATGTTTTAAATGTTTAAAATTCAACAAAATATTTCGAAAATTTGACTTTCACCGAATGCTTTTTGATGAAACACAATAAAAATAACATTTAATATTCCACAAATGCATCATAATTTTCTGGAAATTATTGGAATATTTGACAATTCGAAATTTAGACCACAACGAAATTATAATATCTCAAAAACATCAATTTTCACAATATTTTGTTGAATTTTCATAAAATTTCGACAAATTTGTGAAATCGTAAAAACTGCCAGCATGGGTAAACTCACAAGTCCTCGGTAGTATAGTGGTAAGTATCCCCGCCTGTCACGCGGGAGACCGGGGTTCGATTCCCCGCCGGGGAGGACCTTTTTAACTAAACGATTGCAAGCATAATAAAATAAGCATTCCCGAAAGGACAATTCAAACTACTTGTGACTAAGATTTCTTTGGCAATACTGTTGAGAAAATTCAGGACGAATTTTTATTATCTATTTCTTTCAGATTCCCATACAAATTTTATGTTATGTTGCTTTAGTCTGAAAGTAGTAGCATAATTAAAGTCATATAACATTACCGGGATGATCTATACCTAACCTAGCATAACCTTACCTAACAGAATTAAAGTCAAACATTAATTTCAGAAACACTGTACTTTTGTTTTTACACATATATGTTTAAAAGATTACTAACAATAAAATCAAATAAATTTATGAAACCTAATACTCACATAAACGAAAATCATAACAGACCGATCCAGCACATCCGCAATGTTAACAGTGTAAACCTCGATGTTCCCGTCGTTCCTGCCGACAATCAAATTATTCACTCCGTCCTTGGTAAAATCATAGCTGTTGACACATGAAATTGCACTGCCGTTCTTCTCATTGGAAAGAAGCCATCTCCCGAAAGTATGCGACCTGAAATCCATCGACATTTTTCAAGTACATTCCCACAAACACCCTCCGAAATTTAAAATCGTGGTTACATTATGAATGACATGAGGTCATCTTGAATAGTTTACATGCAGCAAGGAAACGGTAGATGAGTACCAGTTCAAAATGTTATGCACTGCTGCATATTTTTTTGTGATTGCTAGTTAAAATTAATGGGAAACTGTGCACAAATTTTTGAAAAATCAGTACATTTGTACTGTAAGTTTGTGGTAAAAATCAATGGGTACAAGAACACTTTTATATTAATATAACCTAACCTAACCTAAATAATTATATCGTAAAATATCTGCACATCTTAGGAAACACTGTATAAACATCTGGTTATTTCATAATTTAATTTAATTTTAATTTCATATTTATTTCATTTTATATCATCATTATTTAATTTCTCTGGTATCTTAATTAGTTTTACTTGCGTTTAGCTCACCTTTCCAAATCCAAAATGCCTATCCTTCCATCCACCGTTCCAAAGAGCACATGCTTCTTTCCATCGTTTTCATGTACGTGCAGTATCGTCGGTGAGCTATCGATTTCGATGCTGTGGGTGACTCTGGCGTGCTCTAAACTGCGGATCATTCGTCCCTCACACGCAATCAACGAGATTAGACGATAAGACTAAAAATTAAAAAGCAATCAATGCATAAAACTAATAATTTTCCAAAACTTGTGTGCTTATTATTTGAGTGTGCCATTGAAATGTGGCCCCAAAACTGAAGCCCGACTCGAAGCTCATATGTTTAAAAATTAATTTGACTCACGCGCTCGAGACTTAAGGCGATCACATCAACGATGCGGTCGCCGCACAGGTAAGAGCCGATGTCCTTGCAGTCCCTGTAGTGGTTGTAGATGTGCTTTCCGCATATGAACAGGTCGTTTCCGAGGACGTACCTGCAAAATGAGACTTAGATCCTCAAACTGGGGCATGCGAGGGCTACGAACATTGAGGTGATCTCCTCCGTTAGGTTCGTGTCGAAGCTGAGGAACAGTTTTCCCTTCTTTGTGAAGCCCCGCACCTCGTTCTCAGAGGCAATGAATATTTTGTCGGTCGGCGTGCCTGTAACAATTAAAATAACACGTAGAATAGAATAGTGGGCCGGTTAAGCATCCCTTGCACAGCCGAGAGGTACAATGTTCAAGATTATTAATATTTTCACATTTCGGGGGTAACTAATTATCGTTTATATAAGTATTACGATTCATAAATTTATTTGGTTTTATTGTTAATAAAATTTTATACATTTGTATAAAAGTAAAAGTACAGTGTTTCTGAAATGAACGTGGTTAGGTTAGGTTAAGACCTAACCATATACATAGATCTTATACATAGATCATTCGGGTAACGTTACATAACATTAACCGACACTTGCCACTTTAAAAATAAAGCAACATAATATGAAATTTAGTATAGAAATATTTAAAAGAAAGGAAATAGCCAATAAAGATGCGTCCTGAATTTTCTCCACCGTATTGTCATAAATATTTACAACACAAGTTATTTACAATTGTTCTCTCAGGAATGTTTATTTCTACGCTTGTAATCGTTAAGTTAAAAAGGTCCTCCCCGGCGGGGAATCGAACCCCGGTCTCCCGCGTGACAGGCGGGGATACTTACCACTATACTACCATCCAGCCGAACTGCAGTGTCCAGAGCTCGCTTCGGAGATGCCGTGACCTGGACGGCCAGGTCAGAAAAATCATGGTGGCCGAAAACATCAAAACGAGGCCAACATCGAACCAGCGGGCATACCTCCCACACAACATCGGTGGGCTCGGTTTCCGAACCATCGAAGTGGAAACCGAGATCCAATTTGTTAGAAGGTATGCCTACTTGGCGACGCACCCCGACATGAAGGAGACCCTGGATAGGTGCAAGAAATTGACGAGGGGAGGATGTAGGACGCCCATCGGAGATTTCACGCACGTGAAGCAGAAGTATGGACTGGCGGACCTTGACGGCGAGGGTTACAAGACCTACGTGCGGACTGCAATCAAGGGAATGAAAACCAGGGACAGAGCTGACCGAACAGCAGACTGGGCGAAGAGCATGAGTTACCCAGGCTTAGTTCTGTCTTTGGAGGAAACCATCAGTTTCCCAGCAGCCACGTACTTTAAAACCGACTCCAAAAAACTCTCTTTCATTAACGCGGCCGCCGAAGAGCAGCTCTTCCAGCTCAACGCGAAGGCAGTCGAGGGAAGCAGGAAGTGCAGGCTTGGGTGTGGGCAAGACGAAACCACGTACCACGTCGTGTCCACATGCCCCAACACCAGCTACATTCCCCGCCACGACTACGTGGTGCACTGGCTGCTCCGGCTTATCCTGCAGTCAACGAAGGCACCAGAGGAGATCGGCAGGAATCTTCAGTTCGGGAAGGCGGTACTGAACACCGAGTACCGGGCTGGAGATAATATCATCAGAATCAGGGCCGGCCAATGCATACTGACGGAGAAGCGCCTACACCACAACAAGCCCGACGTAATGGTACAGGTCATGGGCCCGAAGGCAAAGACCTATCTCTTCGAGGTCTCTGTGCCACACCTGAAGAATTACCGTACCCAGGAAACCATCAAGCGGAAAAAATATTGCCACAACTCCGTGGACGAAGTTGACCACCGCAACGCCTCGACGATCCACAGAGACACGAACCTGGTCGACGAGATTGCGGGTAAACACAGGTGCCAGGTGGAGCTGGGCCTTCTGATTGTGGGAGTATTCGGGGAGGTTGTGGAGACCGCTGAGCACAAGAACTTTAAGAGGATGTTGCGAGAGCTGGGGGTGCCACCGTGGCAAGTAAAAAAAACGATTCAGAAGGCTGCCTATAGTGTTATTACCCAGACTTCCCAGGTTTTGGTGAGACACATGAGCAAAGAGAAGTGATATTCCGGCTGTGATATAATTGTTGTGTGAGTCCCGTTTACAATTTTATTTATACAATTTTAATCTGTTTGTGACGTACCTTATACATCAATTATTTTAACGTGTTTGTTTGTACCTTATACATGAATTTTAATCTGTATGTGCTGTTTCCACTGTGATATTAGTTTTAAGGCCATAATTATTGAATTATTGTTACTTACTGACAAAATGTCAAACTTACTATTGAGTGAATTTGAGCAAATAAAGAGAATATACTACCGAGGACTTGTGAAGTTTACCCAAGCTTGTAGTTTTTACGATGCTAATTTTACAGGTTTGTCAAAATTTTACGAAAATTCAACAAAATATTGCGAAAATATACTAACTATACAACCAAGACTCAGTTGTTACTTACTTGTAAAATGTCAAATTTATTATTGAGTAAGTTTAAACAAATAAAGAGAATATACTACTGAGGACTTAGAAACATCGATAAATAACTTTGAGATGTCAATATAATTAAGAGAACACCATTTCTATTATTATTTTCGAATGCATAATTACCTGCGGCTCCAGCTAGCTCTACAGCCGAGCACTTCGGACCGGGCAAAGTCTTGAAATGTAGCTGTACGTCTTCCTTTCTGATGGAGAACAGCTGCAAGACTCCATCGTTATCTGCTACTGCCACCTAAAGTTACACGACAAGTTCAGAAATGTCTCGTAATACAGGTGTATGCGGAATGCCTTGGGGGAGGCGAAGTGCTGAATTCTTAACCGTGCTCACTGAGAGCTTATTGTGAGGGCAAAACTGGGGGATTAAAAGTTGAATAGAGGCAGTTGCCCAGCCAACTTAAAAACCATGAGCACCCTCAGTAAGCGGCAAGGGGGTCACCAGACTAGAAACACTAGAAATGTGCCTAGTAAATTTTTTGGATGACTCGTTTGTAGACCAATAGATACTACAATGTACACAACATTGTAAAGGAATTGCCAAGGTTATTAAATAATCACCGTAAATCAAAAGGTGTTGTTAGATTTTTTAAATATTTATATATTAAATATAAATAAAAACAATTGGTTTAAGTTTCACCTTTTTTATAGAAAATCCTCTAAAAAATTGTTTCGGTTTCTCGACCATTTTCACGAGTTACTTAATAAACAAAATGTTACAATTTTTATACTCACTATTCACTCACTATTATGTGATATCTGAAAGGATAACAATTAGACGCACCTTTTGTTGGTCTTTGGGTCCCTCGATGGGTAGAAGTTTCATGCAGTTGTTTGAGTTCACACCTATTATCGTGTAGTCGACGCGGTTTAATTCCAGCTCCATTGCGGACGGCGCTCCTTGGATGCCCCAAGCGAAAACAGCAACTCGTGGAATGATCGATGGTGTTGCCACGGCAATCGGGACGCATACATGCCCAGCTTGCTGCCGTTGCTAGGAAACCGTTCAACATGTTTCTAAATAGAAACAAATAAAACTCTAGTATCATAACTAAATAATAATAATATAATAATACAATAAAATTTAAAAAAATAATAAAGTAAAGAAAGCAAAATAAATGTGAGTGAAATTTAAAAAACACAAATCCTAAATTTAATTGCGGATTATTACATAGTCCTTCATTGTCGTCATAATGAGACGTGGAATAATACTGTGCTTTGTATCATAACTAAATGATAATAATAAAATAACACAATAAAATTAAAAAAAATAATAAAGTAAAGAAAGCAAAATAAATGTGAGTGAAATTTAAAAAATACAAATCCTAAATTTAAATGCGGATTATTACATAGTCCTTCATTGTCGTCATAATGAGACGTGGAATATTACTGTGCTTTGCATTTTCTAGCGTTCATAGCAGCATAGCCACAGTGTTTTCTACTTTAAGAAACGTTTCGATTTATGGATAGCCCATAATATTATTGTTCCCTAATCATTTTGTTCATTTAGGCTCCAGGATTTTTCTTTGGCTTTCTTTACCTCTTGCTTTACATTCTTCCTTGCCTCTTGATATTCTTCAGAGTCTTCGCATCCAAAATCTCGCATGTCCCAGCTGTGGTTCTACACATTGCGCAGTCATATAGTTATTTAGTTAGTTACTTACCCTACTTTTATTCCATATAATTCCATTTTAATAATTATACAAAATGACGCCATCCCAAACTTTTGCTGATGGTTCTGTTTTAGCGTTGATCGTTGATTGAAAAATCAACAGATTTAGAATTTAATTTAAGCTGCAACCAATATTTCATGCAATCAACATGCTTGGGGTTGCATATGCAGCAAAATATTATATTTACATTAATTCAATCAAAAACCATTGTGGTGTTTATGTATAATATATATATTACTGATATCCAAACAATAAAAGCTACTTATTCAATTAATAGTTAATTTGAAAGATATTTGTGCAACATAGAAATTATAGATTAATGTATACAATTTTGTAGGTTATTTCTTGTTATTGTTTTCATTCTGGTTTTATGGTGATGATTTTTACTGGAAATATTCACATTAATTGTACGAAATCGTTTCGTGAAGATCTTAAATATTTATTCATCAAATAGGTAAATATCAGTGACCCATTGGAACTCAATTTCCTTCGTGAAAAGCAATACAGAAATTTTATAATTTGAGGTTTGCCCCAACAAATTTTAAAATAACAGCATTAATCCTGAATATTCCAGTTATTTGGATATTATTATCCAGTATTTGGTCATTGTTATGTAGAGCAAAGAAAATTTGATTTTAATTCATTTATAGGTTATATTTTATTCTAACTGGAATGTTAAAAAATATTTGTTAATTAATCAGTCTCGAGGTGCATTTTAATCAGTTTAGACTATTCTTGTCGTCTATTGCTTTAAATTTTTGCATATTTTTCAGTAAATATTACTTTAAATTTTTGCTATATTGTGCAGAAAATTCAATTTTTTGGGTTATTTTATTTTCGAATCACCCCGTACAGTGCATATTTTTGCCAATTACGTACAGTTTTCCCAATAAACACTAATGTCTGGCCTAACAATACATTTTTTAAATGAATTAATATTTACTATAATAAAATTTATATAAATTAAAATAATAATTTTATCAAATATGTTTTCAAAAATGATTTTTTTGTTTATTATGTGATTTCTGTCCAACACTAATATTGTAATAACTTTTGAACTCTTATTCTCACAATTTAGATGACCAAAGCCCAACTATTACCGAAATCATGAGCACGAAACCTGCAGTGGAGGTAGATCCCATCAAAAACGAACGCACAGGAAATGTGAGGGAGGTCGGGTCACAGGCCATTTGGAGTCTGTCATCTTGCAAGCCAGGTAATTTTTGTAGGGCTTCAAAAATTAATCGTCAATGAACATGATCAACAGAAAATGGCGATAGCTAGGATGATGAGAATTTTCATAATGAAGACTACGACTAGTCTTTTTACACTGGCAACCTCTTTTTCATAATATGAAATTATGGTTGACCCCACAGGCAGTATTTTGTGCATAAAATTAAGTACATTTCAAACCAGTCGTAAAACATTTTCAACTTGCTCGTACTAGAAAATCTTCATGTGGCTGTGGTTTTCAAGGTTTCGGGGTCGAGCAGTTGAGGGACGAGCGGATCGACACCTACTGGCAGTCTGACGGGCAGCTCCCGCACCTAGTCAACATACAGTTCCAGAGGAAAACGACCGTCAGCGACATATTCATCTTCACAGACTACAAGCTGGACGAGAGCTACACGCCCAGCCGCATTTCGATACGCGTCGGCACCCACTTCAATGACCTGCAGGAGATAGAGGTGGTCATGCTGTCAGAACCTTCAGGTGAGTAAAACCTTTGAAGAAGCAAAGGCAAAAACCTTAAAATATAATGTGCTTCAGAATTAATATTAATAATGATACATTTCTGAAGCTTTGAAGAAGCAAAGTGTAAAAACTTTAAAATTTGTGCTTCAGCATTAATATTACTAACGATACATTTCGGAAGCTGCGAAGAAGCAAAGTGTGAAATCTTTGCAATATTAGTGCTTCAGAATTAATATTAATAATGATATATTTCAGAAGCTTTGATGAAACAAAATGAAAACAAATAAGTCCAACTTGAAATATAATGTGGTTCAGAAAAATTATTATTAACAATAACATTTATAAAATCCTTTTTGATGCCTTATTTTGATTATTTGTTTTAAGGATGGGTGCACGTCCCAATTAAGGACATCAGGGACAAGCCGATCCGGATGTTCATGGTGCAAATAGCAGTGACGAGCAACCACCAGAACGGCAGGGACACGCACATGAGGCAAATCAAAATCCACAGCCCCACAGAGAGCCAGAACATTGCCATCGACAACTTTAACAATTACTCAACGGTAACATTTCAACAGTTCGCCACAATCCGTTGATAAATGCCTGCCGTGGGCCATCTGAAGACTGGAACCACCCAATATCGGCGATTCTTCAAGCATTATGTATGATACGGACGTGAATCCTAGACTTAATTATATTTAATAAAAAATTATACAATATTTTGATTGCTGTATCAGTTTTGATATACCCAACTCTAAGGTAATCAAAAATAATTGATATAATTGAGTAGAAAATGGAAAATTTCAGTGACAAAAATGACAATGACGCCATAACATTTTTTATCAAAAATATTTCCATAACATTGTTAATCAAAAATATTTCCATAAATTATTTGTTACATTTGGACACTTTCGAGCAATAATGGTGGCTGAGGTTTATGATTTGTATGATCCGCATTTATTCACTGATTACGGGAAGAAGAGGGATGTAAAATTAGGCAATTAAAACGTAAAACCTCTATTGCCTATGTATAAAAAAAATATATTGCACCAGATTAAAGTTGACCCCTGGAGAAATTGCCTGAAAACAGAAAAAAAAGCGTAAGAGATGGCGTCTGCCGGTGATTGAAGGACCAACCCACCGTTATCCACAAGCCCCATGTTCTTCATGTTGACAATCAACTCGTGGTAGTCGTCCCTCTTGAGCTCCGCCAGCGTTTTCAAGTTGAACGCCCCACCGGGGGTGCTTCCGTTGTCCCTGCAGGTGGAGATGTACTCGTGCCAGAGTTCATCGTACTGCAGGAGGTCTGGATTCCCGATCACAATAAGTAAGGCCTTGGCTCTAGTAATCGCCACATTGAATCTCTAAAAAAATTTACGAATAATTTGTTGCATTGGCAAAAGAAGAAACCAACTATTTTCAAAAAACGAAAAAAAAAACGCTATATGCTTTATTGAAAGCAAGTTGAAAAGTTTAAATAATGCAATTTTGGAAACCCAATCTTTCTTTTCTTACATACGGTTTAAGTTTAGAGCTTTAAAAGATATATACAATTCTGCAATGTTGAATTAGACTTATTAAATTAGCACAACATTCAATTAACGTACCTTTGGATTTTTTAAAAATCCCAAATGGAATTTATAATCATGTTGCACATATTCCGGCTTTGATCTCACAGTAGATATAATAATAATAGTGCGCTCTTGTCCCTGAAACTGCTCCACAGAACCGATGGAAAGATCATTCCAGTTGCGCTTCTGACATATTTTTCTGATTTTCTGCACCTAACACAATCATAATATTATTACACATTTAACCTCCAGATATTGGTCAAACATTAATCATCAATTAAAAGAATCGTTATCTATTGAAATAAGTATTTTGTATTGAGTTATAACTGTAATTTGCAACACATTAAGTGTTGCATACTAAAAATCTGTGTCCTCAAATCTTTTTGGATCAACCTGTATTTCTCTCTATTGTAACAATTACGATTCTGCTAATCAAGGATTAAGTTCATTAAAGTTTATTAAACAACAATAAATTTCCAAGTGCTCGCTGCTCTGAGCAATGATAATTAGCTATAGCAGCATAAATAGCCCGTCACTAATAATAATAATAATAAGATTAGACGTAATCTACTAACTTGCTTCCGGTAGGGCGTGATGACACCAATGTCTTTCTGCTGAATCAGCTTCCCGGACATGCGGGTGCCTATCAGCTTTTCCAAGTACTCGACGACCGCGTAGATTTCCATAACGTTAAAGAAACTAAAAACTAAACGATAAGCTAAAATTGCGGGAAAGGGGAATTGATATGGGACCTTGGCGAGTTCGCTTCCCGCTCGTCCCTGCCGAAGACGGTGTGGAACATCATGGGGAACAGCGGGTTCTTCAGGATGGGGTGCCCCAGAGCGATGTCGGACATGGCGCAACCCTTGACGACCAGCTCGCCGTCATAGAAGTTCTTGTTCGGAATCCTGAGGATCACCTCATGGGACCGGTAGTTGTTCAGCAGCTTCGTGAGCACGTCATTGTTGTAGTTGCCGCCGTGCTTCTGGTACAGGTCCAGTGTTTTCATCAGTCGCTCCAACATCGATGTCCCTAAATTAAAACAAATATGATTATCATTACTAATAACGAGAAATTAAAACAATAAAAAATTTAACAAGGAAAAAAGTACGAAAGTTTGATTAAAAACGCAAGTTGAAAATCTGTTTTAATTAGTTTTTTATATGTTCAGTAGACAATTCTGACATGGACTATAGTCTGTTTTTTTTTTATATAAAGAAACCGCTAACACTCAAATTTTTACCCACATTATAACTGCCAAAAGTGGAAATACTATAATAATACTATAATAATAATAATATTTATTTGTGAATACAAATAAATATAGTTAAAGGTTGAATAATGTTGACATGATTGATGTTATCTACTTTTTATTTATTAGACAACTTAAGAAGACTCAAATTGTCTCTCAAAAAGCAGCTAACACTTCAATTTTTACCCAAATATTCACTACAAAAGTGGAAATACATTCACAAATAAATATAGTTAATGGTTGAATAATGTTAACATGAGTGGTGTTATCTGCTTTTTATTTATTAGACAACTTCAGATGGATTGTAGCCAATCGCACAAATAAAATTCACGAAACATTACTTTGTAGTAATGTAGTTAATAAAAAAACAGATAGTAGTTCCATAAATTGTAGAAATCTCAGTCTAAATGTTATTTTAGAGATTTGCAGACTCACAAAAATGGCACAGCAATTAAGTAAAGCCACATTCCGTAAATGATATGAATAAATATTTGAAAATTGAATTTTGCACAAACATTGGGTCAATAATCTGTAAAGCTAATGAAAACTAACCGTAACCGTATCTGTCTGCTAATGTAGAATGTATGATGGGCCCGAGCTGCTTGGGATCACCCGCCAGTACCAGCTGTCCGGTAAACTTTGCAGTTTTCGATGTTAAAATGCCAGCGATGGCAATCAACGTCTCGCTCTCTGTGGCGTGTCCACTCTCATCAATGAACACGTACTGGAAGTGGTTTGGAGGCAGCCCGATGTTGTACATCCTGCAATTGCAACTCCAGAGATAAGCGGCACACGAAATTTCAGCGGTTACCTTCCAGCGGTTGTCAGCGTCGTGATCACCACACGGTACTCCATAATTGTCTTAACATCGGGATGGAAGTACTCCCCACGATTATAATTGCAATAGCGCATAACATCGTCTTTGATTTCCGAGTACGGGAAGCTGTACGAGATGTATCTCAGCATATCTGTAGTCGGGATGGAAGTCAGCCGCTCGATTATAACATTTGCCGCATTGTTTGACGGGGCGCAGACTAATATGTTCTTTGTAGGCTGCGTTTTCCATATCTAAAATTATATTATTAAATATTTCTCAAACAATGTCAAACAGTGGAAATTTAAATGCAAATTTCGTCTACCTGGAAAATGGCTTCTACTATGGTCATCGTCTTGCCTGTCCCCGGAGGCCCGAAGACCAGATAGGGTGCGGGATGCGATGTGTTGCAGAGGATGTGCCTCACCGCTCGCATCTGTTCTTCGTTCCCTGTTATCGCCGTGTTCAGCCACTTGAAGCTGCGGAATAACACTCTCTGTGAGCCGCCCGGCACAAGGGACCCCCTACTTACTTTAGGTTTTGCTGTTTCTTGGAGGTGATCTGCGCCGGGAAGAAGCACTCTGCGGAGCCGTGCGACTTGATTAATTTCACCGCCTGGTGTTCCATCTTGATGGTTGTCCGGTTATAGCCGAATGATATGTTGAACTTCTTACCCGGCAAGAAGACTTTTTCTGCGAAACTATAAGCATTTTTTTTTCAATAAATTAATCAATCGTGATTGTCCATGTATATTTTTATATCCATGTATACCACGTTTATTAATCAAAAAACCACCACCTGTTGCATTAGCTTGAATAAATCAAATTGTCACTAAATTGGCGTCATGGTGTCAGGTTGGCAATCTTACGCCTGATTTCCGCACTGTCATAAATTTTTTTAAAAAAAACGCCACTAGAAGGGAGAAATTTGTTACCTGGTTATACAAAATTAGCAATGGAAAAACTTTGTGAACGTACGACTTACGATTGACATTTTAAGTAACACAACGAGTCACTGGTACGACCTAATTGGACTGAACAATGGAAAAACGTGACATTCCCATTTTCTATTTTGTGTGTAAATTGCAATGTTGGTGATTTTTCGATTAATAAACAGAGTATAACATATCATTTGGTACCAAACGTGGAGTTTAGTAAACATTAGTGTTCTAAAAATTACATTTTACTAAGCGATAACAGAACGCTGCTTTGGTTCTTTCTGTGCACGAACGCCTTGAACACCGTCTTCGAGTCGGGCTCCTTCACGTAAACGGAGTCGCCGATTATCAGTGATGGCCTGTGCTCCGACAGCTCGGGTACCTACAAATCCGATTAAGCGAGACTCATTGGTGAGTGCCAACGAAGTGGGGAGTAATTACCTGCAGCTCAAAGAGGTGCCCCTTGGGCTTAGTCAGAGTCGCCGCCGATTCGTCGTACTTCTTGATGTCTATCTGCATCTGGTGCTCCTCTATGAACAGGAGCAGGTCAAGCATCTTCGTGTAGTTGTCTGCAGTGAGGCAGTTTTCCGAATCAGGTACTTTTAACGTTTGTCTGCACAGAGGATGGATTTATTATCGGACGAGAATAATTAGTTGTAGAACAGTTGAACTTACACTATTTTGTCACATATGGCTCTATTTTGTGGACTCAACTTCTTGGGCTTCAAACCCGAGTTTAAAACGGTGATCATATCCTTGGTTAGTTGATACGCTTCAAGCTTAATTTTTGGCTTGAAACCACCTGCAAACCTATAACTTTCATTAGTGCGGCTTTTTACATGGCATCTCATGTTGGAAATTCAGTACAGGTTCTAATTGAAGGAGTTGCTACCATCAAGTGATCCATTTAATGTGAGACTTTTTTATGTTGGTTACACAAATTAGTTGCCACTTTGTGTTTGTGACTCTAGTTTTTCTTAAATCTCAAATTATTGTGTTTTATAATTCAGTGTCTTACTGACAATAAACATACAGTGTGTCTTTTTTTAATGATTCATGAACGTCGCAATTTCTCTCGAAAGTATTAGTAAAGCAACTTACTAATTAATTAGTGTCATTAGTATTTCTCGAAAACGAAGTTATGGTTCAATATGTAGTGATTTTTATTTTGATCAACATGAAGCAACAGGTGGTGGATCATTTTTGATAATATAATACAGTCTAACCTTAAATGGATCATTCGGTATAAATTAATGGGCCATGGTATGTGGACCCAGAAGTGTTTAGTTTGCTATCTCGACTTTGCTGAATTTCGACAGCGAGTTTCAGTAGAGAAATTCGACAGTGAGTTGCAGAAGTGATTAGTTTCCTGTCTCGACTTGACAGAATTTTGAAAGTCAATTGCATTAGCGGCGCAAATACGTACTCTGGGTACTCGCCGGGAATTATGACCTCATCGATTTCCTTTACAACTGGATTGCCACGCACATACGGGGCCGACTGGTGCAAGTCATCGTACTCAGGAGGGTGACAATCGAAGTACTAAAAACGTAAATTGATAACAGGAGTTGGAATAAGCGAATTATAATAAAAACATACCAGCTGTTTAAATATCGACATCTCCACGCCCGATTTCAACAAGCCAATGACGATGGGGTAATCGTACGACCGCATCATTTTTCCGTTAACGAGCAACTTGATTGTGGCAGTGTCTGTGATCGGTGTGTCTGCCTTTGGAACCTCGGCCCACATAATTTCTACTTTAGGATTCATCTCGGTCGCTTTAGAGAAAACGACGGGCTTCAAAGACGTGTTCTTGATTTTCAGCAGCACGGTTTGCTGGGCGAAACAGTTAATGATTTCGGGTGCGTTTCCAGCCCCCGCCACCACTTCAGCAACTACTTCATCATCATTATCTTCACGCCTAGAACAAAATAGTGACCATATAATTGATTGAAACAGGCTTTTTAGTTTTTATAAATTTTGTAAATGTCTATTTTAGTTGTACACATAAAAATAAAGTGGTCCAGAATTATATGAGATTTACATAGTTACCCACTTCTAAACAATATCCTAAACGGTCTTGAAATGTATTCACTGCATTTTGGAGAAATTCAACATTCAAGTCATTGAATCGATGACTTGATACCACCAAATCATCAATAGTAAATGCTCATTGCAAGTCTTGACATAAATCAATATCATACTTATAATTTAATAATCATACTTAGCCAACAAGAAACATTTCAGCATATGACGAGACGTCCCCGTGTGCTCCTTCAGATCGAACTCATTTGCAAACCCTAAGTTACAAATAGTGCAGCTGTGCCTCTCCGTTGGTTTCTTCTTCTCTGGCTTGAAAGCGAAGCTCTGGGTGACCATGACTTTAGAAACGGGCGGCGTAATCACGTACTCTATAACAAAGCATTAGAAATCGTGTACTGCAATAAACACGACTGAACCGCTCACTAAGAAAATAACAGATGAAATGATGATTTCGGTGTGCTCACCTTCATCTTCGATTATGGCGTCCAGGAGCGATTTGTTGAAGATTATCACCGTCCTGTCGACTGGCTTCTGTATGATCTTCAGGTGCTTCAGGCACACCAGGAAGTTGCAGAAGCCGATGCGCTCCCCGCCGGTGTACGTGTGTTTTATGGCATTGTACAGTGGCCGAGCGTCCTCCTTCATCATCGAACACCCGGAAATGACGCCGTTGTTGTTGAACGTCTGCAGGCATCTCCTGATGAATTCTTGAAACGGTTGCATTAGGCAAATGTACGCAGCTCTGATGTTGTTACATAAGAAATCGGTAATCATGCAAACTTGCAAGCCCATTAGCAAAATATAAACAGGCGAGGATCAGGTAAACAACTCCTTGCTTGTTATGGTAGAAAAAATTGAAGACTAAGCGAGTTACGGTCAGAAATAGTTTCGAATTGCATGCTGCCTGGTTGATGCGCTTATTAGAGGTGCCCCCATGCAAAGCAGCTCATTTATAACCAACTGGGCACAAACAACCCCCATATGGGAGGGTTAGAGTTTCTCATGAAAACAAAATATTTCTCACCATTTTTGAGCTTCTTTTCCATATCTGAGCAAAGGTCCGCTCGTCGCGGCTGTCTGTTTGTAGGAAATTAGGGGCTTTCCCGGAGACCGACACGTCCGTACGTCTGTAATCACACGATCATTTCCGTTCGTTTATCACATTATTTGTTCGGTTTGTTTGATTCCCCGTATTCCCCTCCAAGGCCCTTCCGGCGGGAGGTTTGAAAATTAAGGGCAAGCCTTTACTGGGATTTGGAAAACGCCGAGGAAATGCGTTTTCACTTGGAAACTTGGATGTTTGTGAAGATTTTAAGGTTGCGAAACAACTGCGACAATTAATACCACAATTAATTGTTTTCCATGATTAACTACCAGATAAAAATGAACAAATAATGGTGGGAAGTTTAAACTTTAATGCGGTAAATTGATTAACTTGTAAATAACTCGTGCTAATTATTTCAAAATGTGGCAAATTTTCGTTAATATCTGCAATAATGAGTAATTATTGCATATTTTACTTATATACTATACTGCAAGAAGATAAATTTTAGTCATAGCAATAGAAACCTTCATTAATCAGATCGTAAACCATATGAAGACAGTAATGAATTCCTAATCGATTTGTAATGCATTTTGAATAATTGTATTAAAATCGCTTTTAACATGATATTTATAAAGACAAATTAATGATAGAAAACTGTCGATTTCATGCTTTCATTTATATATTCATAACCAAATACTCCTCCAATTGATACCTGTTTTTAAAATGTATAGCAATATATGTTTCTTTCTATGTTAGTATCAAACCTTTATTGATGTATTGTGACTTTATTTAAATGTGTCCACATTGTGTGTGTTCTAATTTGTATGAGATGTGTAAACTTTATGTAATGGCACGTAAATAAATTATTCTTATTCTTATTCTATTCTTATAAATTCCTCTTCCTGGCACATATAATCTATCTCAAATAATATATTTGACTATTCGCCACTTGTGATTGCCCTTTTTTGTAGTTATTTTTATTAAACGACGGCTATGATATGCTATGGCTAATTTTCAAATTACAAATAACACCTGGGGCCGAGGATGAATCTATGTCTATCTAATGTTTCTCTTCTAATCTATATGCTTCTTTCTCACATTGTAAAACCTTATCATTGAAAAAAAAAGATTTTATGCCAATTTAATTATTTAATTTGATTTTATAGGGGCCCACAGGAAAATTTTCATACGTCCCAGCGGGCCAGTCCGCCCCTGTCCCAATTTTTAACCAATCAAAAGTCTGCAATCATACTCCAAGTAACGTGAAGTACACTACGTATTGCATCAAATCTTGCGACTTTATAGGCTCTACAAACGTGAGTTTAATGCCAATTTAACTAAACTAGACTTATTTATGCTTAATTATTAATGCAATTTTAATGTTTGCTGTTCACAAGCCAAATATCAATACAAATTGAGTACAAATTGAATATATTTTTACAGGTTATATCATTTGTGCGTTGTTCACATGTATAAATCAAGCCGTTGTTTTCAAACGTTTTGCATTTGTTTCAAACTTTGTTTCAAACAATCAGCTTGTTGATTAATGATTTATTTAATGATTTAATGCTCCTGCATCATTTTCCGTGCTAATATGCGTAAGTTTTGTACTTACATTACTTTATTATTGTCTCCATTATGTTGTATAGGATCAGTTTAGCTATTTTATATCTTGCCGAAAAGTCTTGCAACAACAATTTTGTTAAACAAACCCTTTTAGGTTATATCTTTACGACGCTCCATGAAAACAATTGAGATCAAACGCAACTAGTTAAAAATTTCACTGCAATTTTAAGTTGAGCGGAATACTTGGGCCTGAATGGGTCTCTGATCATCCTGCGCTCAAGCACTGCAATTTTTACTAAAGCCGAACATTTAAGCCTGAATTTAGGGTCCCTGCGTATCCTACACTCAACCAGTACAATTTTAAGTAAAGCCGAATACTTAAGCCCGAATTGTGAATCCCTCCTTATCCTGCCTCAACCCCAACTTGAGTTTGATGCTTACACGATCCTCGCTTATTTATTCAATGATTTTAGTTCCGAAGAGCTGTAATATGGAATCCAGCTGTATCCAATGACTTATCGATTCAAAAATTTATGAGATGGCGAGTCCAATTGCAGGACACATGATGTTGACAGCTGTTGGTTCAAGTAAATCAGGAAACGTTGCTAGTAATCGCTTCAAGTGGAAAATGGAGACCGTAAGTTGCACAAGATTACTGCCTTCTTGTAGTGGCGCCACGCTCGAATAAGAGTAAGGCGATTTCCCCGCATATATCAGTGTATCAGTGCCTGTTACCCTAGTGGGAATTGTGGGAAATTAAAATCCCAGAGTACAAAAACTTACCCATTGGAAAATTACTTGGCACTAATTATTAACGTACACAAAAACTATTATCTTGCGAATTGAATTAATTTAAAACACAGCAATAAAACTTGATTTTAAACCATTGCTTGCATTACATTAACGATTTCACAAACATTTGAACAATTAAGAACGTGAACACATGAAATGACTGCATGGGACGTGCACAATGGTTAAAATGGCCAAAATAATCCACAAACTTCTCAAGTTGCTCTACCAATTCAACAGATTTATCTAAAAAAATTGAGGAAAAAACCATCAATTCCTTAAGTGGTACTAATATTTTATACTTAAAAAGAACTTGAATTGAGATATAATTTTTTGTACTCCGGTTCTATTGATAGCATTACAAGGTACAGAAATAAAATTACAGCAAGAGTCCGATAATGCAGGCATATAATTTTATTGATTTTTACAGTGAGTATAATGATTATATTACAATGTATTCAAATGAAAATACATAATTTCAGAGATAAGTCCAAAAATATACAAGGGACATCATCCTTTGAAATTTCTGGACTTTTCTGAATTAAAACAAAAATGGACCGAGGTTAATCTCTTTTTTATATTTTCAAAATATATACTTGTAACAAGTTCATTAACTAATTAAATATAATTCATCTATTATTCCTTAAGATTGAATTATAGCTTAATGATAAGATGGAATTATTTGTTTTTTTAGAAGATTAAATTTTATGGTTCGTGACTGGTTTTCAACGACTCAAATACAGGTATATAAAATTATCTGTTTTTATGGTGGGTGTTACAAGGTTTCTTTGATCATTTTAACTAAACTGTACGTTGTGAGATTTTTCTTCCTGTAAAGTTACTGGAAGATTAAAATATGCTGCGTACAAAAACTACATTCGTCCTTTTCCCACATAGCAGATTTTACTAAAAAAAACCTTTTTATTGGGAGTAGGATAATAGTTTCATCTCTATCTTTCTCTACTACACAAAATCAAGGCATCTTGTTCATCGCCGTTCTTGTGTCTAACAAAAACCTTGATGCAAATTAATTTTTATTAAATCCTTTCAGTGCCTTGCACATGGATCGTGCCTTTCCCGTCGACATGAAGTACGTAATCTACCTGCAGCTGCTCGGCTTACTTTCGTGGGACGTTTACGCTGCCCTCGATGAGGAGATTGACTACCTCACAGAAAACTTTTTCGCAAACCTGCAGGAGAACTTGATAGGTAATTATTTACTGCGTAATTGAAATCAACGTGATACTTTCGATTTTTGTCTGATTTGTCTATGTGGCTGCATTATCTATGCAATATTTTCACATTAAAAAGAAGGTGTTAATTTTAAGTATGATTTTAGGTGCCAAGACCACGGAAATACCTTATGACTTCATCGACAGACAAGTAGATAACTACCTGAAACTATTCAAGAAGACGCATGGCATAGAAAAACACCCCGCCAGGACTAAACGTGCCACCACAAACGACTACAACATCGATAGGGATAATTACGGTAAATATTTACAGCCCAAGCAAGATAAAATACGTTCTACGAATAATAAATTAATATACTGGAAAATTTACATTTTGCTTACATATAAAATAGTACATGATACTGTATTAAAAAATATAGTAGAAACTTGATCACAAAAAAATTATTAATCATAGGTTCTTTTACATGCTTTTTACATTTATTATTATTATTATTATTAGGAGCCATGGACTGATGCATAATAAATTAATATACTGGAAAATTTAAATTTTGCTTACATATAATATAGTACATGATTACTGTATTAAAAAATATAGTAGAAAGTTGATCACAAAAAAATTATTAATCAGAGGTTCTTTTACATGCTTTTTACATTTATTATTATTATTATTATTATTGTTAGGCGCCATGGACTGATACCTAATAGCGTCATTCATTGTATCCATAGAAACTAAACTTTTATTAAAGTTAACCGGAGATTGTTGGAATACATTAATTATTTGAAAAATTAATAAAATTTTAGACAAACCCTTGGACACGTCAATTTTAGTTTTCAAAAATACACATTTTGTTATAATTTATTTTTTTGTTATCAGTATTCCAGACTGTTTTGACACCATAAATTACTTCACATGGCACCATGGACCACTCCAATTGAATAACCATCTATTGACCACTCAAATTCTATAACCATTCTCTTCTTAATTAACTTTCCCGTCGACACCAAACAGCTCCTTAAAAATGAACCCCAGCTGGTGCTCCTCCAGGTATTTGTACAGCTCCCCCATGTCCATGTGATTGCTCCGTGCGCCGCTGTTTTGAAACGCGACCTCTTCGAACGACTTGAACCGAAGCGTCTTGCAATCCTCAGTCACTTTGCACACAATCCGCTTCCACGTCATCGACTTAATGGTCTGCCACCACTCGTTGCAATCCGTGGCGCGCCCTTCGATGCAGACGATGCCCGGCTTGCCCGGCATGCAGAACCCCGTCACCCCCAGCGTGTGCGCCAGCCCAAGCATCTCACGCCGTTTTGTTTTATTATAAATGTGGTGCGAGTAAATCCACAGCCTTAACAGTTTTTCATCGCCGCCACTGGTGTCCGGTTTTTCTTCCGCTGGTTCCGGTACGGGCGTCATGTACTCGCCGGCGTTCTCCTGCAGCCACGACACCATGGAGAAGATGCACGGCTCGCCGCGCTCAATGCCCGCGATGTGCCCGTTGCAATCCTTGTTGAGCTTGACGTGCTGCGACCGGTTCATGTTGTGGTTGCGGATGAAGACGTCCGGCTCCGCCTCGGGGTATTCGTGCGAGAGGTTCACGCATATCTCGAACTTCTGCTCGCTCACCGATAAGTTGATGGTGAAGTCCACGAATGGAGGGATGTGTGATGTCTCGTCGTTTATGTACTTTTTTATGAGGGATGTCACCGCGTGATCTTCGAACTTTATCTCACCCGGGTTCGAGAACATCGACTGAAGCATTTCCAGCTCGTAGAGCTGCGATTGTAGGTTCTCCTTTAACTGCGGCTCCGTTAGATTAGGCTCCTCCATGACTGAAAAGAGATTTCAATATTAGTGCATTTCTCATCTAGGAGGTTCTTAAAGTTTTTGTTGCCGCAACTATTTTGAAATTCCTCTCATCCTCGCATGTATGAATTTTTATTATGATTTTTTTGTGCAAAATAAAAAGCAGAGAAAAATGAAATTATTTGAAATGATTTTACTGTGCGAAATTAAAAGTTTTTAAATTTTCTAAAGTATCATAAACATTTTCACCAACTGCCAAAATGTTTAAATATGCCGAAAGAACTAAGTTTAAAATTTTTCTGTTCAAAATAAAAAACTATCAAATTTTCAAAAGTGTTGTAATATGCCAATATGTTTAAACGGTATGCTGAGGAAGCTGAGATTTTAAATTATTAGCAATAATTTTTCTGTTCAAAATTAAAAGCTGTGAAATTTTCTAAAGTATTGTAAGTTTTAAATGATAAGTTGACGGGTTACAACTTACAGTTTAAAAACACCATGCAAGGACAATGTTCTTGAAATATTGCGGTTGTAATAAAATAACCGAGTAGTAATCGGAAGAAATTGAAGAAAATAACATTGAGACTTTATTTTTTCAGATGTGTTTATGTTGGCCGGATTGACACCGTTAAACAGAATTGATGTTAAAAATCCAAGGGATGTCATGCTGTTTAAGCACTGCTTCAACGGAAGTGAGAAATGGTACACAGTCTCCCTAGAGCATGGAAACGAAGATCGTTTGGTGCTACATAAGTTTAATGTAAGGTGGAATGATTACTATACCAAATAAGATGACAGTTTATGGAATGCTATTGGCCCAATTCCTTCCTTATCATCGTACTAAATCGCTACCTAGTTAATTATCTTGAGCTTAATTAAGATCTGCATTTTTGATTCCAAGCATATTAGCTAAGCATGAAAGTTCTTTATATGGTATTATTTAATATTAATTAATTGATGCTGGAGCTGTTACTTGGTGATATATGGTTAAATTTAACTAAATGAAGTGTTTTTTATATTAAAAATAGTTGATATTCTTTCTGTGTTTTTAGGGTAGTGATTTCGTGCGGATAAATAGTCAAAGAGTGAACAACGGCATCAGGCTTGGGGTACACACTACGAAAAACGGCACATACATTGCGGCTGCCGAAAATTCCGAATCCGGAGAAGATTTCCTTGAAAAATCATCGGTTTACCTATTTACTCTTGAAGAGGAGCTCTTTGTCGTGCAGAAATTTGATGTTAACTTCGCCAGTGATGTATCTATTTGGTAATGGATAGGCTTTATTTGAATAAAAATTTGTTAGTAGTGCCAATATCGCAATTTCAAATGAGCGGCACTCATATTTTCAATAATTTTGATCAAAAATAAAAATTTCATATTTTAATGATTACAATTAAATTTTCAATAATTTGTTGTAAAATTTCAATTATTTTTAGCAAAATATTAATTACTAATATATGAAATAAAGTTACGCACTTTTTAAAAATTTTCAAAATTGTTTTTTAATGTTCACGACAATTGTTTCGCCACACTGTGGCTTCTTCAGGTGAAGAAATGATAAAATAATTCATTTCTTCACCTCAAGAAGCCACAGTGTGGCGAAACAATTGTCGTGAACAATAAAAAACAATTTTGAAAATTTTTACAAAGTGCGTAACTTTATTTCATACATTAGTAATTATGAATTTTCAACAAATAAAAGCCACATCGATCAATCTATTAAAATATTAATTATTACTGCGAAATTTTTAATAATTTTCATCAAAATTTCATTTATCATTTATAATATATTAAGTTTATATTATAATAGTTTTTTTTAATTGTTATTAACTAGCTAAAACATGTTATAGGGAGGATAAAGGTGAAGTGTTCATGGCGGTGGCAAAGCAAATGTCAAATACCACAGGAGAAGCTGAGTACGAGACTAAAAGTGTTATATACAAGTGGATTGACGGGCATTTTGATATTGTACAGTTTATTGACACATCGGAAGCTGTAAAAATTTCCCCGTTCTTCATTGGAAAGTCGCATTTCATAGTCATTACCAACAGGCAAAGCAATTTAGGTAAAAACAAATTATTAACTTAATTAATCTTTTAGGCCCGTATCTATAGACTGTATTTGAGCATGAGATTGACTCAAGTCATATATTTTGTTGCGTATTTTTCGTTGTGTATATGCATCAAATGCAACCCAATAATTGGCTTGAGTCTAGCCTTACTAGTTTAGTTATTTATAGTTTATTACTTAGAAATCATTGCAAATTTGAAATTATTCTAGTGAGGTATAAAATATTAATTTTATCTAAATGCATATCAGTATTAATTTTTATTGCTTTGCAGGTATATCAAATGTCCACTCGGAAATATTGGAATACGATCTAGTGACAGAAAAGTTCGTGACCTATCAGAAAATACTTACACATGGAGCCTCAGATATTAAAGTTTTCTGCTTCACAAAGGACGATAAGAAGGAGTACTTTTTAGTGGTCGCAAACACGTTTTCAAGAGGTGTGCAATATTATATAAATTAATCAAGTAAAACGTACCAAATTTTCAAATATATCTGCCAAAAATTCAATTAGTTTTACCAAAATTTAAATAGAATTGAAATTTGGCAATATTCATTGAAATTTGACAATAATTATTTAAATTGGACAATATTTATTGAAATTTGACAATAATTATTTAAATTTGACAATTATCATTTAAATTTGACAATAATCATTCACATATGACAATAATTATTAAAATTTGACACTAATCATTTAAATTGGAGAATAATCATTGAAATTTGACAATTCTTTTGTGTTTAATGCTGTCCATAATTTTAGAAAACACTGAAATTTGGACAGTAATAATTGAAAATTTTACAAAATTAATGAAAATAGGTCGCAAATGGTGTTCACCTTTAATTGTAGTCAGTAATAATTAAATTAAATGAAGAAAATAATTCTATCCTCAATTTGACTTTAGACAACTGTCAAATTATGCTATATTTTAAAAATCACGCAAGATTATGCATTTACTCTATCCGAATTGGACAAAAGTCACTAGTTGGAGATTACGAATATCGACATAATTTTAGTTTTCAATAGTTACTGATTACGAATTTCGACATAATTTCAGTTGTCAATGGTTGCTGATTACGAATACCGACATGATTTTTCAGTAACACAATTCATTATCTCTACTTTGCTGCCACTTTTTATTTCAGATTCCAATGAAACCGTCATTTACAACAGTTCCTCGATAATCTACAAATATGTTGATGGTTATTTCATCCCTTTCCAAAACTTCAAGCTGATTGGTGTTACGGAATGGCTTCCAGTTATCGTGAGCAAATTTATGACAGTAATTTGAGTAGCTGAGATGCTAATGTAAGCAATTTTAGGGCAGGCAAGGGGAGTTTGCTTTGTTTGCCGCCTGCAAGTATGAGGGATTAAAAATCTACCACTATAATGGATGGAAGTTTGTGGAGGCACAGGCGCAGTACACCGATGGCGCTTTCGGCAAGGGGATCATTGCAATGAATTCTTACGTACTCAACGATCAGCCTGTAATAGGTAAAAAAGATAATAATATATAAACTGAATGAATTATAAATAATGCTTCTTCTGGACTAAATACATACAAATACAATTTTATAAAATATTGAAATCGTCATTCCTAATTTCTGATAATAATCGGTTACAAAAAAATCGTATATGGAATAAATAAAAATAAAATTCACTACCATTTGAAAATAAACATTCAAAGAATGAATGTTTGTGTTTAGTATGGAATTTTTTTTAACTGAAATTAAAAATTTGTAATTTTAAAAATTTATTTCTTGTGTATTATAATTGCTTGTTTTTATTCTTTTATTTGTTTTAGTCGTTGCAAATTCTAACGACGATGGAGAGATGACGAATTTCTACGATTTGAATTTCAAAAAGTACAATACATTCAACGAGTTCTACGATAACTTGTTGGGCTGGTGTAAAGAGTCAATTCTAGAATTGAAGAAATCTAAGGTTGATGATGTGAAGAAGAACGATGTTCTTCAAAGCAATGCCACTGAAAATGATGACTTAGCATCGAAACCAACTTCCAATGATCAGTTGATGACAGATGGAAATGATGACGGAGTAACAGAAAGCTTGGAGCCAAGCTCAGACCAACCAACTACAAATACGATAAATGAAGATACTATGGAAAAATCGGTAATTTATTTTTGGTTTATATTTGAGCGAGTTAAGGTTTGAAACAAAGTGTAGAACTTTGAGATATTTTAGTTGCAGTTCATTTGGCTATTTATTATTGTTTAGTCTTTTTTTTTAAAGATCCACCAAAGTCACAATTTCTCTCGAAAGTATTGGTGGCAACTCTGTGAGTGTCATAAGTGTTTATCGAAAACGAGGTTATAGTTCAATATGTAGTGGTTTTTGTAGTGATTTTTGTTTTGAAGCATGTGGTGGATCTTAAAAAAAAACGCCATCTGAGCGGCAAATTTTTAAGATTTTTATTTTTAATTTTAGCGAAAGAAGCGTTCATCTGAAGAAGAGAATCTCAACCTATTTCAGCAGGAAATAAACCAGCAAATTGCAAACTTTAATGAGATAGAAACCGCCATAAAAACTGTGATGAACCCATTACAAGTGACAACAATTCCAAATGACATATTCGCAGAAAATGTAATCGTCAATGAAGAAACCCATTTTGAAACACTAATTGCTCAAAACATCAACGACATCGACGTTGCAAGTTTCCTGAGAAACGTAATTAACATAAACCATGACCTAAACATCGTGGAGCTTAATTTGCGCAGCGCAGAATTCACAAAAGCCGCCATTGAGTTCATCAACGGCCAAAACTCTAGTGACTTACTTCATACTACTGATGCACTAAATCTGATGCGACTTGAAGTTTCCGGAAGCGTCATTTTCGATAATGGGGTGCATGTTGATGGCACAGTTAACGGTTACAACATCACCAGGGACCGTATATTGTTAACCAACGGGGACCAGGTATTAACCGGCGATCTTAACGTACGAGATATTAAAGCCGATAGCGTGGAAGCGAGGTTTTTAAACAAGCTGCCTCTGCTTGACCGGCCGCAGGTGCAAGGATCCGTGCACATATCCAGCGCCGAAACCATAAGAGCCAAGAATTTAATCATCGGCGGTTTCATCAACAACATTGACGTGCCGACCCTGGACAAGTACGCGCTGAAAATGTCGGGCGACCAAGTGATTAACAGTACGTATATTTTCGATGGTCTACGGGCCAACAACATCATCACAAGCAACTTAAACGGTGCCCAAATCCCTGAGGATCTGGTGCGCATAGATGCTGGCAAGTTCAAAATAGAACAGGCCGTGCAGCTGACCGGCGGTCTCGTGAGCAAAAGCCTGAACATCACCAGGAGGCTGAATGAGATTGGCGTCAGGCTTGGGAAATTGGATGTGCTCCTGAAGGACAGCGACGGCTTGCAGAAAATCACCGGGCATAAATCTTTTGCGAACGTGCATCTGCTGAGCCCCATTAAGTTGCAAGGTAACATCAACAGAACGCAGCTCCAGTGGATGAATCCCTTCAAGGAAATCGATCAAGAGCTTCATTTGATCGGTGATTACGTTATTAATGGCAATGTCACAATTGAGAATAGTGTTGCCGTTGATGATGTGTTAACCAGTGGAAAAGAGTATTCATTGAAGAAGCTGTCCGAGGACGGATTGCGTGTGCTTGAGGATGCAGTTCCAGTGCACTTAAAGTTTACACAACAATTAAATGTAAGATTTTGGTTATTAAATACTTCTTGGAGCATTTTAAAAATATTATTTCTTACGGTGTTAACTAATTCCTCTTATTTTTTTTAGGTACAGGAAATATTTGCGGACAAAATAAACAATCAGGATCCGCATTCATGGATTGTAAACGGTAGAAACGAGACACAGTACATCAAGGGATGGAAGACTTTTGAAGGTGACTTGCATATAACGGGGCGTACAAATTTAGTAACCGTCAATGGTATTAATGTGCCCGAGATGGACGCCGACATCATGAAGATCGAGGGGAATCAGGTGGTCAATGGAAAACATCACATACAGAACATGAACGCCGATAGGTATATAAATTTAATGATGTAACTTAGAACACTGATTAGTTTTATCTCAATTATCCAACTTGCTAAGATACAATGTTGTGAAAATTTAACAGTAATCAGTAAAGTTTTGACATTACTTTAATTTTGGCGATTCATGAATACCAAATATTTCAATAATGACAATTCATAAACACAGAGAATTGTTAAAATTTCTTAATTTGTTTATTAAATTGTTTAAAATCAAATTTTCATTTCAGTCATAATTTAAATAATTTGTACCTAATTTACATTATTACTGACAATTCAATTATTTTGTTATATTTTCAATTAATTTGTCAAATTTTCAATTATTCCAAAATGCAGTTTTTGATAAAAATTATAGACACTGTTTTTACAGATATAATTGAAAATTCAATGGTAATCATTATCATGTTAGTTTACAATAATTAATACAAATAACTTGAAGGA
Organism: Othius punctulatus; assembly: GCA_951805005.1. Lineage (NCBI taxonomy): Eukaryota > Metazoa > Arthropoda > Insecta > Coleoptera > Staphylinidae > Othius > Othius punctulatus. The sequence goes on from OX638142.1 coordinate 78,164,228, forward strand.
ATTTATTATTCTGATTTTGTTTTTAGTATTCAAGGAACAAACATAAAGCTGGGGCCTCACTCCTGGCAGGACATTGTAACCTCCAACCGGGAGCTTGTCTTCAGTGGAAACACGACTCTGAACTCGCTGACAGCAACCCATATAGACTGCGAGAGCGTCGAAATAACTGGGGACATCAATAACATAACCTTCAACAAAATGGTTGCAGACACAGTGCTCTTAGGAGCGACTGGAAAAATCGGCGGGCTCAAGCATTTCGATAACCTGATGGTCGACCAGCTAACATCGAAGGGGAGTGTGAACTTGAGGCGGATTCCATCGCTGATTAAGAAGGGCGAGGTCACCTTTGCCACAAGCGGTGTTTTCAGTTTTCCAGAAAACGCTTCGATTGATGAGATATGGTTTAATAATAAGCTCAACAATTTCAACTCCGTCGAGTTCAGCAGTAACTGGCTGGACGACGGTGAAGAGCGGAGCATCAACGGGGATCAGTATTTCGAGAATTTAACTCTGTTGGGGGATAATTTCGTGGTATCTGAGCACTTGAACGATATCAACCTTATCGGGCTCAGTGAAAACACTGTGAAGATTGATGAGGAGCACGAGTTCGGGAATGCAGAATTTAGTGAGTATTATACTCAGTGAGCAACAATGATTGTGGTCAAGTTTAATTTCTCGCCAAAAAATCTGGGGAATTTCTTCTCTACAAGCTTATCCAAGTGAGAAAGTAACTAGATTTGACAGTAGATGCGTTGTGTCGTGTGTTTGATAAGCCAAAGGAGAAGCAATCTAGAGTATTTTCTTTTTGGTTTCTTCAGTTGTACCAACATGAGTATTTTGTAGTTACCCTACCTACTAAACTATCATTGTTACTCACTCGTTAATTATAATTGATTTGCATATTTCAAAGAGCTTATCTCTGAAAATTAAAATTTTTCAGGAGAACAAAACTCAATTTCTTATTTGAGCAGTTTTTTTCTTCTACAATTCCCTTTTCACTACTAATGTATACATGAAAAGAGAGCAAAAAGGTCCATTTTGAATTCTCCCTGAGCCCTTTTCGAAATTTGCAATTCAATTAAATATATGTATTAGCCATTTCACACATTGCATCTTTGAATTCATTATTTATCTTGTAATTTAATAAGCTATTGAATGCCTTTGCTTACATTTATAACTTATAGATAATATTTTTTTAGGAAGTGATATAATTTCGATGAATTCTGTCACTCTGCGTGGGCACTTTGAAGGTTTGGATATCGATAATATAGTAGCTTATACAGGAGAGCCACTGGTAATTGCGAACAAAATTAATTTCTTGGATGACGTCTTTATCACCGGCAATGTGTATACCCGAGGCTTAGTCAATGGCGTCAATTTCACCACTCTGTGCAGTTACGCAGAACCAAAAGCAGATGAGGCCCCCAAAAATCTAGTTGTAAATGGTAAGTAAAATGGTGGAATGTGAGCCACGAAGGGATCGAAAAAATATTAGCTCCTACTTACATATTAACATTATTTGGAAATCGCAATTATAAAATATGTTTATATTTAAAACAATTTTTTTATTAAGTTTAAGGTTTTATCCATAATTACCAGTTATATTTCCATATTACCCATTTCCATATTTCCATATATTATTACCAGTTATATTTAAGGTTGTTTATTAAATACTTACCGGTATTTGTTTATTTATTTTATTATTTATTTTTATCGCCGACTAGTTTCAGTTATAAAAAACCATCTTCAAAGGCATATGTATTTAGGAGATAAAAATAAATAATAAAATAAATAAACAAATACCAGTAAGTGCTTATTAAAACAACCTAAAAATTTTAATTTTTATTACAGTTATCAAAAAAATGTTTATTATCTTTGCGAAAAAGTATTTCCCCAAAGAATTTGTCAATTTCTATTGAATAACGTTTTGATTTAAATTCCAGGCAACGCTTTGTTCCTTAGAGGTCCACTTTTGATCAGCATTAACAACCGCAGCACGCAGGAAGTTCTGGATAATTCGTGGTTCTGGAATCGTGAACAGGCTCTGACGGGAAATCTTCATTTCGGTGAAGTTAATTTTGAAGACGATGTTAGCGTTAAGGTATATTTAGAAAATCAAATTTTCAATTATTTCTACCAAAATTTTAGTCATATTTATCAAAATTTCATGAGTTACTGTAAAAATTTCGATGATGGTTGCAATATTTATTAATTAATTTCTGTCAAAATATAATAAAATCAAATTTTCAATCATTTCTACCAAAATTTTAATAATTTTTATCTAAATTTCAATCATTATTATCAAAATTTCAATCATTTTTACCAAAATTGAAATCTACCAAAATATTTAACATATTTAAATTAATTTGAATAACTACTCTCAAGATTTAATAAATTTCAAATTTTACAACGATATAATGTTTGAGTGGTGTTTGTGGGTTGTGTATATGAGATACAGAATTTTATAAATTGTTTATTTTTAGGGTTTTGTGGACGAGGTGAAACTGGAGTTGCTGAAGAACACATATTTTAGCAAATCAAGGAACCAAACGATAACAGCACGGATGGAATTCCTGGACATAATCAAATTCGGAGGCGACTTGTACTCACCAAGTGCCACAGTCGGCTCTATGATGGGCATAAAACCTGAAACTTTCATCACCAGTGTTATTCTAGATGGTGTCGATCAGGTCTTTGAAGAAGTTCTTTATGTTGAAAACTTTAAAGCTGACGGTAATAATTAGCTTACGTTTAGTAGTAGTTCAATCTTAATTAGGCTAGCGCCGAAGCTTAGGAATTCGGCGATTATTAATTGTAGTACTAATATCTTATTGTTGGGTTTTAGATTTGCAAGGATCGTTTCTGGTAAATGGGCTGAATTTGCAGACCGACGTTATGAGGTATGACGTTCCCAACACAGTCACCGGAAAGAAAACTATAGGTACCGTTAAAGTGGATTTATTGAAGATGCAGAGAAACTATAAGGTGCAAGACGTAGATCTGCTCTTGTGGATACAAACCAGCGTTCTTAAATCCGGCAACTGCAAAGCAAACGGGCGCACGACTTTCCGCAACAGCACAGTGTTTAATAATGGAATAAGGTAATAAAAATCCATTTCTACCAATCTTAACTACACAATTTTGGATGGTATATTATTATTTAATTTTTATAGTTTGGAAGGATTGTTAAATAAGAACCACTTCACTGCAAAGAACGTTCTTTTGAAGTCATACCCGCAAAACATCGTGGCAAAGAAAACTTTTGTGAACGAGCAGCAAGGAATGTCGCTTTTCAAGTCCATAAAGCTCAAAGGACTTCTGAATAACATCAACATAGCCGAGATAATACGCAACCAGGTAAAATCTATATACCGAGTTAGATAGTTCATAGTAAATTCCCGTCAAAATTGTATTTTTATCCATTCCTTTGATGCAAAATTGACCCAGAGATAACATTCGTTTTAGGTGTATCAGAATGATGATGTGACATTTGAAACGCAAGTGGATTTTGCAGCCGATCTTACTACAAACAACGTACATTTTAATGGACTGTACCAGGGCATCAACGTTTCACAGTTGCTTTCCAACCTCTCCAACTACGTTACACTCAATAACTACTACAATAACTATGCGCAGCTCTACGAAATCGCACTAAAAGTCAGAAATTCCTTAAAAGGTAATATTTGTTGAAACTCCATTTTTCTTTGACTCAAATGCTCTGGTTTTGAAGGTTGGCAATCCAAAAAAGGCTTATCATCGTGATTCCATTGTGTATCAGGATTTAAATTAAACTTTGCCGAGTAAATTTTTTTAATTATTATCGTTTATAATTAATTAAATAACTTTTACCTTTATTGTCCCAGTTTATTTTCTATAATATAATATATATTTTCTATATATAAGTGAATTTGTCATAATAACAAATTGTCACTATAAGCGAAGATGAGCACATATCGCTTGAAATATATATTTAATTATTAATCATAATTTTTCACAAAGCTCAGAGAATAATATATTATCGTTTATGTTTGTAGTGCAAGCTCATTACCTCAATTACTACCGCAAGATTCAAGAATTTGATAATGCAGAGAGTGTATTTGCCATCAACGGCTTCTACGAAGGGGTCGACTTGGTTGTTCTCAGTAGGAGCAGCAACGGCTCGCAGGTGGTCAACTTCTTTAGGTGGCAACCTGAAGCAGGTCTATTTTTAATCAACAACGGTAAACTCCACATTTACAAAAGCAAATATGAATTTTTCGTAATGGGTGATGTTTGTTTTAGATTTGTTCGAGATCTCTTTTCCACAACACATCACGAAACTTGCACCTGTTCAGTTCGACTCTGAGGCCCTTTTGTACTTGGAATATGAGGAAGATGGTTTACCGGAAGGTTAGTGTATAAGATTACAGTATTAGATAATGAAAATAAAGGTTTTATTTATAGTCGTTAAGTTAATTAAGTTTAAGTAAAGTAAAATAATAACTTTCGAAATATGAAAGTCACCACATAATTTCAATGATTATTGTCAAATAATCATGACCCAAATAAAAAATAACAACTTTTATATAAAAAATGTTACCCTAACACATCCAACTGTTAACGAAATATGTAATTCTATATTATATTTCAGGTAATAGGAGAATGGGCAATATTTTCTCACTTGTGAATAAAACGGCTATAGAAATAATTGCGCACATTGCAAATAACGGAACGAAATCGATCATACCGTTTTCTATAATTCCGACAGACAAAAGTTGTGTGCTTTTGCTATACTACAATGCAGACTTTATGCAAATATATTGCGAGGAGAAAGATGACCTGATCTTACACCAGAGGCTCAACGTCCCAAAACCAGTAAATGTAAGTCATTTCAACTGTTTTTGTTTATAACATTGTATGTCATATTTCCAAATAATGTAATTTAAACTTTTTCTCTCATCGTGTCGAATTCCATATTCCTGAATTATGACATTTATCTGACATTTTCAATTGATTTTGTTATGTTGTATACTTGACCCAAAGATCTAAGAATATTATGACTTTGACTTCTTAATAGTTATATTCGGGGTTTAATTTAGGGTCACCATAAAGCAAACGGATGGTCAAGACGGAAGAATCGCACGCCGTCGTCAATACCAGAAAGACAGCCGGGCAACCCGGGCACCGGGCAGCCGGGCACCTTGTACAGATCGCCTATTGAGTTACAAGCCAGTATAAGCGCTGATTTTATCGCAACACCAAATAAAACCCCCATAAAATACTTAAAAGTCAAAGTCGTAATATTCTTAGATTTTTGGGTCGACTATATGCAAGTTGTATTTCATATGCCTGAATTATGACCCTTATATGTCATTTTCATTTGTTTTTATTATGTTGTATGCTAAACTTGTATTCTCATTTATAATTATAATGAATAGCTCATCAATATTTATTCTTGGTTACTGATTGAAATTTTTTTGCAGGCCGAAATGGTTTTAATTGATAACTTCTGGTACGTGATGGCTCTGAGCGAGCAAACGCAAAACAGAGAAGCGTGCGTTACAATTTGGAAAATAGACCCGGACACTGAGATCTTCAACGAGCTCCAGCACATCCACGTGGTCAACCCTATGAGCATATCGAGCGTGACGCACAACGGCGCCCATTACTTGGCGATCAACTCCGGGCACTTGCAGAACACCTTGCATCCTGGTCAAGTAGATATCAAAAAGTACGCACTAATACTAAAACAAAAATTCTAATTAATGAATTGATTCATAAATATGTTACTCCTATCATTGATTTATACTTCTATATAATCGCAATTAAGAATTTTGAGAACTCATTAAATCTCCTGTTTCATAATTGCACTGATATGAAAAAAATAGATTTCTAATTAATAATTGATTCATAAATGTGTAGCCAATATAATTGATTTTATATTACTATATAATTGCAATTGAAATTTCTGACAAGTCATTAAATCTGTAGCTGCAACTGTTTCATAATTGCGTTGAACAAAAAAAAAATCTAGCTAATAATTGATTCATAAATATGTTGCTAATGTCATCGATTTTATATTCCTAAACAATTGTAATTTAAATTTCCTAGTAATCATAATTTTGCAGCCATTTCATGATTGATTTTGTGTTTTAGGTTTGATATGGTGACTAAGCGGTTCGTCGAGTGGCAGGAGTTCAGCGTGAGCGCCCCTAAGCAGGTGGCGTTCTCCGTGCTGCCCAGCAACGAGCTGGTGCTCTACGTGGTGTGCGACACGCCGACGGAGCCGCTGCTGGTCTTCAAGTACAAGGGTATATCCAAGTTCGTGCTCCAGACAGTCGCTACCTCCTTGACCGTGAGCGACTCCATGGTGCGGTTCAACGGGTTCGGCAACCACTTCGTGATTACGAAAGCGGGCGGCCGGTACACTGTGATACAAGCAATTTTCAAAGGCAAAGTTTTTTAAAGAGTGGATGGAATGGACGTGTTGAAGCGGATTTTTAGATCGGAGAAGTTTTAAAAAGGTAGGTGAATTGTCAATTGAATACAGATGTGATAATAATTGTTTAATTAGTGCACAAATAATTATTTAAATTGAATTATTATCATAATTAATTTATGCGAGGTGATGTTGTTTTTGGTTGTTATTTGCTGGAATTTCTTTTCATATAAAAAGTGTGTAATTTAAGATTACATCCATGCGCCTGAATGTGTACAAAATTTTAGTTCGCTTGGAATTTAAAAATTTTTAATTCAAAATTCTTTGAACCACGTCAAGTATTTGTTTAATATCAGATTTTGTTATGTATGTGTATTACTGAATTTAAAAATAATTGAATTTTTATTCAAAATTATCTGCACTATGGCGTCAAGTATTTGTGTATTATCAGATTTTGTTGTGTATGTGTATTACTGATGTTTTATTATCACAATCAATCGTTAAAAAAGGTTTTTACAGTGTTTCTGTGCTCAGTCCGAAGGATGATTGAAAAAGTGTTTTTAGCAGATAGTTATGTATTGATTGGTGATTTAGTTATTATGTCTTTTAAAATAATATAATTCTGTTTTCTACTCGTTTGATGAAATTTGTACCCAGAGAATGTACGTTCCGAACTTCCAAATTATCCCCTCCAAAATTCACAATCATCTTTAACCGTGGCAAATTAGAGGATGAAACGGTTTGGTAGAATTTTGTCAAAGTTGTTTAATTTTTTAATTGTTTTCCAATATTTTTTAAATACTTAAATTTTTTTTATCAAATAGTTTAGAAATCAGAAATTATTATTTGCAAATAATTTTTTATCATAAACTTCTTGATTTGCATAGTCTCTGAGTAACCCAGTGCGGCTTTTAGAGTGGCAGTGAACCTCTTAAATAAAATAAGATCCATGTTATTGGATTTAATCTGTACCAACGGGGATAACTTACCTAAAGCGCTGATAATTGCACTTTAATAATTAATCAGTAAAGCAATTACTGTAACACAATTGTAATTTATCGTTAAACATCGTATTTAAACTATTAATACGGACAAAACAATCGATTTAAAAAATTTAAGTTTCGATTTTACGCTCGGACTAACACTTTAATAATCAATCTAATGCAATTACAGTAACACAATTGTAATCTATCGTTTTACATATAATTTACTTTGAATAAGGACAGAAATATGGATTTTAGAGAGGTTATGTTTTGGTTTTGCTCAAGGTCACAGGTACGATTTGGGCTGCCTAAATTTAATTTCTAAAAGTGTTGAGTTGGTAGTTTTGGAATGAGGCCATTTTGTAGTTTACGTTCGAAAATTTGCGTCATGGGTTCATCTTCAGTTTTTGCAAACAAATATGTGTTAAATTCGATAGTGCGAACGCGAAACAGATCTGTAATCATTGAATTAGTGCCGTCCACGACGTTTGATGCATTATCTCGGTCGGGGCTTATGGCGCCACTTATAAATCTGCAAATGTATTTGGGTGCTTCTACGATTTCGAAGACATATGAAGTACGCGAGATTGCCGTGTTTTAATGAGGGCGCCTTCAGCGATTTAAGCACTGAACATTTTCTGGAATATGATGTTTGATGATGATAAGCATGAAGAGTTCGTAAAAATCACCCATAATTAACATCTCGACGATATGATCTTATGGCTGTTATTTGGAAAAATATATGTAAGTCATTTTTTTGCATTATAATGTACAGGGTGTTCCTAAAAATATGCGCCGCTTTGCTTGCTTTCTGCAATCAAATATGGCGCTTGCAAGTTGCAGCGAATATTCGAAATAAAATATTACCCATTGCTAAGATATTGTAACCTAAAAACTGAAAATTTCATGTCAACCTTGGTCAGGTTTAACTCGTAATAGTCTTCTGAGTGAGACGAATGAGACTAACGTTATTTGGAAAAATATATGTAAGTCATTTTTTTGCATTATAATCTACAGGGTGTTCCTAAAAATATGCGCTGCTTTGCTTGCTTTCTGCAATCAAAAATGGCGCTTGCAATTTGCAGCGAATGTTCAAGATAAAATGTTACCCATTGCTACGATATTTTAACCTAAAAACTGAAAATTTCATTTAAATATGTCAACCTTGGTCTGGTTTAACTCGTAATAGTCTTCTGAGTGAGACGAATGAGACTAACGTTATTTGGAAAAATATATGTAAGTCATTTTTTTGCATTATAATGTACAGGGTGTTCCTAAAAATATGCGCTGCTTTGCTTGCTTTCTGCAATCAAAAATGGCGCTTGCAATTTGCAGCGAATGTTCGAGATTATATGTTACTCATTGCTACGATATTTTAACCTAAAAACTGAAAATTTCATTTAAATATGTCAACCTTGGTCTGGTTTAACTCGAAATAGTCTCCTCCTGAGTGAGACGAATGAGACTAACGGTAACAAGATAGGTTCTCAAGGTAGAATTTTCAGTGGAATTTTAGTGTTTTCAATCCCAACTATTCAGGAAAAGTGTCTCAAAAGCTTGCTGATTTCTAGCAGCAATTTTATTTTATTATTTATGACTGAACATATATGCTGTAAAAATGCTAATAGCAAAACTCTAAACTCGCCATAAAATAGCTCATTCGCAATGCAGATTAGTCACAGCATCTGAAATTACCATTAAAAAAAATTATGATAAAGTTGATGGATTAAGCATTTTCCTTTACCCTGTGGTTATGGATCATGTGGATAGTGGATCATCTTGTTATCGGGAATAGAAGCACGTTTTACTACGTTTTATAGTAGCTCGTGGAGAGCTGACAATGACTCATAGCTCCACATTGCCGGAATTCGACATACGTTTCGTATTTCATTTCACTTTATTACATTTACCTTGAGCACGCTAATGAGCATTGAAAACTCCATTCTTTGTCCGAAAAAGCATGAGTCAATGTCACCTCTTGCCGGGATTACTATATATCACTTTTAGATTGTATGAATCGGTGATTAATAGTTGGTGAAACTTCTTTAAATTAGTATAAATAAAGCACTTGGTTAAGTTTCACAAATTTTTTAATGGAAAAACTCTACAATTGTTTCGGTCTCACGACCATTATCAAGAGACAAAATATTAAAAAAATTGTGAAACTTAATCAAGTGCTTTATTTATTCTAAAATCACTTTTATTAATACATTTTTGTAATACCTCTGTGTTATTGACATTTATCAGTACTGTCTGCTTGATCGATATGACAGGCGTAAAGGCCTTGGCCGTTATAATAACGGCCGTGGACGTTATTTAAATGACAACGCAAATTTATGAGCAATAAAGTCTTCATATTCTTTCTTATACCTGCTGCTGCTTTTTTGGGGAAGTAAATCGATTGTGGCAGCATTTGCTTCATTTAGTACATCTTCGGGGATACCACAAAACGAAGAACTTTGCACATCTGACATTATTTTTCTAATTTCACTTTGATTTGTTTGTTTGTATTTGAACCGTTGATGTTGCTATGGTATCAAATTGCGCCTGGATAAGTAGTTTATTAATTTTGAAATTTAATATTGATAAATTGACCAGTTTTTGTAATTTAGGTATTACAAAAAGTATCGAACAACATACGGCCGATATGCAAATAACAGGCTTGGTTGAATATAAACCTCGGCTGCGCTCCGCTCCGCTTCGCTTCGCCTCGGTTTACAAACTTCAACCCGCGCCTGTTATTTGCTACATATCGGCCTAATGACGTTATATACTATAACGTAGTAAAATCTGTGCTTCTATTCCCGATAACAAAATAATAGTGATATTTCACACGTCTAAAACTACGCATGATGATTGAGATATCTCATTTAATCCGATGCATATGATTTCAAAACAGATTTGCTTCTGGAATGGTCCAATTATAACTATACATGTAACGTAACTTATTCAGATTAAAGACTAATTAGATTTTATCGAACCGACTGATATCAATCTGCCAAAATTAAGCAACCTCCAAACACGTCTGGCTAGATAGAAATTAGATAGATTAAGATAGATTTGATAGATAGAAATCCCCACATAACTACATCATACACATAAATCATTTCGTGACTCATCACCGGGAAGCGCAATTAATATCAGAGGCAGGCCAATGCTAGATGAGCATTAAAAGAGTTACCATGCGCCAAAACCGGCCCAAAATAGTTGCAACGTGTGTTTGATGTCCAATTTATAACGCTCGACGGTATTTCAGTTGCGTGTAAATCGCCGCTCACAATGAGCACCGAGTAAATCATTTCGCGGCCTATTTTTGGAATCCGTCTATACTTAGAACAGAAAGCCCTAAATTTCACGCAGAGAAATGTAGGTGAGAAAAATGAAATTGCTATTTCCGACTTGAGAATTCAGAATGAACTCGTTACTAAAAGAGTTATATAATTTAATACATGCCGGAAACACTAAGTTATGCAGAGGGGATAAGTTTAGACCCGACTATTAAATTTTTAGTCTTAGGTCTCGAATTGTCTCGAATTGAGTTCAGGTTTACTGTATACAGATCTGGCATGAAATATACAATAGATATTTATGATACAAGTATGTAAAGCACTACTTTACGAAGATGTATCATACAAAGTATTTCCTACGACAGCTATTATTAAAAACAGCCAAAATTTGATGCAAAATACTATATATATATATATTTTAAATTGATTAGTGCATGAATTGTGGTAAAACTATATTACCCACAGTTGATGTTTTTACGCAGAGGTGATTTTTTTACGCACTTGTGTACAAAGTATCACTTTACGCACCATGAACAGTGCGTAAAAACTTAGTTTACGCACTGTAGTAGAAAAAATATGTATTGAATAAATATTTAGAAACTTTAGTTATTGATAAAATCCATACTGGTCAATTCAGAAAGCTATACAGGGTGGGTTTTTTTCATTTTAAGCCTTGGGATCTCGGAAACCATAGACATAGAGATTCGGTTAAGTGAGGAAAGAGTTGTCATTTTAAGAGCATATGCAGATATGCTTTTGTTGAAATTTGTTGAAAAAAAAACATAGTTTTTGAGTTATAATACAAACTTTTTTTTTAAATGGCAGCCATAGTTGGCTTTGACATTTAAAAAAAAGACAATTATCTTGTATAAGCTCTTAAAATGACAAATCTTTCCCCATTTAACCGAATCTCTATGTTTTATGGTTTCCAAGATCCCAATGCTTAAAATTAATAAAAAAACTCACACTGTATACTCGATTTTCTCACTTATTTAAAACATACTCTCCTTGTCTTCAGGAATAATGTATACAACTTTGGCATGAAACTATAATATATTTATTATATGAATTTTGAGAAATATCAGTGATTGATAATACTGCTCAATTCAGAATGTTATACGTGGTCAAATCAAAAAGGGCCCGAAATTGGTCAAAACATTTTTATTCGTTAAAGTTATGGCAAATAAAATTTAATTACCTTCAACACACTCTATTCCTGATTCAGTTAATAATTACACTTAGCGCTGGTTTTACAAACGTAGAACATCTTTATACCTGGTTCAATTACCTAGGATACAATTGTTGACACAATTGTATCCTAGTTAATTGTACCAGGAACAAAGATGTTCCACGATTGTAAAACCGGCCGTTAATCTTTTATTCAAATGGAACACCCAGTATATAGCTTCATATTTTGAGTGCTCATCTAATGAGCTATTCAATGGTAGCATATGGACTATAATGTAATAATACTTTTTAATATCTAAATAATGATCATTCTCAATAAGTTTGGAGTCACGTTGAATACACATGGTGTGTTCTGAATGAACGATCGAATTATGCTATTTTCAAATGGCTAAAGCATATCGATATTGATCGTTATTTACCTATTAAAAAGTATTATTATATTATAGTCCATATGCTACCATTGAATAGCTCATTAGATGAGCACTCAGAATATGATGCTATATATAGGGTGTACCATTTGAAAAAAATGTGTTTTAACCATTTGAAAATAGCACAATTGTATCGTTGTTTCAGAACACCCTGTATATTCTACGTGACTCAACATATTGTGTATGTTTTGGCATATTGCTTGGGTACTTGCATACTCAGATTCTTTCATTGATCTCTTATAATAAGGTTTTGTTGATTTTTTTCCCACGTCCATGATTTTTCGTTAAATTTGATTAAAATCTGAATGAACGTTGCATCTGATCCCAAAAAATAAAAATGATTTGTGAAGCCCACATAAAGCAGATTCTAAAAATGAAATAATATACATGGTGATCCATTTAAAAACGAGACCAAATTTTGTGTCCCGGATTTATGATTTATGGAAAATGATTTTAAAAAGTAGAACAGCAAATCCAATAACTTCCAATCAGATTTTTTCATCAATTTTCATTAGTCTAGCAGCAATGGTCCGAGCGAGGATAGGTGGGCCCCCCTGTATTTAGTCTAGTTATATTTAGTACTTACTGATAAATAATATTTATTTTTTCTTTTATTTTGTGTTTTATCTTTTTTTTTAAATTACCTTTCAATTGAATTCAAGATGTATGAACATCTTACTAGTTTCGGTTATGAACAACCATCATCAGAACAACCATCATCAGAACAACCATCATCAGAACAACCATCATCAGAACAACCATTTTTTTCTAAATGTTTGCTTCCTCAGTGGTGATATTGCTGATGACAGCATTTTCTTCCATCCCCTCTTTAAACTAAAAATTTAGTAGATATAGCTTAAATTTGAACAGATACAGAACGATTCATATTTTAGAATTATTGTAAAAAAAAAGTTCTTTTTTGCAAACAAACTGAGAAGTTTTTTCTAAACTTTTGTTTTCTTAGTAGTGATGTTAACAGTTTTCTTCCATCCCCACTTTAAGCTCAAATTTGAGTAGAAATGACTTAAAACTTGTAAGAACAATGCATACTCTACAATTATGATTAAAAAATTATGTTTACACTAACACTAACACTTTTATTTAAACTTTTGTTTTCTTTGTGGTAATCTTTATGGTTTTCGTCCATCGCCTCTTTGAACTTATTTATTTGTAAGAACAATTCATATTTTGACGTTTTTATTAAAATTTCATGTTTTTTCTAAACTTTTGTTTTCTTAGTAGTGATGTTAAGAGTTTTCTTCCATCCCCTCTTTAAGCTCAAATTTGAGTAGAAATCACTTAAAACTTGTATGAACAGTGCATATTCTAGAATTATGATTAAAAAATTATGTTACAAAAATTTATAGGGTGGTTCGTAAGTTATGATTAATTGAAAAAATGGGCAATATTAATTAATTACCCGGTATATTGGTTACAAAGATCGATAGACTCATAAAATATAGTTTATTTAGAATCACTTCGGTGTGCCGCATCTACCATTACTGTACGCGCATTTCCCAATGAATCACCCTGTATTTAGTACTTACTTACTTTCTTTCGCCTTACTAGTTTCGGTTATGAACAACCATCATCAGAACAACCATGTTTTTCTAAATGTTTGCTTCCTCACTGGTGATATTGCTGATGACAGCATTTTCTTCCATCCCCTCTTTAAACTAAAAATTTAGTAGATATAGCTTAAATTTGAACAGATTCAGAACGATTCATATTTTAGAATTATTGTTAAAAAAAAGTTCTTTTTGCAAACAAACAGATGTTTTTTCTAAACTTTTGTTTGGTTAGTAGTGATGTTAAGAGTTTTCTTCCATCCCCTCTTTAAACTCAAATTTGAGTAGAAATGACTTAACACTTGTATGAACAATGCATATTCTAGAATTATGATTAAAAAGTTATGTTACAAAAATTTATAGGGTGGTTCGTAAGTTATGATTAATTGAAAAAAAAAGGGCAATATTAATTAATCACCCTGTATATTGGTTACAAAGAACGATGACCCATAAAATATAGTTAATTTAGAATCACCTCGGTGTGCCGCATCTACCATTACTGTATGCGCATTTCCCAATGAATCACCCTGTATTTAGTACTTACTTACTTTCTTTCGCCTTACTAGTTTCGGTTATGATCAACCATCATCAGAACAACCATTTTTTCTAAATGTTTGCTTCCTCAGTGGTGATATTGCTGATGACAGCATTTTCTTCCATCCCCTCTTTAAACTAAAAATTTAGTAGATATAGCTTAAATTTGAACAGATTCAGAACGATTCATATTTTAGAATTATTGTAAAAAAAAGTTCTTTTTGCAAACAAACAGATGTTTTTTCTAAACTCTTGTTTTCTTAGTAGTGATGTTAAGAGTTTTCTTCCATCCCCTCTTTAAGCTCAAATTTGAGTAGAAATGACTTAAAACTTGTAAGAACAATGCATACTCTACAATTATGATTAAAAAATTATGTTTACACTAACACTAACACTTTTTTTTTAACTTTTGTTTTCTTTGTGGTAATCTTTATGGTTTTCGTCCATCGCCTCTTTGAACTTATTTATTTGTAAGAACAATTCATATTTTGACGTTTTTATTAAAATTTCATGTTTTTTCTAAACTTTTGTTTTCTTAGTAGTGATGTTAAGAGTATTCTTCCATCCCCTCTTTAAACTCAAATTTGAGTAGAAATGACTTAAAACTTGTATGTACAATGCATATTCTTGAATTATGATTAATAAGTTATGTTACCAAAATTTATAGGGTGGTTCGTAAGTTATGATTAATTGAAAAAATAGGCAATATTAATTAATCACCCGGTATATTAGTTACAAAGAATGATATACCCATAAAATATCGTTTATTTAGAATTACCTCGGTGTGCCGCATCTACCATTACTGTATGCGCATTTCCCAATGAATCACCCTGTATTTAGTACTTACTTACTTTCTTTCGCCTTACTAGTTTCGATTATGAACAACCATCATCAGAACAACCATTTTTTCTAAATGTTTGCTTCCTCAGTGGTGATATTGCTGATGACAGCATTTTCTTCTATCCCCTCTTTAAACTAATTTTTTTGTAGATATAGCTTAAATTTGAACAGATTCAGAACGATTCATATTTTAAAATTATTGTAAAAAAAAGTTCTTTTTTGCAAACAAACTGAGATGTTTTTTCTAAACTTTTGTTTTTTTAGTAGTGATGTTAAGAGTTTTCTTCCATCCCCCCTTTAAGCTCAAATTTGAGTAGAAATTACTTAAAACTTGTAAGAACAATGCATACTCTACAATTATGATTAAAAAAATATGTTTATACTAACACTAACACTTTTTTTTTTAACTTTTGTTTTCTTTGTGGTAATCTTTATGGTTTTCGTCCATCGCCTCTTTGAACTTTTTTATTTGTAAGGACAATTCATATTTTGACGTTTTTATTAAAATTTCATGTTTTTTCTAAACTTTTGTTTTCTTAGTAGTGATGTTAAGAGTTTTCTTCCATCCCCTCTTTAAACTCAAATTTGAGTTGAAATCACTTAAAACTTGTATGAACAATGCATATTCTAGAATTATGATAAAAAAATTGTGTTACTGTATACTGTTATACTGTATGCGCATTTTCCAATCAATCACTCTGTATAACAACAAAATTTGATGTTTGCACGGTGCTCGATTGTCGCCATTGTAAAATGCAAAGTGTTAAAAGTGGCATGAATAAAATTGCTGGCCAGCGATCATTTGGCTGAGTTGTAGGCACCAATTCCGGAAACTTTTTGACTCTACCACGTATACTCGATTTTGTCTCTTACTTAAAACAGATTTTTTGTAAAATTTTCAGAAGAATTGTCTTCAGGTATACTGTATACAAATTATCATCGGGGGGGTCTTCGTCGGGGGGCGCGCGACCTCGTAGGTTTGGGACGCGAAGTGTTAATTACCCCCGTGATTGGCCCGGAACATAACTAGCTCAGTTTTTCCGGAGAGCGCACGGTTTACTTATCTGCTAGCGGCTGGGACCTTCTGCAGGAGGAGACGACAATGGGGCCTCCGGGAGCGGCACGACATCGGCAACACTATGTAGCACTTTGGATTGCGTGGGGGTGGGGGGGAATATAAAGTCGGGGTTGCACGTTCTTAGTTTAATTAAAATCGATAACAACAATAAGAAAGCTAAATTAATAAATGAGTAAATGACAATAACAAACAGAAGAGGAAATGAAGTAAAATAAGATCAGGAGTGAGGTGCGGAACGGATCGCGCATGTGTTGATGTGTGGGTGTGTGTGTGTGTGTGGGTGTCTCGGAAGACGTGGTGACGAACTCTTTGCGGTTGTCGCTGGAGCGGTGAGTGAACTGATGAACTGACTTCTACTGTGATTAAGAACCGACTTGTCCCGCGATCGGGAGTGGACTGCCTGTCTGGAGGGATGATTTCTCCCTCGCGCGCCTCTGGCTTAAGAGACGCGCATGCGTGTTTTGTGTGTAGTGTGTGTGTTGGTGTACGATGAAAGAGGGGGAGGCCGATTAATATTTTGGATGAGGACGCCTATCAATAGGAATTAAACTTATTTTGGATAAATAAATGAATAGACGCGAGTTTAAATGAGATTCGGATTATGTTAATTAAGTAATGGTTAACTATGTGATTAAATGCGGCGAGTGAATGAAACGATGGGTCTTATGAAGTCACAGGCATGAAATACGGTTTTCCCTGATCGTGCTAAATTGGGGGTGCCATTGTCGGCGGTACTTCGCCGACAAAACGCATTAGGGGGGCGGGTATTCCCAACGTAACAACCGGGATTACGACGAGTGCCGACGATGGGTTTTCATTGAAATCGGCAGAAAAACCAGGGAAAGGTAATTAGGGTAGGCCATGCCGGTGACAAAATCTGGCATGAAATATACAAAATCTGCATCAAATAAATGTTGAGAAATTTCAGTGATTGATTCTTTCTAAGTACTTAAAGTACTTTTGAGTACTCTAAGTACTTTTGAGTACTCTAAGTACTTTAAGTACTTTTGAGTACACTAAGTACTCAAAGTACTTTCAAAGCACTTCTTCTCAAAGTGCCTTGACCTATTCGATCGATTCGATCGTTGACAATGATGCTGGCTATTAAATTAACATTCTTCACTTCGTCAACTGCTGCTTGAAACAGTTGGGTCGTTGTTTTGCCATACCATGTTCTTAAGTTTTTTAACCATGAGGTTGTCCTTCTTCCTACACTCCTCTTTCGAATTATCTTCCCTTGTATAATAAGATGTAGCAGACCATACTTTTCCGGATTCCGCATGATGTGTCCAAAATATTCAAATTTCCGGCTTTTGATGGTGTTTCCCAGTTCCATATCTTTATTTAGTCTTTGTAGGATCTCTACGTTAGTAATTCTATCTACCCAGCCAACTTTCAATATTCTTCGATATGCCCACATTTCGAATGCCTTGATTTTTTTCATTACTGTGATTGATCACAAAAGATTTTTTGATGTAGCTTTTTATTAAATATATTATACAATTCAACTTAGACTAGACAAAAAATTATTACTATACTTAGAAATAAAATGGTAGCGATAAAAACATTTCGACATTAATGTTGCATGAAGCGCGAAGCTATTGTATAATAGACCAACAACGTGGCCGATGTATATATGTACAAAAAAATCTCAGGGTAACCTGGTCGTTCGAGGAAGTCTTTCTTAGTTATAATATTCAATAAGTGTTTGCCGTTCGTGTGCGTTGTGTGTGTGTCTTGATCCCATCTAGATGTTAAAATCGATAATCTCCTCTCACTATAAAACCGCGGAATTTACATATGTACGGAAAAAAATCAGTAGTGTGACCTACGTGAAAAAAAACGCGTTTCCTTCTAGAGAAAAAAATATGCGATGTCGAAGCATATGTACTGTTAATGATAACTTTGCGGGGGTGGGGGACTTTCAAATAAGAAGCTTTGGGTTTATAATACAGGTTTCTTGGGGGTGTTTTGGTTTGGGGGTTGGGGGGAGATTCCGTGGTTAGGCCATCGTCAGCGTTCCGGCGCCCATGCCGAAGCCTACGCCCTTGGGGCCGTAGTGCTTGGCGTAGCAGCCCCTGCAGAAGATCTCGCCGTTGGGGGCGTCGTTCAGGTTCGTGGAGTCCAGGGAGCGGCTGCAGTCGCTGCAGCTGAAGCACCTCTTGTGCCAGATGCCGTTCTTGCTGATCATCTGCTCGGCGGCGTAGACGGAGTAGCCGCAGCGCTTGCAGCCCTCGCCCTCGGCGGGCTTGTGCCCGGAGTTGGGCCGGGCGCTCTGCAGGGCCGGGGCCTGCCCGTCGGCGCACACCAGGGTCGGGGTGTGGCCGAAGCCGAAGCCCTTAGGGCCGAACAGCCTGGCGTAGCACGCCCTGCAGTGGATCTCCTTGTCGGGGCCGTCGCACGCCAGCATCGAGTCCAAGGGCCTGTGGCACTCGGCACAGTTGAAGCACTTCTTGTGCCACATCTGAAGACCAAAATGGGAGAGTTTTTTTATGGATGGTTGGGGGCGGGTGGTTCAGGACTTACCGTTCCCTTGGCTAGCTGCTGTTCAGCAGCGAACACCATGCCTCCGCACCTGGGGCATCCTTGACCTTCGGGAGCCTTAATCGAAGTCGTGTCGGGGTTGTAGAAAGGTCGAGAGCTAGAGATTTCGTCCTCGCTAAACAAAACAAAAGATATCTAAAATTATTTGGGGGTAATATGTATGGTAGGTCATTTCTAACCGGTTCAAAGATGAGAATAAGTCATCACGAAAAGTGGGCACAATCAGGTAAAACCTGTGTCGTGGTATAGTGTTTTCACTTGAAATTGAAAATGTACCTCCAATGAGGGTTTATTACGGTCAAGGGTTTTCCATTGTATGGCGTGCTGCGAAGAGGCTCTGGACTCTGTTCTTTTCCCATAACCCGTCATAAAATTCCGTTCGCACAATGGACCGTAATAAACACCCTTCGTAGGTAGATTTTCAATTTCAAGTAAAAACACATACATGCAGTAATGAAATTTTGTTGTGGGTGGCAATGAATCTTCGATGCAAGATCTTTTGCAAACCGTTGAAGAGACATCAAACGGTCTAACGAGAAAACGATCTCAATTCCCATGAAATTAAACAATAAAATGTTTTGGTTGAAACGACATGGGGTCTTGGCAAAGAAGCGGCAACTTCTTATTTGGCCGCCGGCCAGCCATCTTACCCAACCGCTATTTCGAAACCACTTCATATTGATCAACAGAGAAATCCAAATAACACCCACGAGACACCGGGCAAAGATTCGTATCGCCGGACTTACGTTAACCCGTCCGTCTGGAGGAAACCGGAGCCGCATGCGAACCCGTAGCCGTGGGGGCCCCACTTCTTGCCGTAGCAGGTCTTGCAGTAGACGTCCCTGTCGGGGCCGTCGCAGGCGATGATCGAGTCGAGCGTCTTGCGGCAGTCCTTGCACTTGAAGCACTTGCGATGCCACGGCCTGCCCTTGGCGAGCACCTCCTCGGCGGCGAAGACGACGCCCCCGCAGCGGGGGCAGCCCTCGCCGGGCGCGGCCTTGATCTTCGCCGTGTCGATCACCGTCGTCTTTGGTGCAGCGTCACTACACCGCAACAACAAAAATGTTAAACTCTTTGAAAGTTCAGAGGAAGTAGTATTGGTCTATACTCTGCTCTACGGTTACTTTACAGAACATAGCAAATACGTTCGCCATATACCATTCAAGTCGTAAGCTTGATACAACTATCCTGGTATGAATTGGTCTTTTAGTAACCTGCAGAATCTGTAAATATCAGTTGTTGATGGCTTCAAGCTTAAGCTGCCGGAAGTTGCTTTTGCTCTTTACTTTGTGTACCTTTGCCAGTCCAAATCCATGGCGTCGGACATCAAACCCAGGTAGTTTCCGCCTGCATGGCCGACACCCCTCGGGCCGAAGCGCTGTGCATAGCAAGCTGCGTGACAAAACATCTCTTAGATAAGCTGCAAGCTGAGCTTGATTAGTGCGGCATTAGCTGCTGCTGTTAGAGTTAAGCACAAAAAATACCACGATCAACAGAGGGTAGTCCAGTTCCTACAAGCGTTGACCTTTGACTCAGCAACCTCAGCATATGTATGGTTAAGTAGAAGAGAAGCATATAAACGCCACCCCTTGATACTTGATACTCGATACTTGATACCTCTTGATACAGTTGAGTCAAGAGGTGTTACGCTTGTAGGTCCTGTGGACCCGATTAAGGCCCAGTTGTACGATCGTGGGTCATCTTTGATCACGGTTGAGTTTCCTAGGATACAATTGTTCATACAATGGTAGCCTTAGGCCCAGTTGTACGACTGTGGATCATCCTTGATCGTGGTTCAGTTACTAAGGATACCATTGTCTTAACAATTGTATCCCAGGTAACTGAACCGTGGTCAAGGATGATCCACGATCGTACAACTGGGCCTTAGAAACTGAACCACGATCAGATTTAATCCACGTTCGTACAACTGGGCCTAAAGGTCATGTACTGGAGATGAATACGTACTGATCGGCGTAACAGTCGCTCTGGAGGGTGCCACCGCCTTGACCATAGCCGTAGCCCTTAGGTCCGAACTTCTTGGCGTAGCAGACTACAAAGGGACAACACAAACATCAATTCCTCGGACGCCTGCGCAACGCCTAGTCTTCACTCATGCATCGACAACAAAAACAAACATACATAGGTGATCGCCCAGTACGACTGGGGATGCATCTGATTCATGAACTCTGAGATTGACAGGTATACAGAAAGAGAGACAAGTGCTCCACGCACCTTTACAATAGATATCCTTATCAGGACCTTCGCAACAGAGGATAGAGTCCAGTCCCTTATTGCAATCGCCACACTTGAAGCAAGACTTGTGGAAAGCCTTAAAGAAAGACAGCACAGGTAAAAGACGGTCACGTGGGTCGACACAAAAAAAAATCGACATGACGAGACGCTCACTTGGTCACCAAAACATGCCAAAAATCAAAAACACAACGTGTGTGGGTCATCGCCCCAAAAAAAAATCTACCTCGGCAGTACACTTCTTCGTCGGATCCGTCACAGTGTGACGTCGAGTCCAACGTTCGGTCGCAATTATTGCATTTAAAGCATCTCCTATGCCAGCCCTAGTTGCGTTCATCAAAAGTTGTAGATTAACTGCGGAAGCGTCTGCCTTTGCTACTTACCCTTCCTCTGGCTAGCATCTGTTCGGCGGCGTAGACGAAGCCACCGCACCTGGGGCATCCCTCGCCTTCGGGAGCTTTGCTCATCGCTTTCGGAGCCGTCATCGGCATTTTGTTCATGATCGGATCACTAAAAATAAATTATTCGCACTTTGAGACTCATCTACACCTCACATTTGTACAGCAGGTTAATAAACTTTTTATATATTCGGAAGTAGATAGGCTAGGACAGTTCGGAACCATTTTCCCATAAGGATTTACATAGGGGTCTAAATTCAAGAGTCTAAATGACTCGCGCTTACTGGCAATTATTCGTTCATGGGAAACAATTGCAAGCCCCAATCCCTAGCACGACTTTTTTCCGGTCGCCGAGTTGGGAGGGCGATATTTGTACAACGGGTTACTTATGGTATAGTGTTTTCACTTGAAATTGAAAATGTACGTGCAATGAGGGTTTATTACGGTCAAGGGTTCTCCATTGTACGGCGTGCTGCGAAGAAGCTCTGGACTCTGTTCTCTTCCCATTACCCGTCATAAAATTCCGTTCGCACAATGGACCGCAATAAACACCCTTCGTAGGTAGATTTTCAATTTCAAGTAAAAACACTATATAAACAGGCTAATATAAACAGGCTGATATAAACAGGCGGATATAAACAGGCCTATATAAACAGGCTGATATAATCAGGCTGCTATAAACAGGCTGATATAACCATAAACAACCCGTCGTGCAAATATCGCCCTCCCAACTCGGCGACCGGAAAAAAGTCGTGCTAGGGATTGGGGCTTGCAATTGTTCCCCATGAACGATGAATTCCCAGTAAGCTCGAATCATTTAGACTCTAGAATTCAGACTCCTATGTAAATCCTTATGGGAAAATGACCCGGAACTGTCCTAGCCTATCTACTTTCGGAAATAGGTAAAGGCGATTGGACGTTAATAAAATGGTCGTTTGGAAGCTATTCAATAAATTTTTGACGGGATTTCAATGGCTAATCTAAAATGATTTTTTTTCTATTCATAGACATCATTTTCAGGGGGCGATTCTCTAATGCAAGGGAAATTGAATTCAATAAAGCGCTCAAGAAAGTGGTGCCAATTTTTCCGACCAGTTATAACGAAATGATGACAAATAATGACATTTTGCTGGTATCCTAGGAAACATTTCGGGGATTTCAATGGCTAATCTAAAATGAAATTTTATCTATTCATAGACATCATTTCCTTCTTTATGGATGAAAACAATAACAATATCATTACATTTTTTCATGTATCCAAGGAAACATTTCAGCAACGTTGCAAAACATATTTGATTTGCAACTTGAACAGTGTCATCTATTGGTATCCAACGTAATAGTTGACATCACTTTCTTGAGCACTCGGTATATATGTTGGAATTGAATATTTATAAACTCTTACTATTTGTTTTGCAAAACAGTAATAAAGGTTATTCATTATGTTGGGTTAAATCCTTAAGCCAAACAAGCAAATGATTCTCATTTTAGAAGCGAAATTTCTTATCAAACTATTTAGATTTCCTAAGCATTCTAACAATTCTCAAATTTGACATTTGCAAATTTCTTCCAGAAATTTACTGCTCTGTGTCTATTTTACTCAGAGTCGATCTTTTGATATACTGATAAACTTGTGAATAGTTATTTAATGGTTTGAGGTGCCAATGAGGAGATTTATAATGTAGATTATAACCTTCTAATGTGCTAATGTGCAGATTTGTAATGTATATTCTAACCTTCTTGTGGAGCTTTGGAAATATCGGTTTTCAATGATTTTAAGTATATCTGATGGATAGTTCAATATTATTCTAAATATTTTGTAAGAAATCTATGTGAATTTTTGGGTTGTCAATTTTCTTCCGAATTGGTGGATTGGTGGACCTGATGGATAGTTTTATTTTATGCTGAATATTTTGAAAGAAATCTATGTGAATTTTTGACTTGTCAGTTTTTTCCGAAGTAGAAACATAATTTTCTGAAATTTCTTATCAAACTATTTAGATTTGATAAGCATTCTAACAATTCTCAAATTTGACCTTTACAAATTTCTTCGAGAAATTTACTGCTCTGTGTCTATTTTACTTAGAGTCGATATTTTGATACACTGATAAAGTTGTGAATAGTTATCTAATGGTTTAAGGTGCTAATGAGGAGATTTGTAATGTAGATTATAACCTTCTAATGTACTAATTTGGAGATTTGTAATGTAGATTCTAACCTTCTTGTGGAGCTTTGGAAAGATCGCCCTTCAATGAATTTTAGTATATCTGATGGATAGTTCTATATTATTCTAAATATTTTGTTATAAATCTATGTGAATTTTCGGGTTGTCAGTTTTCTTCCGAATTGGTGGATTGGTGGACCTGATGGGTGTTTTATTTTATACTGAATATTTTGAAAGAAATCTATGTGAATTTTTGGGTTGTCAGTTTTCTTCCGAAATAGAAACTTAATTTTCAGAAATTTCTTATCAAACTATTTAGATTTGATAAGCATTCTAACAATTCTCAAATTTGACCTTTACAAATTTCTTCGAGAAATTTATTGCTCTGTGTCTATTTTACTTAAAGTCGATCTTTTGATACGCTGATAAAGTTGCGAATAGTTATCTAATGGTTTAAGGTGCTAATGAGGAGATTTGTAATGTAGATTATAAGCTTCTAATGTACTAATGTGGAGATTTGTAATGTAGATTCTAACCTTCTTGTGGAGCTTGGGAAAGATCGCCCTTCAATGAATTTAAGTATATCTGATGGATAGTTCTATATTATTCTAATTTTTTTGTAAGAAATCTATGTGATTTTTGGGATGTCAGTTTTCTTCCGAATTGGTGGACCCGATGGATGTTTAATTTTATGCTGAATATTTTCAAAGAAATCTATGTGAATTTTTGGGTTGTCAGTTTTCTTCCGAAGTCGAAACTAATTTTCTGAAATTTCTTATCAAACTATTTAGATTTGCTAAGCATTCTAACCATTCCCAAATTTGACCTTAGCAACTTTCTTCGAGAAATTTACTGCTCTGTGTCTATTTTACTTAGAGTCGATCTTTTGATACACTGATAAAGTTGTGAATAGTTATCTAATGGTTTAAGGTGCTAATGAGATTTGTAATGTAGATTATAAGCTTCTAATGTACTAATGAGGAGATTTGTAATGTAGATTATAACCTTCTAATGTACTAATTTGGAGATTTGTAATGTAGATTCTAACCTTCTTGTGGAGCTTTGGAAAGATCGCCCTTCAATGAATTTTAGTATATCTGATGGATAGTTCTATATTAATCTAAATATTTTGTTAGAAATCTATGTGATTTTTCGAGTTGTCAGTTTTCTTCCGAATTGGTGGATTGGTGGACCTGATAGGTGTATTATTTTATACTGAATATTTTGAAAGAAATCTATGTGGATTTTTTGGGTTGTCAGTTTTCTTCCGAAGTAGAAACTTAATTTTCTGAAATTTCTTATCAAACTATTTAGATTTCATTCTAACAATTCCCAAATTGGACCTTTACAAATTCCTTCGAGAAATTTACTGCTCCATATCTATTTTACTTAGAGTCGATCTTTTGAAATACTGATAAACTTGTGCATAGTTATCTAATGGTTGCTAATATAAGGTGCTAATGAGGAGATTTGTAATGGGTGAATGTAACAATTCCCAAATTTGACCTTTACAAATTTCTTCGAGAAATTTACTGCTCATGTCTATTTTACTTATAGTCGATCTTTTGATATACGGATAAAATTATGCATAGTTATCTAATGGTTGCTAATATAAGGTGCTAATGAGGAGATTTGTAATGGGTGAATGTAACAATTCCCAAATTTTACCTTTACAAATTTCTTCGAGAAATTTCTACTCTATATCTATTTTACTTAGAGTCGATCTTTTGATATACTGATAAAGTTGTACATAATTATCTAAAGGTTGCTAATATAAGGTACTAATGAGGAGATTTGTAATGAGTGAATGTAACAATTCCCAAATTTGACCTTTACCAATTTCTTCGAGAAATTTACTGCTCTGTGTCTATTTTACTTAGAGTCGATCTTTTGATATTCTGATAAAGTGGTGCATAGTTATCTAATGGTTTGTAATATAAGGTGCTAATGAGGAGATTTCTAATGAGTAAATATGACAATTCCCAACTTTGACCATTACAAATTTCTTCGAGAAATTGACTGCTCTGTGTCTATTTTACTTAGAGTCGATCTTTTGATATACTGATAAAGTTGTGCATATTTATCTAATGGTTGCTAATATAAGGTGCTAATGAGGAGATTTGTAATG
Source organism: Othius punctulatus (assembly GCA_951805005.1). NCBI lineage: Eukaryota > Metazoa > Arthropoda > Insecta > Coleoptera > Staphylinidae > Othius > Othius punctulatus. The sequence continues at coordinate 78,190,033 of OX638142.1, forward strand.
AGTGAATGTAACAATTCCCAAATTTGACCTTTACAAATTTCTTCGAGAAATTTACTGCTCTGTGTCTATTTTACTTAGAGTCGATCTTTTGAAATACTGATAAAGTTGTGCATAGTTATCTAATGGTTGCTAATATAAAGTGCTAATGAGGAGATTTGTAATGAGTGAATGTAACAATTCCCAAATTTGACCTTTACAAATTTCTTCGAGAAATTTACTGCTCTATGTCTATTTTACTTAGAGTCGATCTTTTGATATACTGATAAAGTTGGCATAGTTATCTAATGGTTTCTAATATAAGGTGCTAATGAGGAGATTTGTAATGAGTGAATGTAAAAATTCCCAAATTTCACGTTTACAAATTTCTTCTAATTCACTGCTCTGTATCTATTTTACTTAAGAGTCGATCTTTTGATATACTGATAAAGTTGTGCATAGTTATCTAATGGCAGTTAATCTAAGGTGCTAATGAGAAAATTTGTAATTAGTTGAATGTAACAATTTCCAAATTTGACCTTTACAAATTTCTTCGAGAAATTTACTGCTCTGTGTCTATATTACTTAGAGTCGATCTTTTGAAATACTGATAAAGTTGTGCATAGTTATCTAATGGTTGCTAATACAAAGTGCTAATGAGGAGATTTGTAATGAGTGAATGTAACAATTCCCAAATTTGACCTTTACAAATTTCTTCGAGAAATTTACTGCTCTGTGTCTATTTTACTTAGAGTCGATCTTTTGAAATACTGATAAAGTTGTGCATAGTTATCTAATGGTTGCTAATATAAAGTGCTAATGAGGAGATTTGTAATGAGTGAATGTAACAATTCCCAAATTTGACCTTTACAAATTTCTTCGAGAAATTTACTGCTCTATGTCTATTTTACTTAGAGTCGATCTTTTGATATACTGATAAAGTTGGCATAGTTATCTAATGGTTTCTAATATAAGGTGCTAATGAGGAGATTTGTAATGAGTGAATGTAAAAATTCCCAAATTTCACGTTTACAAATTTCTTCTAATTCACTGCTCTGTATCTATTTTACTTAAGAGTCGATCTTTTGATATACTGATAAAGTTGTGCATAGTTATCTAATGGCAGTTAATCTAAGGTGCTAATGAGAAAATTTGTAATTAGTTGAATGTAACAATTTCCAAATTTGACCTTTACAAATTTCTTCGAGAAATTTACTGCTCTGTGTCTATATTACTTAGAGTCGATCTTTTGAAATACTGATAAAGTTGTGCATAGTTATCTAATGGTTGCTAATATAAAGTGCTAATGAGGAGATTTGTAATGAGTGAATGTAACAATTCCCAAATTTGACCTTTACAAATTTCTTCAAGAAATTTACTGCTCTATGTCTATTTTACTTAGAGTCGATCTTTTGATATACTGATACAGTTGGCATAGTTATCTAATGGTTGCTAATATAAGGTGCTAATGAGGAGGTTTGTAATGAGTGAATGTAACAATTCCCAAGTTTGACCTTTACAAATTTCTTCGAGAAATTTACTGCTCTGTGTGTATTTTACTTAGAGTCGATGTTTTGATATACTGATAAAGTTGTGCATAGTTATCTAATGGTTATTAATCTAAGGTGCTAATGAAGAGATTTGTAATGGGCGAATGTAACAATTCCCAAACTTGACCTTTACAAATTTCTTCGAGAAATTTACTGCTGTATGTCTATTTTACATAGAGTCGATCTTTTGAAATACTGATAAAGTTGTGCATAGCTATCTAATGGTTGCTAATATAAGGTGCTAATGAGGAGATTTGTAATGAGTGAATGTAACAATTCCCAAATTTTACCTTTACCAATTTCTTCGAGAAATTTACTGCTTTATGTCTATTTTACGTAGAGTCGATCTTTTGACATACCGATATAGTTGTGCATAGCTATCTAATGGTTGTTAATATAAGGTGCTAATAAGGAGATTTATAATGAGTGAATGTAACAATTCCCAAATTTGACCTTTACAAATTTCTTCGAGAAATTTACTCCTCTATGTCTAGTAGTAGTAAGAACATTTATTCAATATAGCTTTTTACATTGTTTTTTTTACATCAAGGGTATGGTATTAATGAAGTTGATGATATGCTATATGAAATGGGCTATCGACTTTCGTCTTTCAGCCCTGTCTATTGTCTATTTTACAGAATTTTCATAGAAAGTCGATCTTTTGATATACTGATAAAGTTGTGCATAGTTATCTAATGGTAGTTAATTTAAGGTACTAATGAGGAGATATGTAATTAGTTGAATGTAACAATTTCCAAATTTGACCTTTACAAATTTCTTCGAGAAATTTACTGCTCTATGTCTATTTTGCAGAATTTTTATAGAAAGTCGATGTTTTGATATACTGATAAAGTTGTGCATAGTTATCTAATGGTTGCTAATATAAGGTGCTAATGAGGAGATTTGTAATGAGTGAATAACAATTCCCAAATTTGACCTTTACAAATTTCTTCGACAAATTTACTGCTCTACGTCTATTTTACTTATACTCGATCTTTCGATATACTGATAAAGTTGTGCATAGTTATCTAATGGCTGCTAATATAAGGTGCAAATGAGGAGATTTGTAATGGGTGAATGTAACAATTCCGAAATTTGACCTTTACAAATTTCTTCGAGAAATTTACTGCTCTATATCTATTTTACTTAGAGTCGATCTTTTGATATACTGATAAAGTTGTGCATAGGTATCTAATGGTTGCTAATATAAGGTGCTAATGAGGAGATTTGTAATGAGTGAATGTAACAATTCCCAAATTTGATTTTTACAATTTTTTTCGAGAAATTTACTGCTCTATGTCTATTTTACAGAATTTTTATAGAAAGTCGATCTTTTGATATACTGATAAAGTTGTGCATAGTTATCTAATGGTAGTTAATCTAAGGTGCTAATGAGGAGATTTGTAATTAGTCGAATGTAACAATTTCCAAATTTGACCTTTACAAATTTCTTCGAGGAATTTACTGCTTATGTCTATTTTACAAAGAGTCGATCTTTTGATATACTGCTAAAGTTGTGCATAGTTATCTAATGGTTGCTAATATAAGGTGCTAATGAGGAGATTTGTAATGAGTGAATGTCCTTCTTGTAGAACTTTGGAAAGACCGAAATGATTTTTCGTATATCTGATGGATAGTAAATATTTTGTAAGAAATCTATGCGAATTTTTGGGTTATCAGTTTTCTTCCGAATTGGTGGATTGGCGAACCTGATGGATAGTTTTATTTTATGCTGATTATTTTGATAGAAATCTATGTGAATTTTTGGGTTGTCACTTTTCTTCCGAAGTAGACTTCTAAGTAAAATTTGATTCTGAATACTATTGTTTTTTTATTGGTGAGTGAATGAATTGTGTATAAAACTTATTTTACGTACAACAGTTCATGTTTTTACGCATTGTAAATAGTGCGTAAAAACTTAGTTTACACACTGTCGTAGAACAATCACGTTTATGGATCATCCTTCGCCGTGACATTATTTTTTAATTTAACGACGGTCAATTTCTGCTGCTATGTCTAATTACCATCATCAAGGGGCGACCTGAAGGCCACACTGACACGATCGTAATCTCGATAAACCTCATCATTGAAAATTTGAAGAGCCTAATCTCCTAAACTAATAATTTAAAAAAAAAAGTTCCGAGTAATGTAGGAATTAATCTTATTTCAGAAAACAAATAAAAAATGAATAAAATCAAAGAAGCAAAAGTAAAATATAAAGAAAATTATTAAAGGGCGGAAAGATCCCTTCTGGGGTCGATAGCCTTAGTAAAGATCGTTATATATATATAATAAAATTAGGTACTAATAATAAATTATAGTAAAAATCTTTATTAAATAAATTTGCTCTCTGATGATTACGAATTTGATTTAATTAGACAGGTAGTGTCTAACCTCCTTGTGGTCATGCCTATTCGGCAGATAACTTTTCTCAATCTTTGAAAGACCAGGCCTTAGAAGCACAATTATTTCCTTGCTTGCTTGCCATTCATATGTAGTCATGTTTCTAATAATAAATTTACATTCACGTTTCTAATTATAAACGTGTAGCTCATTGCTTTCCAAAGAGTTATTTTTATAGGTGTACTATTTTAATAATAGTGACCGAACACAAAATGAGTTATTGTTTGGTTATGCGTTTAACGGCCACATGTGGAATTACGGAATTACTTCTAGTACTAACCAATTTGGTCTGGCTATATCAAAACTTGATAAAAAATTATGAAAAATAATCTTTTGGCCCACAACGGTTAGTACTGGTCAAGCAATGGCCCAGTGCTGGTCATTACCTAAGCACTGGTCATTGCTTGACCACGCATTTGTGTTTATCGGGATGAAATGAAAGAAAATATTTTGGACATTCAAGTTAGTCTGGTTCTCACTGTAGCAGCAAACATTTACTAATTATTAAAGCTTTTGAATTAGATTTGATATTCCATTCCTAAATTATAGCATTAACCAATACGGCGATATCAAACTTGATAAAAAATTATGAAAAATAATTGTTTGGCCCACAATGGTCCGTATTGGTCAAGCAATAGTCCAGTACTGGTCATTACGTAATCACATATTTGTGTTTTTTGGGGTTTATTGAAGGTCTTTAAGTTTTGTATTTATTGGTGTGAAAGTGTGAAATGTAAGTGCATATTTTGGACATTCAAGTTAGTCTGCTTCCCAATTTAGTAGTAATTATTTTGTAATTATTAAAGATTTTGCATTCGATTTGATATTCCGTTTCATAATTAAAATAGTTTTTTGGGGTTTATTGAAGGTCTTTAAGTTTTATATTTATTGGTGTGAAAGTGTGAAATGTAAGTGCATATTTTGGACATTCAAGTTAGTCAGGTCCCCAATTTAGCAGCAATCATTTGTAATTATTAAAAATTTTGCATTCGATTTGATATTCCCTTTCACAATTAAAATAGTTTTTTGGGGTTTATTGAAGGTATTTAAGTTTCGTATTTATTGGTGTGAAAGTGTGAAATGTAAGTGCATATTTTGGACATTCAAGTTAGTCTGGTTCCCAATTTAGCAGCAGCAATAATTTTGTAATTATTAAAGATTTTGCATTCGATTTAATATTCGATATTTGATATTTGATATTTGATATTTATTATTTGATATAATTAAAAACTATGTCCAAAATTTTAGGATTAAATTTCAATGCTATTGAAGCCAGTCGAGTAGAATTATTTTGGATTCGATTTTATTGCCCGTTCTAAAATTAAAAACTATTCACAATGTTTTTGCGTACAGTTTTTAGGTCAATGTCGATTAAAATACTTCGTCAGCTGATCACAAACCATTGTTGTCGGTTGAATTATATTTTTGTTGGCATATTTTTGACATGAATCCAGTTTTACTAGTTTAACGTGAATCCATCGTCAAAAATTTAGACATAAAAAATATACAATTAATTTTAAAGGATTCTGATTGATGTGTCTACAAAATTGCATATAAAATAATTAGCCATAGCAGCATAAATAGGCCATTGTTAAATAAACTAATAATAATTGGTTTTAAACTATCTGTCATTTTAAAACTTTTGTAATTTGTTTTGTAGCGCCATCAATGGGCATTAGCGCTTAAAAAATATACATTTCATTCTAGTATTACAATCTCCGGTTAATTTTAATCCGAGATTAAGTACTTTGAGTGAAATTATTGATATTATGGTTTATTTTGTTGTGCCATCTATGGACATTAGCGCTTAAAAACTGTACATTTCATTGTAATATTACAATCTCCAGTTAATTTTAATCCGAGATCAAATACTTTGAGTGAAATGATTGTTATTGATTTATATGAAAACTAGCCGACAATTCAAGTTAATTGGAGATTGCAAAATTGTATGTAACATGCAAGTAAAATATTTGCTAGCTAACTGGAAAACATAGCTGATTCACTTGTTAAGCTATAAAATACATGGAAATATGTTACTTGTAAGTTCCAGTTGTGAAATCTCAGGAAAGCTTTAATCGGAGATTAATTACCATAGGTACAATTTGTGAGATTATGGTTTCTATGGAAACTAATTGACGATTAAAGCGAATCTAAGACTATACAACTAGTACTTATAGCACCATATTTTCTTGATTTCATAATTAATATTTATTTGTATAGATTAATTACCATAGCTACAATTTATGAGAATATGGTTTCTATGGAAACTAATTGACGATTAAACTGAATCTAAGACTATACAACTAGTACTTATAGCACCATATTTTCTTGATTTTGTAATTCATATTTATTTGTATAGATTAATTACCATAGGCGCAATTTATGAGATTATGGTTTCTATGGAAACTAATTGACGATTAAAGGGAATCTAAGACTATACAACTATCACTTATAGCACCATATTTTCTTGATTTTATAATTAATATTTATTTGTATAGATTAATTACCACAGGTGCAATTTATGAGATTATGGTTTCTATGGAAACTAATTGACGATTGAAGTGAATCTAAGACTATACAACTAGTACATATAGCACCATACTTTCTAGATTTTATGATTCATATTTATTTGTATAGATTAATTACTGTAGGTGCAATTTATGAGATTATGGTTTCTATGGAAACTAATTGACGATTAAGGTTAATCTGAGACTATACAACTAGCACTTATAGCATCATATTTTCTTGATTTTATAATTAATATTTATTTGTATAGATTAATTACCATAGGTGCAATTTATGAGATTATGGTTTCTATGGAAACTAATTGACTATTAAAGTGAACCTAGGACTATACAACTAGCACTTATAGCATCATATTTTCTTGATTTTATAATTCATATTTATTTGTATAGATTAATTACCATAGGTGCAATTTATGAGAATATGGTTTCTATGGAAACTAATTGACGATTAAAGTGAATCTGAGACTATACAACTAGCACTTATAGCATCATATTTTCTTGATTTTATAATTAATATTTATTTGTAAAGATTAATTACCATATGTGCAATTTATGAGATTATGGTTTCTATGGAAACTAATTGACGATTCAAGTGAATCTAAGACTATACAACTAGCACTTATAGCACCATATTTTCTTGATTTTAATATTTATTTGTATACCATGGCTGCGAAATTGTACTTTAACGTACTGAGAAAATAATTGTGGCCGAGGCCGCTTTGAGATCGAGGCAGGAAAATCTTGAGGATGTTAAACGATTTCGCGGACAAGGTATACACAACATTTTCTGTGCAACCAAATATTTGTAATTATAAAAATCTTACAGCTTTTAATTTATGGTAGGCTTTTTTATGAATTTCCATAAATAGTTTTCATGTGTTATTTTATTGTGCACAAAATAAATTTGGAATACCTGTGGAAATGAAGTAAATACATCAATTTTGTGACAGGAAAAGTTTGCTTTAAGTCAGTCAATGTGTCAGGAAAATTACGTTTTCGTGATACTTGATTGTAATTACATATTTTCGGTACTGTTTCCATGGTTATTATTTAACTGATATCAGCCACGGCCGTTAAAATTTAACAGCCGTGGACTGTTATTTATTTTTTCCAATTCGCATTATTAAAATGCTCATTATGTATACCGAATTTCATCGTTAAAACTACACTTTAATTGAATGGGTGAATAACATGTTTACATTTTCACCTTATTCACTATAACCATTGACAACGTGAATAAAAAATAGGTAAATTGGCACTATCATTGAAATTTTCGTTGTCACCTGACAATGTGACACTTCACGCAAACTGTCGAATTGGAAAAAATCTTGTATGATACATATGAATAAAGAAATTTTATTCACTTATACCATAAAAAGCTATTGCTGTTCACAAGCGTTACTACACAACCATCACAGCATACTTGAAATATGTCATTACGATTTATGAAAATAATTTCGCAAAATTTAATCCTTTTTTTTTATTATCACGAAACTATAGAACAACATGCGGCCGATATAGATATAACAGACTCGGTTGATTATAAAATCTCGGCTGTACCTTGATTTTACAATATCTCAACCTCGTCTGTTATATAACCCATATCAGGCTAATACCATGGTATAATATAACGGCCATTGCTAATAGTAACTGCCGTAAAATTGGATTTCGCGGACGGTTTTGCGTATGCGAAATGGACCGGACGCTAGGGATTCCACAACAAAATATTTCATCAACTATGTTTTCCAAATATGCAGCAAAGTTCTGAAGTCAACAATTTTTCTGGTACACTCGAAAACATGGATGCCTCCAGTTTTTGATTTATAGAGATTTTCACTGCTCCTAAACTTTCCCAGCATCCATGTTTTCAGTTGCCCAACAAATTTTTCAAATTTGGTTTTTATGCATTTATAACTTCTTTTGTGTATTCAAAAACATGCTGGTTAGCAATTGATGTCAAAGGACTATACCTTTACAAGTTCAAATTGAGACCAATCAAGTTCAAATTGAGACCAATCAATTTCAAATTGAGGCCAATCAAGTACAAATTGATACCAATCAATTCCAAATTGAGACCAATCAATTTCAAATTGAGACTAAACAAAATCAAGTTGACACTAAACAATATCAATTTTATTTGTTTACTCTCAACTTGATATTGTTTAGTCTCAATTTGATATTGATTGGTCTCAATTTGAAATTGATTGGTGTCAATTTGAACTTGATTGGCCTCAATTTGAAATTGATTGGTCTCAATTTGAACTTGATTGGTCTCAATTTGAACTTGAAAAGGTGATAGTTTTATTATGGAATCTGTTTTACATATTAAATTGGCCGCTTTCAATGGCCACTTTCTCTGCTCCCAAAGTTTCATCTAGCATTCATGTTTTCAGTTGCCCAACAAATTTTTCAAAATTTGTTTTCTCAAGTTCTTTTGTTTATTGGAAAACATGCTGGTTAGCAATTGAAGTCAAAGGAATAGATGATAGTTTTATTATGGAATCTGCTCTACATATTAAATTGGCCACTTTCAATGGCCACTTTCAGTTTTGGATCTTTGGAAATTCTGACTGCTCCCAAAGTTTAATCTAGCATTCATGTTTTCAGTTGCCCAACAAATTTTTCAAATTTTGTTTTTATCCATTCTAAAGTTCTTTTGTTTATTGAAAAACATGGCTAACCAGCAATTGAAATCAAAGGACTAGATTGTTTTATCATGGAATCTGCTCTACATATTAAATTGGGAACTTTCAATGGCCACTTTCAATTTTGGATCTTTGGAAATTTTGACTGCTCCCAAAGTTTCATCCAGCATCCATGTTTTCAGTTGCCCAACAAATGTTTCAAATTTTGTTTCTATTCGTTCTCAAGTTCTTTTGTTTATTGGAAAACATGCTGGTTAGCAATTGAAGTTAAATGACTAGATAGTTTTATTATGAAATTTGCTGTACATATTAAATTGGTCACTTTCAATGGCTACTTTCAATTTTGGATCTTTGGAAATTCTGACTGCTCCCAAAGTTTCATCCAGCATCCATGTTTTCAGTTGCCCAACAAATTTTTCAAAATTTGTTTTGTCAAGTTCTTTTGTTTATTGAAAAACATGCTGGTTAGCAATTGAAGTCAAAGGACTAGATAGTTTTATTATGGAATCTGCTATAGATATTAAATTGGCCACTTTCAATGGCCACTTTCAATTTTGGATCTTTGGAAATTCTGACTGCTCCCAAAGTTTTATCCAGCATCCATGTTTTCAGTTGCCCAACAAATTTTATTTTTATGCTTTCGCAAGTTCTTTAGTTTATTGGAAAACATGCTGGTTAGCAATTGAAGTGAAAGGATTGATTGCTCCCAAAGTTTCATCCAACATCCATGTTTTTAGTTGCCCAACAAATTTTTCAAATTTTGTTTTTGCGTTCGCAAGTTCTTTAGTTTATTGGAAAACATGCTGGTTAGCAATTGAAATCAAAGGACTAGATAGTTTTATTATGAAATCTGCTCTACATATTAAATTGGCCACTTTCAATGGCCACTTTCAATTTTGGATCTTTGGAAATTCTGACTGCTCCCAAAGTTTCATCCAGCATCCATGTTTTCAGTTGCCCAACATTTTTTTTAAATTTTGTTTTTATGCGTTTATAACTTCTTTTGTTTATTGAAAAACATGCTGGTTAGCAATTGAAGTCAAAGGACTTAATAGTTTTATTATGAAATCTGCTCTACATATTAAATTGGCCACTTTCAATGGCCACTTTCAATTTTGGATCTTTGGTAATTCTGACTGTTCCCTAAGTTTCATCCAGCATCCATGTTTTCAGTTGCCCAACAAATATTTCAAATTTTGTTTTTATGCGTTCTCAAGTTCTTTTGTTTATTGCAAAACATGCTGGTTAGCAATTGAAGTCAAAGGACTTGATAGTTTTATTATGGAATCTACTCTACATATTAAATTGGCCACTTTCAATGGCCACTTTAAATTTTGGATCTTTGGAAATTCTGAGTGCTCCCAAAGTTTCATCCAGCATCCATGTTTTTAGTTGCCCAACAAATTTTTCAAATTTTGTTTTTATGCGTTTATAACTTCTTTTGTTTATTGAAAAATATGCTGGTTAGCAATTGAAGTCAAAGGACTTAATAGTTTTATTATGAAATCTGCTCTACATATTAAATTGGCCACTTTCAATGGCCACTTTCAATTTTGGATCTTTGGTAATTATGACTGTTCCCTAAGTTTCATCCAGCATCCATGTTTTCAGTTGCCCAACAAATTTTATTTTTATGCGTTCTCAAGTTCTTTTGTTTATCGGAAAACAAGCTGGTTAGCAATTGAAGTTAAATGACTAGATAGTTTTATTATGAAATCTGCTGTACATATTAAATTCGCCACTTTCAATGGCCACTTTCAATTTTGGATCTTTGGTAATTATGACTGTTCCCTAAGTTTCATCCAGCATCCATGTTTTCAGTTGCCCAACAAATTTTATTTTTATGCGTTCTCAAGTTCTTTTGTTTATCGGAAAACAAGCTGGTTAGCAATTGAAGTTAAATGACTAGATAGTTTTATTATGAAATCTGCTGTACATATTAAATTCGCCACTTTCAATGGCCACTTTCAATTTTGGATATTTGGAAATTCTGACTGCTCCCAAAGTTTCATCCAGCAGACGTGTTTTCACTTGCCCAACAAATTTTTCAAATATTGTTTTTATGCGTTCTCAAGTTCTTTAGTTTATTGGAAAACATGCTGGTTAGCAATTGAAGTGAAAGGACTAGATAGTTTTATTATGGAATCTGCTCTACATATTAAATAGGCCACTTTCAATGGTTGAATTTATATGGTTGAATGAACCATTCAGTGTTTTTTTTTTTAAAGAAGTGAAAACATTAAATTGGTGCATACAAATTGCTAGTGGTTTAGCTCTTGTTTGCGTTAGATTCGATTAGGGTGGAGATGGTTTGTTCAGTGTTAGATGGTTATAATGAAGCGTTTTTCTGTACTTAAACTAAGAGAAAACGTTAATAAACCATGTACATATGGGGTTAGTTGAGTGTAAAAGCTGCTTGGCTGGCCAAAGTGCTAGAGAAATGATATAAAATGGAACTAAAATAAAATAATAAATAATAAAAAAAAAAAAACAAGAGTGAAATTGTAATGAGAAAGGTAAGTTGCTCACGAATACTACAACTATATGAGTCCGTTTCAAACTTGAGGGCACTTTCCTTATCCCATCACAGGCTGTTAGGGAAGGAAAGCTCAAAAAGTAACAACAATACAAATAACAATTGTTAATAGTAAACAACAGGACAGGCGATAAGAGCGTTTGTGCGGCGTTTGAAGCCATGCGATCCACGACCAAAAAAAAACGTGTGTACAGATAAACCCAGTTCTCTCACCGTTGTCTCGCTGCTTGAATTCCCAGCTGACGATATTGTCATGAGGATAAGGGGAGAGGGCAACGTCCACAAAATAGAAACATTTACACCAAAAACAAGTAGTGGTACTGACAAAACAAAAACAAAAAAGGTACTACCAAGGTAGTGCAACAAAAAGTGGTGGGTAACAGTTTTGTGTGTTGACCGTTACTGTTAGTATTTGCGTTTCGCGTTGTTTGTTGTTGGTATACATGCTTTCAATTTGCAAAACGGAACGTCGCCCAAAAACGACTTGGGTTGTAAAAAAGTTCAACGTTCATTCTTTAATTACATATTTTTATTGTAATTAACCCGAATATTACAAATAAACTATAAAAAGTAATAGACGAATTAACATAAATACAAATGAATTTAGTTAATAAAACCTAAACAGTTTATGAAAACCTATGAAAATAAATTATTTCTTCTTTTTTTTTTGGTTTGAATCGATATAAACAGGATGTAAAATTTGGGGTGTTTTTGATGATTATTGGGGTGACACGGTTTTTGTTGTTAATTAGCTGCGACGACGAGCAGTTTGCAGTCGGCCCCAGTCGATCCAGGGGGGAAGATCCTTAGGAGGCGCTACGATAAAAAGGGACAACGGTCATGCATTGATTCTCTCTTTACTAGGGGGACGATTCTTTGACAGAATAGTACAAAAAAAAAACGGTCTCAAAGGCATCGGCATCATCACAGCAGTTAACACGTCTGATTAGAGCGGGAAGCCCAGAGATGAATTAAAGAAAGTAAGTCGGCTTCAGTTAATTAATCAGAGGTGTTAGCTTGCTCGCAACAACAGCACAAAAGAAAACATTCTCTGTGGGTGGGTGGTTTTCTGGCGAATAAGGAAAAAGCCCTCAAATCTGACGAAATTTCTTGTTGTACATTGCAAATTGCAACCGATACCGCGAATGTTTGATTTGAATGGTGTTTCTGTAGCTTTGTGTAGGTAAATAATAAATAATAATTTGCGTATTCGTGTGTGACACTCACCCTCCCAAATGAGCACCGCTGTCCATGCTCAAGCAGCCGGCGCCACCGCCGAAACCGTAACCTTTGGGTCCGTATTTGCGGCCGTGGCAGTTTTTGCAGTAGAGTTCCTTCTCGTGTTCGGCGCAGTTGGTGGAGTCCAGCATCTTGCCGCAGAGACCTGTCAAACCACCCCCAAAAACGTCAGCAACCCATCCGACTTCCCCAAAGTCGTCAACTCACCGCATTTGAAGCAGGATTTGTGGTATTTGTATCCGCCAGCCACACGTTCCTCAGCGGCGTAGACGGACTTTTCGCATTTGGGGCATTTTGGGTTTTCTATCGGCTTGAAAGGCATGGTTGCTGTTGGTTGGTTCTCTTTGACCTGTGGGACAAACGGCGCGTCGTTAGAGTGATATGCAGCAGGGCTTGGTGCGTGTGTGTTATAGTTGGTAGGCTGCCAACTCGAGTAACGTGATTCATTTGGTTGAGCGAAAGGTGCGCCAGGAATAGCCGCGCATCAGCCCCTTGGCACCGCTCCAAGTAGAAGCACACACTCAGGCGGTGTCCAAATTTGGAAGCACAGGTAACAACCAACACACTCTCTCTAGAGTGTCGGATGATCCGATCCGCTCTACCTTCTAATTAATCGCTCGTGCTATTAATAATTGCGGAATTTGCATTAGATTGTTATAGGCGGGGGGCCGTCGACCCCCAAAGCATTGGATTGCGCAACTCCCATGTTTTTTTTTCCATGCGCCTCCATAGGTCTTCCAAGTTTAAGCAGTTAATAGCGCACTTATCCATCAAAGCTTTGTTAATTTGTTGGGTACAAGCACAATCACTTGAGATTTTAGAGCTCCTCTATCACGCACTTAACACTCGCGTCTAGTGACTCTATAGTCAGCAGCGTCAGCAACGTCAGCAGCAGCAGCAGCAGCACACACGTACCTGGTCGGGTTCGTTAGGTAGTGGATGTCCGGAACGCTAGCTCCAGATTTCGATGGGACTCGTGTTCTGTCACTGACTACCACCGTGTTTCGAATGACTTGGACGGGCGCTCGCTCCTCCTAGTCTATGGAGAGGCTTTTGCACACGACCCTCCTTGGGGCTGGGGTGGGGACGTTCGGCCGCATCATTACACCACACTCAGAATAGCCTTTTGAGCAGCGATCTATTTTTGTAGGGATGCAAGGATGACAGATCCGCTTTTTCGATAAAAACCGCACCTTTTTCAGAAATCCGATACCGATACACTTGCAGCGGGCCGCGACTTTTCCACCTGCCCCACCTGACCGGACCCGGAAGGGGCAGCACACCGCGGATGCCGGCCGGTCCCATTGTACGCCAGTTTCGCACAATTTTGGCAGCCGGTCCAATGTTTTTATTTGTGTATTTTCTTTTCGATATCCAGCGCCCATGCCGCAGATGGAACGCGAAAACACATTTTTGCACTACACCTAGATCAGCATTACCACCTTGAAGACCAATCAAAGAAGACAACCCCAAACATTTCTTCCAAAACCACCATCCCTCATGTGCATCTAAAACAATACCTTATATGAGAAAGCAAAAATTATTCGAGCGTAAAATGTCTCATTTTTATTTACAAAACCAACCTTGGAGCACCTCCAAGGAACAAAACGACTGTTTACTATATTTTGCCAGGTGTTAAGCGACACGAATGCCAAAGAATAACATTGACGATTGACTGTTCAATCCAATTCATTCCAATACAATTCGATTCAATTTAGGCCTACAAGGCTCAGGCTCAGGCCTACAGGGCTAAGTCTAATACGATGTCTTGTTATTACAGGACTTTGCGCTGCATGCTGCTTTATGTAACGAGTGAACGATCCGCGGTCATTTAATTCATCCTCCCAAGGCTATACCAATAACTTGATCGATGTGACTTTTATTTGTTGAAAATTCATAATTATGAATTTTCAACATATACCAATAACATTATTTGGGTTCAAATAACATGCACTACACCTAGATCAGCATTGCTACCTTGAAGACCTTTCAAAGAAGACAACGAGCAACCTTTCTTCGAAAACCACCGTCCATGTTTTTTCTAAAATTGCCAGTAAAATAAGAGAAATCGGAAGTAAAGTATTCCATTATTCTACGATTTTGTGCAAATTGGGTTGCTTACGTAAACTAATATAGCTATAGAGAGCTAATATATCATACTTTTTGGACATGGTCTATTCGAAACGTCCTCCAACCTTCAGGAATACTTCAGATTTAGTCTCCAATCTGCACTGCTTATCCATAAGGTCTCTCCTATTTCTCTTTGTGATAAGTTCTTTATCAATGCCAATCTCCAACTTTTGCTTGGTCTTTCTCTCATCCTTCTTCCAAGACTTATCTTTAAAATCGAGTATATTTTGCTGCCAAAATTGTACTCAAACTTACAATACAAAGTCTTGCACAAATCAATGTATACAAAAGTACAAATACTTATACGAATTACATTGTTATATAGTGGCTAAGCATCCCTTGTGGCGAAAAGCTTCGCATTTTTGTTTAAAGCTTTTTGGACATGGTCTATTCGAAACGTCCTCCAACCTTCAGATTTCGTCTCCATTCTGCACTGCTCATCCATAATTTCTCTCCTATTTCTCTTTCTGGTAAGTTCTTTATCAATGCCAATCTCCAACTTTTGCTTGGTCTTCCTCTCATCCTTCTTCCAAGACTTATCTTTAAAATCGAGCATATTTGCTGCCAAACTTGTACTCAGGCTTCAGCCTTGAGGAATACTTCAGATTTCGTCTCCATTCTGCACGGCCCATCCATAAGTTCTCTCCTTATGATTGGCTTTATCAATGCCAATCTCCAACTTTTGCTTGGTCTTCCTCTCATCCTTCTTCCAAGACTTATCTTTAAAATCGAGCATATTTGCTGCCAAACTTGTACTCAGGCTTCAGCCTTGAGGAATACTTCAGATTTCGTCTCCATTCTGCACGGCCCATCCATAAGTTCTCTCCTATTTATCTTCCTGATAAGTTCTTTATCAATGTCAATCTCCAACGTTTGATTGGTCTTCCTCTCATCCTTCTTCCAAGACTTATCTTTAAAATTGAGCATATTTTGCTGCCAAAAATGTACTCAGGCTTACTATACAAAGTCTTGCACAAATCAATGTATACAGAAGTACAAATACTTATACGAATGACATTGTTATATAGTGGCTAAACATCCCTTGTGGCGAAAAGCTTCGCATTTTTGTTTAAAGCTTTTTGGACATGGTCTATTCGAAACGTCCTCCAACCTTCAGATTTCGTCTCCATTCTGCACTGCTCATCCACAAGTTCTCTCCTATTTATCTTCCTGATAAGTTCTTTATCAATGTCAATCTCCAACTTTTGCTTGGTCTTCCTCTCATCCTTCTTCCAAGACTTATCTTTAAAATCGAGCATATTTGCTGCCAAACTTGTACTCAGGCTTCAGCCTTGAGGAATACTTCAGATTTCGTCTCCATTCTGCACTGCTCATCCATAAGTTCTCTCCTATTTCTCTTTCTGATAAGTTCCTTATCAATGCCAATCTCCAACTTTTGCTTGGTCTTCCTCTCATCCTTCTTCCAAGACTGATCTTTAAAATCGAGCATATTTTGCTGCCAAAAGTGTACTCAGACTTACAATACAAAGTCTTGCACAAATCAATGTATACAAAAGTACAAATACTTATACGCATTACATTATTGTATAGTGGCTAAACATCCCTTACGGCGTTGCGAAGCTTTTTGGACGTGGTCTATTCGAAACGTCCTCCAAACTTCAGAAATACTTCAGATTTCGTCTCCATTCTCCATTGCCCATCCATAAGTTCTCTCCTGTTTCTCTTTCTAATAAGTTCTTTATCAATGCCCATCTCCAACTTTTGCTTAGACTTCATCTCATCCTTCTTCCAAGACTTATCTTTAAAATCAAGCATATTTTGCTGCCAAAATTGTACTCAGGCTTACAATACAAAGTTTTGCACAGCTCAATGTAAACAAAGGTACAAGAACTTATATGCATTACATTATTGTGTACTGGATAAACAACCCTTGTGGCGTTGCGAAGCTTTTTGTTTAAAGCTTTTTGGACATGATTTATTCAAAACGTCCTCCAATCTTCAGAAATACTTCAGATTTCGTCTCCATTCTCCACTGCCCATCCATAAGTTCTCTCCTATTTCTCTGTTTGATAAGTTCTTTATCAATACTATCTCTTCAACTTTTACTTGGTCTTGTGCAAGACTTGGTCTTGAACAAGACAGGTTGAACAGGTCTTGCACAAGACCAACCAAAAGTTGGAGAGATGGTATTGATAAAGAACTTATCAAATAGAGACATAGGAGATAACCTATGGATGAGCAGTGCAGAATGGAAACGAAATCTGAAGTATTTCTGAAGATTGGAGAACGTTTCGAATAGACGATGTCCAAAAAGCTTTAAACAAAAAGCTTCGCAACGCCATAAGATATGTTTAGACACTACACAATAATGTAATGCGTATAAGTATTTCTACTTTTGTAAACAATGTGCAAGACTTTGTATTGTAAGCCTGAGTACACTTTTGGCAGTAAAACATGCTCGATTTTAAAGATAAGTCTTGGAAGAAGGATGAGATGAAGACCAAGCAAAAGTTGGAGTTTGACATTGATAGAGAACTTCAATCAGGAAGAGAAATAGGAGAGAACTTATGGATGAGCAGTGGAAAATGGAAACGAAATCTGAAGTATTTCTGAAGGTTGGAGGACGTTTCGAATAGACGATGTCCAAAAAGGTTTAAACAAAAAGTTTTTGTTTCTCTCCTATTTCTCTTTCTGATAAGTTCTGTATCAAGGTCAATCTCCAACTTTTGCTCTCATCCTTCTTCCAAGTTCTTTATCAATGCTAATCTCCAACTTTTGCTCAATTAAATTGAACTTGAAACATTTGAACTTGAAAGTTCTCTAATATCTCATATTTTATAAACTGCAATATTATAGAAAAAATAGCACTTCCTACTCGAGATGAAATACGTTTTTTTTTCGATTGTGGACTTGCCCCACTCGACGCTAGTTCGAGTAACAACTCGAACGTCAGGCTCGTGAACAACTGTCCACTTACGAAAAAGCGGTGTTTTCATCCCTTGTTGCAAAATGTACTAGGACAGTGCGTAAACCAAGTTTTTACGCACTATTCACAATGCGTAAAGTGATACTTTTTAGCACAAGTACGTAAAAAAATCACCTGTGTTCACTCACCAATCAAAAAAAGATGGCATTTTGCATAAATTTTAGATATTTTTCATAATAGCTATCGTAGATAAAACTTTGTATGATACATTTTCGCAAAGTATTGCGTTTTTTTGCATTTTTTGTTGAGGGCCTCGTTCAACAAAATTTACGCTCGTTCAAAAAAGCACTACTTTACGAACTTGTATCATAACAATGAAAACTATCAAAAATTGCATTTTTAATGCAAAACATAATCAAAAAAATATGGTATTTTGCATAAATTTAAGCTATTTTTCATAAATTTGAGCAATTTTTCATAATAACTGTCGTAGAAAAAACTTTGTATGATACATTTTGGTAAAGTAGTGCGTCTTTTACATTTTTTGTTGAATTTGCTTCGCCTGGTTCAACAAATTTCACGCTCGTATAAAAAACTTGCATTATAAATAATCATATTATTAACTTAAGAAAGAACAACTTATATAAAATTAGTTGCAGTTTTGATTTTAAAATTATAGAAATGAAAATAATTTCTACAAAACCTTCTAATGGAACAATATTTATAATTTTTGACTTAAATATTCTACGGACATTTTAGGAGTTTCCACAAATGAAACAAATATCTTGAAAAACGAAGAAAAAACTATAAATCACCCATACAAAATATCTCTCTATAGCTCTAGAAAACTAAACTAAAACTAAACTGAAGTTAGTTTTAACTAAACTAAAAGTAACTCCATAACTAAGAATTGTAAACAAAATTTGACAAACATTGAATTTTGCTCTTGTAATTTGTAAAAATTCAATGGAAATCTTTAACGAATAAAAATAACTTAAAAATTAAGAAAATAGAAAACACAGAAATTTCTAAGATTTTTGTATGCACTTTAAATTAATATCGTAGCAATTAAAATAATTTATCGTAAAAAATGAAGTATTCGTATTATAAAACAACAAGAAACTTTTAAAGATCACGAGAATTATTTCAGTAAAACTTGTAAGAAATGTCAGATAAATTTCTTGAAGGTCTTCCAGTTATTAATCCCAGTAAATTTCTGGTTATTATCAAATTTTGAAATATTTTCTAATTATTTCTGCCAACATTTCTATGCACTATCAAAATTTCAACGATTCCTGTCAGAATTTCAATGATTTCGTAGAACATTTTTAATTATGAGTATGTATTGAAATGATTACTACCAACTTTGGAATAGTTTCTGTCAAAACATTAATAGACCACCTGTGTTCACTCATCAATCAAAAAAAGATGGTATTTTGCATAAATTTTAGATATTTTTCATAATAGCTATAGTAGAAAAAACTTTGTATAATACATTTTCGCAAAGTAGTGCGAAATTCTTACAGAATTTGAAATATTTTAACCAAATTTTCAGCTATATATTTCTGTTAAAATTTAATTTATTTTGACTGTAATTACACTGGCTTCATATACGTGGATAAATAACATACATAAATATATAAAAACTAATAAAAAAAATAAGAAAGTGAAAACACAGAAATATCTAAGATTTTAATATGTCCTTTAAATTAATATCGCAGCATGTAAAGATTTTATCGAAAAAATAAAGTATACATATTATAAAACAACAAGAAAATTTTAACGATCACGAGAATTATTTAAATAAATTTTTGAGAAATGTTAGACATTTTTCTTGGAGGTCTTCCAGTTATTAATCCCAGTAAATTTCAGGTTATTGTAATTTTTTTAATTTTTTTCTAATTATTTCTCCTAACATTTCTATGTAGTATCAAAATATCAACGATTCCTCTCAAAATTTCAATTATTTCCTAGAATTTTTTAATTATAAGTATGTATAGAAATGTTTACTACCTAATTTTGAATAGTTTATGTCAAAACTTCAATAGATTCTTACAGGACTTGAAATTTTTTAACCAAAATTTCAACTATATTGACAAAATTTCAATTATTCTGTTGTAGTTTCAGGGATTACTTTCAAATTTCCAATTAATGTTGTCAAATTCTCATTATTTACAGCAAAATTTTCGATTTATGTTAATTTTTTTAATATTTTCCCAAAATATTAAAAAATTTCAATGATTCCTGTCAAAATTTCAATTACATCTCAATTTTTTAATAATAACTGTTAATATGTTTGTTACCAAATTTTCAAGAATTAATGTCAAAACTGAACTGATGTGTTGAATTGTTTGCTCCAGAATTTCAAATATATTGACAAAATTTCAATTATTCTGTTGTAGTTCCAGAGATTAAATCTAAATTTTTATTGATTACTGACAAATTTTTAAATAAGTACTGACAAATTTTGAAATTCTAGCAAAATTTAATTTATTTCTACTGTAATTAATTACTCCACATTCATATACATAGTTGTTGCATCGTATGCAAAGATTATGATATATTTTTTTTAATTATATCTGCTGACATTTATATATTCTATCAAAATTTCAATGATTCCTATGAAAATTTCAAAATCCAGTAAAATATTCAATGACTACTGCCAAAATTTCAATGTTTGCTATGCAGTTTTCAATAATTGCAATCAAAAAGTCATAGTATTGATTTATTATTTTTTTCTATAATTTTATCTAATAATAACTATTTTTACGAAATTATTCTGGTGTAGTTTCAGAGATTACTTTCAAATTTTCAATTAATGTTGTCAAATTCTCAGTATTTACAGCAAAATTTTTAATTTAGCTTAAATTTAAAAAAAATATATAATTATTTCTGCTAATATCTCCACATACTGTCAAAATTTCAATTATTTTCTTTCAATTTTTTAATTATAACTGTTAATAATAATAACAATAATATAATAATAATAATAATATAATAATAATAATATCTTTATTGGTGCTATTGACAAATAAGTATTATACAGGTCATAAAATAGGTACAAAAGTATAAAATATAAAGGTATAAAATACAAAATCCAATACATATCTGAAAAACACAAAATCACAAAACAACATCTAAAAATTACATGGCTTAGGAGCTAATCAATGATACATAACCACATAGTGCTCGTTGTTGGTGTACTATAGTATTAATAATAATAATAATGGCTATACATGGTAGAGACCGTATGGCACATAGGTTATTAGGTTAAAGATCATCGGATAAAAATTCTTTAGAGTAGTTACACTTTTGTGTTAGCATTTCATCGACTTTCGTCTTTACCAAAAATAGGTTTGTTAACAAATTTTCAAGAATTAATGTAAAAACTGAACTTCAATTGTTTCTTCCAGAATTTCAAATATTTTAATCAAAATTTCAACTATATTGATTACATTTAAAATCGAGTTTAAATGTAGCGTCGAAAAATGTTAAAAATCTTTTTCTAATTCAACCGACCTAGAGCTTCATACTACAAGCTTTAAAATTTTCAGTACCTAAAGTAATAATAATAAAGTGTCGATGGTACTGAGCCATAACGAATTATTTTTGCAGTTTTTTTTTCAATTTTTACAAGTAGGTATAAATTAAAAGAAAAAAATTAGAAATCAAAATATTTCTATCAACATTATATTCGGCTTCCTACTTTCTGCATCAGCCTTTCTTCAGTGTTAAATGAACTGTGCGAAATATTCTCGTGTTAACAGTGTTTGAGAGATTTATTTGGCTGTTGTGTCATTCGTTGGGTCGTAAACTGTTTTGGCTTAAGCGGCCGTAAAGTGCATCGGGCGCCTTAAATTCCCCGACGTAATTTTGTTACAAAATCCGAAATTAACTGAAAATAACAACAAACAACACATCTGGCGCGAGCATTCCTCGGCGGAGAGCAACATTGCCGTGCCCCACGATCCGGTGACCGGCAACCGCCTCCAAAAATAAACCGCCGCACACACTAGAACATCATCCTCACAAAACACGCGGTCACACATGAAAAAAATTCATCATCATGATTATAATAATACCGATCAGGTATGCCGGTATTTTTGGGCGCCTCCTTCAAGGAGAAGGCCCCCTGATCACCTCGGTGCGCGGATAAAATAATGACAATTAGTCACCTGGTGCTGTAACCGTCATATTCTGTTGTCACACCCACGGAAACGCGGGTTCTTAATTTAGCGCCGTGTGTGATTCAACCGATGCCGGTGTATGATTTCTCGACGCTTCGCGCTCCTCTTACTCACTATTAATAAAAACCGACGCCTGATTACACGTCACGCCGCGCGTCGCACGCGACGCCCCCTCGCAGCCTCCTGCCCCCTCGTGCTCACTGCCCGAAAAGGTCTAGAACAAAATTTCGAAAAACGTGCACACAAAAAAGTAATGTAATCCAATAGTTACAGAATAGGACTGAAAATGCCACAAAGCACACCTTAGTCACGTAACAAACAATACTATGTTGTAAATGAAAGTAAAAGTTAAATGAATATTTCTGAATGGTTGCGGTGGAAACATTGTTGGTTTTATAAAAAAAAATCATGCGAGAATTTATTTATGTAAATTTGTATGTTAAAGCCTTATTCATGGTTATTAACGTCATAAAGCTGTTATGAAGCAAACAACAGACGAGTTTCAAAATCGAGGCGACAGCCGAGATTTTACAATAAACCGAGTCATTTGCGTATTCGCTATATGGCATTTAGTACTTTCATGCCCCTCCGCCCCTCCGCCACTCCGCCCAACAGCCCCTCCGCCGCTCAGCCCCTCCGCCCCTCAGCCCCTCCGCCCCTCACGATATCCTGTTTTAATCAGCTTTAAATAGCAAGGTGGTGTTGATGATGCATAATGAGCTGTTTAAAAGAGGATATCGTGAGGGGCTGAGGGGCACAAGAGGATATCGTGAGGGGCTGAGGGTAATCGTTCTAGTTTTGACAGAAATATTTAGAAAAATGCAGAACTGATAGATAATTTGACAGTAATTCATGATATTAGGACCGAATCAATCAAATCAAAATTAATGTGTACCCAACATATTACTAATTAAAATTTGTGTGTGAATACAACTTATATAAAGCAACGCTTGAATGGCCACATCAGATTTTGTTTTAAACTTGTACGTTAACTTTGAAAATATTCAGGTTACCAATAATCTTAAAACCAAATCATAAAGTATGTACCTGTATACTTGAATATTATATATATATATATATATATATATATATATATATATATATATATATATATATATATATATATATAATCGAAAAACTATCTACCCTAAGGTGTTAGGTGTACTTGAATATTAATTTCTTAATATTTGTTTCAGGTCAACTACAGGGAACTCTGCTAGGCGGGCCATGATGTAAGAACGATCATACCCAATTTTGCAGTCCCACCAGAGCCATTAGGCGCTGTATGTATTTTCTCTGATGTATTTTCTCTGATCACTAATTTCGTATTTTATTTAGGAATCGTCGCGACGTATCTTTCAACTTTCAAGGCTTCATTTATCGGCCCTTGAGTACGAATCACTTTTTTCGTGTCTGTGATTAATAGTGAGTTCATGTATCGCGAGTGTGCGTCCAGATTACCTTCTGGCGTTACACGTTTGTTGCT
The DNA here is from genome assembly GCA_951805005.1 of Othius punctulatus. Classification (NCBI taxonomy): domain Eukaryota; kingdom Metazoa; phylum Arthropoda; class Insecta; order Coleoptera; family Staphylinidae; genus Othius; species Othius punctulatus. Next base: position 78,213,597 of record OX638142.1, read on the forward strand.
TTAATAACCGTCTAAACTAACTGAACATTTGTCCTTAATTATCGTGAGTCCATGTATCAGGAGTGTGCGTCCAGATTACCTTCTGGCGTGTAACGTTTGTTGCTTTAATAACCGATAATTATATGAAAAGTGCGTAAGTTCGGGCTATGGTCGATTTGGATGTCTCTTCATCTGCGGCTGCTCCGAAGAGGCACATCAGGTTTCTGGATCATCGCCCAAATCAACTTTAAAGCAAGATCAACCTATAAGGTAAGCAATTTTATTGAGCTCCAAGATGATTAAATGTGAGTACTTTTTTTTAATACTTCCACGACTTATTTGCTCTGATTGCGCCCCAAGTTATCAATCACGCAGTGCTTTTAACTAGCAACGCTTTTTAGAATATTCAGACTGCGATGCTTTAGGTTGAGTTAGATGCATTAGCTATAAATCTGTCAGGTTAATATTATAATTCGTAATGTGTAAAAAAAAATGGTTTCTCAGTTATCGTTTTTCCAATCTGTCAAGTTTAATCAGTTAACGTTTTTCCAATCTTTTAAGTTAACGTTATACCAATATTTCAAGTTTCATAAGTTATCGTTTTTCCAATCTGTCAAGTTTAATCAGTTAACGTTTTTCCAATCTTTAAGTTAACGTTTTTCCTATCTTTCAAGTTTTATAAGTTCACGTTTTTCCAATCTTTCAAGTTTAATCAGTTAACGTGTATCCAATCCTTCAAGTTTCATCAGTTAACGTTTCGCTGTAAATCTGTCAGGCTAATATTTTAATTCTTAATTGGTAAGAAAAATTGTTTCATCAGTTATCGTTTTTCCAATCTGACAAGTATCATCAGTTAACGTTTTTCCAATCTTTTAAGTTAATGTTTTCCCAATATTTCAAGTTTCATAAGTTAACGTTTTTCCAATCCTTCAAATTTCATTAGTTAACGTTTCGCTGTAAATATGTCAGGTTAATATTTTAATTCTTTTTTCGTTTTACGTTTTTCCAATCTTTAAGTTAACGTTTTTCCTATCTTTCAAGTTTTATAAGTTAACGTTTTTCAAATCCTTCAAGTTTAATCAGTTCAAGTGTTTCCAAACCTTCAAGTTTCATCAGTTAACGTTTCGCTGTAAATCTGTAAGGTTAATATTTTAATTCTTAATGTGTAAAAATATTTGTTTCATCAGTTATCGTTTTTCCAATCTGACAAGTTTCATCAGTTAACGTTTTTCCAATCTTTTAAGTTAATGTTTTCCCAATATTTCAAGTTTCATAAGTTAACGTTTTTCCAATCTTTCAAGTTTCATTTGTTAACGTTTTACCAATCTTTCTAGTTAACGTTTTTCCTATCTTTCAAGTTTTATAAGTTAACGTTTTTCCAATCCTTCAAGTTTAATCAGTTAAGGTGTTTCCAATCCTTCAAGTTTCATCAGTTAACGTTTCGCAGTAAATCTGTCAGGTTAATATTTTAATTCTTAATGTGTAAAGAGATTTGTTTCATCAGTTATCGTTTTTCCAATCTGACAAGTTTCATCAGTTAACATTTTTCCAAACTTTTTAGTTAACGCTTTCCCAATGTTTCAAGTTTCATAAGTGAACGTTTTTCCAATCTTTCAAGTTTCATCAGTTAACGTTTTCCAGTCTTTCAAGTTAACGTTTTTCCTATCTTTCAAGTTTTATAAGTTCACGTTTTTCCAATCCTTCAAGTTTCATCAGTTAACGTTTTCCCAATCTTTTCAGTTAACGTTTTTCCTATCTTTCGAGTTTAATCAATTAACATTTTTCCAATCTTTTCAGTTAACGTCATCCCAATATTTCAAGTTTCATAAGTTAACGTTTTTCCAATCTTTCAAGTTTCATCTGTTAACGTTTTTCCAATCTTTTCAGTTAACGTTTTTCCTATCTTTCGAGTTTTATAAGTTAACCTTTTTCCAATCTTTCAAGTTTCATCAGTTAACGTATTTCCAATCCTTCAAGTTTCATTAGTTAACGTTTCGCTGTAAATCTGTCAGGTGTTAATATTTTAATTCTTAATGTGTAAAAAGATTTGTTTCATCAGTTATCGTTTTTCCAATATGTCAAGTTTCATCAGTGAACATTTTTCCAAACTTTTTAGTTAACGCTTTCCCAATATTTCAAGTTTCATAAGTTAACGTTTTTCCAATCTTTCAAGTTTCATCAGTTAACGTTTTTCCAATCTTTTCAGTTAACGTTTTTCCTATCTTTCAAGTTTTATAAGTTCACATTTTTCCAATCCTTCAAGTTTAATCAGTTAACGTGTTTCCAATCCTTCAAGTTTCATCAGTTAACGTTTCACTGTAAATCTGTCAGGTTAATATTTTAATTCTTAATGTGCAAAAAGATTTATTTCATCAGTTATCGTTTTTCTAATATGTCTAGTTTCATCAGTTAACGTTTTTCTAAACTGTTCAGTTAACTTTTTCCCAATATTTTAAGTTTCATAAGTTAACGTTTTTCCAATCTTTCAAGTTTCATCAGTTGACGTTTTTCCAATCTTTCAAGTTAACGTTTTTCCTATCTTTCAAGTTTTATAAGTTCACGTTTTTCCAATCCTTCAAGTTTAATCAGTTAACGTGTTTCCAAATCTTCAAGTTTCATCAGTGAACGTTTCGCTGCAAATCTGTCAGGTTATTATTTTAATTCTTAATGTGTAAAAAGATTTGTTTCATTAGTTATCGTTTTTCTAATATGTCAAGTTTCATCAGTTAACGTTTTTCCAATCTTTTCAGTTAACGTTTTCCCAATTTTTCAAGATTTTTAAGTTAACGTTTTTCCAATATTTCAAGTTTCATCTGTTAACGTTTTTCCAATCTTTAAGTTAACGTTTTTCCTATCTTTCAAGTTTTATAAGTTCACGTTTTTCCAATCTTTCAAGTTTAATCAGTTAACGTGTTTCCAAACCTTCAAGTTTCATCAGTTAACGTTTCGCTGTAAATCTGTCAGGTTAATATTTTAATTCTTAATGTGTAAAAAGATTTGTTTTATCAGTTATCGTTTTTCCAATATGTCAAGTTTCATCAGTTAACGTTTTTCCAATCTTTTAAGTTAACGTTTTCCCAATATTTCAAGTTTCATAAGTTAACGTTTTTCCAATTTTTCAAGTTTCATCAGTTAACGTTTTTCCAATCTTTTCGGTTAACGTTTTTCCTATCTTTCAAGTTTTATAAGTTAACATTTTTCCGATCCTTCAACTTTTATCAGTTAACGTTTTTCCAATCTTTCAAGTTTCATGGGTTAATATTTTTAATAATATGTTAATATTTTAATAATAATGTACAAAGTTTGTTTCATGCAACGTTTTTCCAACAATTTTCGATGTGCTTATTAAAATATTTTTTTTTGTGATTTAACTGCGGATTATTTCTGCTACTGTGACTATATAATTAGTATCGCTACTTCTTATCCAACGTTTTTTCAACAACATTTTTCGACGTGCTTATTAAAATATATTTTTTTGTAATTTAACTGCTGGTTATTTCTGCTACTGTGACTATATAATTACTATCGCCACTTCTTTTGAATTTACCATATATGGAAAATTACAGTTCATCACAATTTTCACAATAGTTACAGAATAGGACTGAAAACGCCACAAGTTTCATGGGTTAATATTTTTAATAATAGAGTTATGTACAAAGTTTGTTTCGTCCAACGTTTTTCTAACAATTTTCGACGTGCTTATTAAAATATTTTTTTTTTATATTTAACTACGGATTATTTCTGCTACTGTGACTATATAATTACTATCGCCACTTCTTTTAAATTTACCATTTTTGGAATATTACAGTTCATCACAATTTTCGCATATAGTTTGGGTGGCTTAGGTAAAAAAGTATAGAAACATAACGTGCATTGTTCATTCGAAAAATTAGTAAAGAGATTCATAATAAAAATAACGTAGTGATTCCCAAAGTCCACCCAACAGCTGTGATTGTGGCTATAAATTTTGTTACACAACATCCTCCTGTGCATGTATATTTTTAAACACAATTTATTTTAATCGTGTTTCTTTGTTATGTGTGGTCCTGTAGTCGTCACTCGCAACTTTCCACAATAATAATAATACTCACAAGAATTGATGCGTGTTGGGAAAATTTTAATTGTCCCAGCAACTAATTATAATTATTAATTATTACTAATGTTGAAACACTTATCACCCTTTACACATAAAAATACTTTCTTTATGTGCCATCTCTACGCGGATGTTAGCAATCTTCATAACTATTCTGATGTTTGTTTCTGCAGCTCGAACAATATACTCTACCCTAAAAAAATGCACACGCAAATAATTTTTCATCATAACATACATAACATCAGTATAGCATTTTATACCTGATTACAAACCTGGAAATAAAAATGATCCTTGATAAAACTTTTAAAGGCCTTTAATATTTATTTTCAGAAATGTAACATTTTTCAAAAAACTCAAAACATAATACAATATTTTACGTTTTTTTGAAAAATGTTATATTTCTGAAAATAAACGTTATTTTCCTTTACACACTTTATCAAGGATTATTTCTATTTCCACGTTGGACTGAATAAATGCAACTATTTTTATAATCAATTTCGACGCGTTTCGACGGTGATTACACGCATTGCCTCTCAAAAATAGACTCAGTGGAAACGACTTTTATTGTCGCACTTGAGGCCATTTTATGATCGCGTCCTATAATAAATTATTTACTCGTCCCCACAAATTACCGCCTTAATTGCCACGATTCATACATTATACAGTTTTATGCAATCCATCTCTGTTTCTAACCTTTCACAGAAATAACATTCAATTTACCACCAAGGTTCTACAATTAAAGCCTGAATTACGACGAGTTTTACAATCTGAGGTTAACTCTATTCGGAAGTAAGTTTATGCAAACACAATACGTTAATGGATTTGGAAAGTAATCTTTGTGTAAAAGTTAATAGAAAGCATAAAAGAAGTCAGTTCTATAGTTTTTTGGGTCTCTTTTGCTATGTTATTCTATTGGTTTAGCCTCACGTTGAGGCTCTAAAAATGCTATTTTATATATTATCAAAAATAATTATTATTTGCCGACGTTATGGGTTCCAAAATGTGATGTTTCACTATTTAACCCCACTTTTGTTTGTCAAAATGCTCTGTTATTTTGGGTTCACACTTTATCTCAGGGTCTCGAGGAGGTTCCAATAAATTAGATTGACGACAGGTAGATTAAATTTAAATAAATTTATTATAATTTAAATGAAATGTAAACAAACAAACAAAAACACTAAAATGAATATGAAACACGTAAATAAAAGAAAACATACGAAATCAACAACTAACAAATTATAACTTCTATTTTAATTAACAAATTGACTCTAAATTGCACAATTAATGGATCTGAGTGAAATAAAATTGTATGTTTCTACCTTTGCAGTTTGCATTCACGGAACTTTATGTGTATTGGCAACTTGTAGTGACAGTTGGCCCTCCTGGTTGCAAGCTATCAAATTAAGTGAAATTGTTTTTTTTTAATATGTTCGTACACACACACACTTGTAACACTTTTGTTTCTTACTTTCCACAACGGAAACAATTATCGGCGTAACGATACTGTTTGTTTCTAAACTACCTTCCGTTTCTTCCGCATTGAGACGTGAGCTTTACCAGGAACGAATGTAAACTGCGGCGTCTGGTGTCATCGGTCATATTTTTAAACACCGACTAGTCAGTCACTTTTCTCTTGTTGATATTTCGATTGTAGTTCTTCAGAACTTGAAAATTTACAGCCTCAGCCGACACTTTCCACAACTTTCCACAACGGAAACAATTATCGGCGTAACGATACTGTTTGTTTCTAAACTATCTTCCGTTTCTTCCGCATTGAGACGTGAGCTTTACCAGGAACGAATGTAAACTGGGGCATCGGATGTCATCCGTCATATTTATAAACACCAGCCACAGTCACTTTTCTATTATCGATTTTTCGTTTGTCGTTCTTCAGAACTGGAAAATTTACAGCGTCATCCGACAATTCATAATCGTTGCCATGGTGATCATTCAATAATGTATAATTACAAATTTACTTTTTCAAATTCTCGCAAATCCAAATGTCCAATCCAAAATTTAATGCGATATTCATTATCCTGATGATTTTCCGCTTCCAATGAAATATCGTTCGTTATTGTACGTCATATTTGAGGTTTTCATTGTAATTACGAATATTTTAATTAACTTATTACATTACTAATTATGCCCTAATGATTCACAATGTTAACTAAAAGCACTATCTAATTAATTACCTAACTCGATAACTATCTAACTAAACGTATTCCTACTATATTAATTTAAATAAAACTATCAACAACATTCCTAAATAACTATAAAATTAACTAAAAAATCATCTTTATAATTGAGTTTCGATGATTTGGTTACCCAAGTTTTCGTGATTCGTATTATTTGGATCCCTAGGTTCCTACCGAATTGCACTATTGAAATGTTACTCTGGTTTATATGTTCCACGTAAAAGTTTGGCGGTACATAAGTTTCGTTATTTATGTATGAAAGTTGGGCACAATCAGGTACAGCAAATATGTGTGACGTGCCTGAAGGGCAATCAGCGCGTTAGGCCGTGGAGCGAGTGGAGGGTCCCTTCGAAGCAGTAACGAGGCCCAGGCTCTCGGTGTCAGAGAATGGGGGGGGGGGGGTTAAAAAAGGCTCCACGTAATTTTAACCTCGTCCCTACTTCGTCACAAAGGGAAGCTCCACCCTACCTGCGTGGGTGGACGGCAGACAGTCAGCGAAGTTCAGAAATCACGAACTGTCGCAACGGCAGACCATATGGCGCCAACACCACCAGATTTAAATCTCGCAGTGAGAATAAGAACTGAAAACTGAAAAGAATGCCCGATCGAGAAAACGTGGGGGGAACAAAAAATAACAGGTGTGAATTTTGTGGTGTAAAATATCGGCGTTTATTCACACAAACGACAGGACACCGTGCCTACGCTTCCTGAAATAAGTACCTCCGTCCGCAACCCTATCACGCAGGGTTCACCATATTCGGCCGAATATCGCAAACTTCTTATCGCGCGATTCAAAGGGCCGTCGGAGCGACATTTTTCTTACACAAGCGCAAAACACGTACGGCACGAAACACGTAACGCAAATTTTACACAAAAGAAATAAGCGATATATCAAATGGAATTAAATTCAAATGAGAACAAAAAAAAATAAATATCAAGATCTGGCCTGTGTTCCTCGTCTGCGACTTTGCTGGCGGGCTGAGCTCGGCTCCTGGGCGGGCGGCGGCCGATATGCGTCGGGGACGCCGATCACTCGATTCCAGACCTCAGAGCAGGATGGTAGCTGCCTCTAGCCAAGAACTGGCTGGCTGAGCTACTTAGCCCTTACCCCGTAAAAAAACGCTCGGATGTTGTGAGCGTATGGATAGTACCTTGCCTTGTGCTCGGTGCCTCAATCCCCTCAAGGGTGGTTAAATGAGTCCCCGTTTATTATCCCGGAAACCGGATGGTGGTATACCAATTAAAACGGTTCCTCTGGCACTTCTGCACTACACGGAAGGCAACTAGTTTCTGTCTTCATGGTGGCATTTCGCCGGCGATTTTAAAAATCACACACATAGGAACACGTCACCACAACAAAAAAAGTGTGAGTACGGTCGCCTACAGTGGAGGTCTGTGCGCCAAATTAATTATTAAAAGGCAGTTTCTGTCGAAGGCGTTTCCGGACCGTTACATATGGTTTAATAAATACTGACATTAATAAATAAAGGGACTGCTTTATAAATCGTAATCCAATGAATTATTGATTAATTGAACATGAGAGAAGCATATTGAAATCGATTTCGGATGCACTGGACTGATGAGACCTCCCAGATTGAAACCGGTCTCTAGTTAGTTGTCTGCCCAGATAATATTCAAATGTACAAATATAAAATTATAATTAAATTGATTTCTTCAATATTTTTAATATTTAAATTTGGTAGCTATGCTCTATAACGTACTTAGAATATATATTGAATATATATATATATATATATATATATATATATATATATATATATATATTGGATATATATAAATATTATTTATACGTGTATACATATATCTACCAGAACCACGGATATCCATTTACGTCACAAATCGTTCATCCGGATAATATTTATTTGACTTTAACCAGTAGATCAGAGCGAAGGATTTTTGTGCCATTTTTTGGGTACTTCTTGGTGTGGCATAAATGAGGATGCAAAAATAATTTCCTGGCCGATCCGATTTTCAATGTTATCTATTTCTGCTTGATCTGCCTATTTATCGGCGCGTGTTTGTGCGTTAATGATTTATGACGCTCGGGATTAAAAATATTCGCGCCGCCGACAGAAATAACGCAGAAGAATCGCTATTTTTGCGGCGCTTATTTGTGCGAACAAATTAGAATTCGGGGAACATTCGAAACAAATTGGGCAGTCAGCGTACATCATGCGTGCGTTGATACCGACGCAATAAAACCGCCACAATAACAATTAGGCGAACCTTGAAGTGTTTCAAACGTTTTGCGCTATTTTCGGCCCCGGTGCAATTTTATTTGGGCCGTTAAGCAAAAGCGTGGAATTATGAGTATTGGAAAATTCGTAAATTTGGAACGCTCTACGGAGTTTTTCTATTTCTATCTGCGCTAATTTATTGTAACGGCGATCTTGGAAGCCGAGGTAATAAGCAATGTTACATTGCTTAAATATTTACACAGTGAGAGAAACATTTTTTTTTTGTATAAACACTATAATTTAGACTTCTGGAATGAAAAGTGCGGTAACTCGTAAAAATATAGAGAAACTAGTCTCCTTGATAAAATCTCTTAAGTGAAATAGAGAAAATAAACCGATCTATTTTCTCCATTTGACCAGTAAGATTTTTTTTTAATTCAAATTCCAAAAATATATCCCACCAACAAACGCTGATCACTCCACATACAATCCAACCGAATCTTAATAGACGGTTCCATTAATGCAACCATCAAAGTCAATCAACAATCAATATATTGACGAAATGGACTTGTCAGTAATGCATCGGCGAAATGAACTTATTTCCAGGGGTAATGTAACAAATGGTGTTCTCATTATCGATAATGATTTTACGCTATCTAGGCTAAATCTAAATCCGACTGTAATCTGAAGAGTCTGTATTGACCCTTGTATATTTCGCACCAATCTTTGCTACCAATACCAATATTTTGTATAACCAATTGCATTATTTTCTAATGTACATATCTAATTTAAACTACAGAGATCCTAAATATTTCCGCAACCTTTTTGCAACCAATTGCATTATTTTGCATACAAATAAGCGATTCTTGGCACAGCTACCAGGCAACCAGCCGTTAAACGAATCACTCATTCGATTTTTCTCAAATCAATGATAAAATCGAATTGGGCAAGCCAAGTTTTCGCGATAAGAGCGATAAATTGACGCCGGTTGCGTTCTGTATTTCTGCTACTTTCAAACAGTTCTTATTCCTCGGATAAATTTAGCCGGTCTCGTGCCCACACCATCGCGTCTCCTTTGTTTTCACACGTGCGATATAAAAAAAAAACGCGATTCATCGCCTTTAAAACTTAACAGAAAAATGTACACACTTTTTGGCCGAAGCCGAAGGTGCGTTACGTAAACAGGCGCAGGTGCAGTCGTAGTACTCTCGGATTTTCCATAACCGCTGACAGAGCCGTAGCAAGCTGAAATTTGCTGAATTTAGCAAGCTGAATAATCCCCGTGTTATAGCGTTTTTTATAAAAAAGTATGTTTTTTTGGAAAAATATTTCTCTCTTCTTAAGCCCCCCCCCCCTGGACAATTGCGATTGCCTACATGGGCCCACTATGGCTCATTGTGCTTGTATTTGGTCCCTCTCTGACCCCTCTGAATTTCGTCCGAATCGGTTGAGGCGTTTTCGAAATGGAATTTCATCGAGATGGCAAAAAAGCGACATTTTCGAAAATTTCGAAAATTAAAACGTCTTCGGTAGTATATCAAGTGTGGTCTGGTATGAACCGTATGACTCCCCTGAATCGAATGAGACTATCGGCATCGAGATTGGACCCTGCGTTTAGAAGTTTGTTAAGCTAGTTCTTTTTCCAATCGTAGCCTTAACTTGACGCCATATTTAATACATAAATTTTCGCCATTTTACCTAGTAATAATAATAATCACTTACATAATATACTGTAGTATCATTGGTCAGGATCCGCAGGCTGTATATATTGAACTCGATCCGAAGATGGCATTGGCTCCAAATGATTCCCCCACATATAAAGAGTATTCTTTTAGTATTGTATATTAACTATAATTGGAAGGACTTACCGGGGGAGCATCTCCCCTTCCCCCGCCAGTTCTCTCGTCAACTGGATCCTTAGCACTCCCGGCTTCAACCATTATTCTCTACGACTATTGTATTTCACCTTCATGTGCAAAGCAGTGACATACACCTCTTACTAGGACGAACCTCTCTTATTGCAATTAGGACTAACCTCTCTTATTGCAATTAGGACGAACCTCTCTTATTGCAATTAGGACTAACCTCACTTATTGCAATTACTAGGACTAACCTCACGTATTGCAATTACTAGGACTAACCTCTCTTATTGCAATTAGGACTAACCTCGCTTATTGCAATTAGGACTAACCTCTCTTATTGCAATTAGGACGAACCTCTCTTATTGCAATTACCAGGACTAACCTCACTTATTGCAATTACTAGGACGAACCTCTCTTAGTGCAATTACTAGGACGAACCTCTCTTAATGCAATTACCAGGACTAACCTCACTTATTGCAATTACTAGGACGAACCTCTCTTAATGCAATTACTAGGACGAACCTCTCTTATTGCAATTAGGACGAACCTCTCTTATTGCAATTAGGACTAACCTCTCTTATTGCAATTAGGACTAACCTCTCTTATTGCAATTAGGACTAACCTCTCTTATTGCAATTTGGACTAACCTCTCTTATTGCAATTAGGACTAACCTCTCTTATTGCAATTAGGACTAACCTCTCTTATTGCAATTAGGACGAACCTCTCTTATTGCAATTAGGGCTAACCTCTCTTATTGCAATTAGGACTAACCTCTCTTATTGCAATTACTAGGACTAACCTCACTTATTGCAATTACTAGGACGAACCTCTCTTAATGCAATTACTAGGATAAATCTCTCTCACTCATTTACCAGAACGCACCTCTATCTAATATACATATTGTAGTTTATGTACTGACCTTTAATCCATTCCAACACCTAATCCATAACCGTCCACAATTGCAACGCACACCAAAACATTAGCATGTAGTGTGTGTGCCGAAATTATGATACCCTACAGATCAAAGGCACCGGAGGTACCTAAGGAAAGAATAACAGAAAAAGAAGTGACAGATAAGAAAGGGTATTGTCTGTGAAAACCTTTTATATATTGTACAAAAAGATATTAAACATAAATTGATTAATTGCCGTTCTTTATATATATATATCCACTTTAAGTGGGTAAAGTTAAGGTAGAAGCGTAAACCCTTACAAGCACACACATGCTTTCCCCACAATCAGCACCCAACTTGCATCCACACTCCATAAAAGCACGTAACTCAATGTGCCCTTCGTTACTCGTTCTTAAGCTGAGCGCGTCGCGCCCCGGCTTATATAAACAAACAAAGCCACAGATGCCGCCTCTAATATTAATAATCAATTATTAGCCAATGATACAATTTGATACCTAACAAGTTTAATTTTATCAGCCCTTTTTTGCTATTTTTTTAAATTTGCCAACTTTGAGGACGGATATCTCGGGAACCGCTAGGGCTATGACACTGAAAGTGTGTTCATTGGAATCTTGAGGGCCCAATTGGTCTAGGAATGTGTCTCTAAGGTCATAAATTTTGTTTAATTCTGCCCAGAAATAAAAAAGTTCAAAACCATAAGGGGGGACCATTGTGACCTTTTTATCTCTTATACGATTATTCCAAATTCGAACTATGGGAAGTTCTGTAGCATTTATGGTGTATTCTACCTGAGATCCATGTAGCCACGAATAATTAGCATACAAATACGAAATTTGAAAATTTTACATTTTTTTTCAGAAATGAAAAAGTTCAAAGGGGGGAGTAACGTGACTTTTTTTCTCTCATACGATTTTTCCAAATTCGAACTTTGGGAAGTTCTGTAGCATTAATGGTGTATTCTACCTGAGATCCATGTAGCCATGAATAATTAGCATACAAAGAGCTAATATGTAAATTTTAGAAATTTTTTCAGAAATAAAAAAGTTCAAAGGGGGGAGTAACGTGACTTTTTTTCTCTCATACGATTTTTCCAAATTCGAACTTTGGGAAGTTCTGTAGCATTTATGGTGTATTCTACCTGAGATCCATATAGCCACGAATAATTAGTATGTAGACTTGGTGTTTTAAACACTAGTACAATTATCTAAAAAAAATCTCTAAATTTGTAATAATAAATTGCTCATATACAGGGTGTATCAGCCAAATGGAATAAATTCAATAATAAATAAATGGGGGCGTGTTCAAAAAAACGCTCGGACACGTCGATTGTTATTTTTAGTTGCGCATTTTTTCAACAAAAACTTTTTATACAGGGTGTGTCATGTGACCGTGGCCAATACCAACTTTCTAATTTTAAATGCAACACCTGGTATATTATTCAATTTTTGGATTCTTCAGAAAATTCTAGACATATTTCATGTACAATGTCGTATACCTATCTTCAACTGTTTCGGAAATATTAAGTGTTTTCAGATTTATTGCAATATTTCCAAATCGGTGGATAGGGAGGCGAGGATCGATGAAATGGCCAGCACGATCCCCTGATCTGACGTCATTAGACTTCTTCTTATGGGAATATGTCAAAAGTATTGTATACAAAACTAAACCCCTCGACTTAGCTGACTTAAGAAGACGAATAATGCTTGCGATTAGATCGGTCACGCCTGAGATGTTGAGTAACGTTAGAAGAAATTTCTATTTAAGATTAGGATGTTGCCAAGACGTTCACGGCGAGCATTTTGAACATCTCCTCCATTGAAATTTATTGTTTTTTTTTTGTTTTTTTACATTATCAAGAAATAAACCGTATTACTTATTAGTTTTTGAGTGCGTTGTAACGAATTTCTGTAATCAAATAATTTTCTTTTTTTAATGTTAATTTTTGCAATAAATCTGAAAACACTTAATATTTCCGAAACAGTTGAAGATAGGTATAGGACATTGTACATGAAATATGTCTAGAATTTTCTGAAGAATCCAAAAATTGAATAATATACCAGGTGTTGCATTTAAAATAAGAAAGTTGGTATTGGCCACGGTCACATGACACACCCTGTATAAAAAGTTTTTGTTGAAAAAAATGCGCAACTAAAAATAACAATCGACGTGTCCGAGCGTTTTTTCGAACACGCCCCCATTTATTTATTATCGAATTTATTCCATTTGGCTGATACACAGTGTATATGTTAATATGAAATAGTAGTGAGTGCAAAATTAACGACTCCTTAGAAGTCAAAATAACCTTCATAACTAATAACCTTCTAAATCTTTGCAATTTAATACCATGATTTGTGGATTTGGTAAATATGTGCAGAATTCGAAAATCATGCGAGAACACGTTTGGCGGACGTTGATTTATTTTTAAAGTAAATGTATTACAGTATATTTGCCATAACGTGGGCGTTCCGTTGAAGTAATTAATCCTGAAAGGCCGAAGTCACTTCGGATCTGTACGAAACCGTACATGAAAAGGGTTTGCGGCGTGCTGCGTTTTTTCGCCCGTGCACCTAACCGCTCTTTGTTTGCCAATTAGAATTGAATTTTTGCATCAAACGCTAGCGGCTTCGGTTACGAAACGGCGATTTTTTGGCAATAACACTGCGATTTACGATGTTCTTTCTCGAACTGGTACAACGCGCGAACCATAAATTTCTGGCGGGATTCGGACTTCAATGGGCGCCGGTTCGTGCAATTAGCGGCGATAAGTCACACATTTTTTTCGGGATTGTATTTTCGGGGCCTGTGAGTCACCAACACGGCATAGTACCTGCGTTTGTGCCGAAAAAATCAGGGGGCGTCCCAGTAATTTGGCAGTGAACTTCGCACGGCACGCCGTGTTCGAGCCAAGCGTGTTTCTCGAACGAATCGATATTTGTTAATTCTTCGTGGAAGATGAAATATTCTGGGGGATTCTCAAAAATTATTGGACCAAATAATTTCTGGGTTGGTTCTGGTGGTTGAGGATTGTTTAACCAAACTTATATTCTTGTAGCATTAAAATAGTATTTTTTTGTACATTTTCCCAAAAATGGCTATTTTATGACATGTACAAAAAATATATATATATTATTGCTTATCTATGGCAAGTATGTTTTTTGAACATTCAATCCTGGGCCACCCTGCAGTCGGCGCCTCATCATTTCCGAGTGGATATTATTCACCCAATAAATTTAGAATTCAGAACCGGAGAAACTCTCTCGTGGGGCCCACGCTCATTTCGCGTGGGTAATTGTATCCACGCACCAAATTTAAGCCCCGGCTCTCGCCTGCATCTCCGACACACTTCTGGACAGCCCAAATCACCTCGGATGCCAGCAAACGCGCGGTGATTGGGAGTCTGCGGACCCGGCTGGACCAGTCTTTCGCGCGGAATGCGCCTCAGACGGAGCCTTTTTATTTTTACGACGACAACTCCACTGGAAATAATCACACGCACGTGTTACGAAACGCACTAAATATATCTGCGTACGTACCTACAACCTGAGCCGGTGGAAGCTCTAATTGACCACAGAAACCGGCAAAACAAAGGTGAAAATGTATAAGCGGCAGCGACAGTTGGCAGAAGAATGACATCAAAATTGACCACAATAGAAAGTGGAATAAAAAATATATACAATCGAGAAAATGTGAAACAAGTTCGTAAAGCACTACATTACGAAAATATTTAAGTGGCAGCGATAGTTGTCAGAAGAATGACATCAAAGTTGACCACAAGAAAAAGTGGGCAAAAAAAAAGCAATCGAGAAATGTGAAACTAGTTCGTAAAGCACTACTTTACGAAAATGTATCATACAAAGTTTTTTCTACGACAGCTATTACGAAAAATAGCCAAAATTTGATGCAAAGTACTTAATTTGCGAGTGAATTAATTATCTGTAAAACTTATTTTCCACACAGTTGATGTTTTTACGGACAGGTGATTTTTTTACGCACTTGTGCTAATAAGTATCACTTTACGCACTATGAACAGTCCGTAAAAACTTAGTTTACGTACTGTCATAGAAAAAATATTTTTTGAGTTCATAATACAGTAAAACCTCTCCATAACGGACAGCAACGGTGCCAAAGAAACTGTCCCTTGTAGAGAGGTGTCCGCTTTAGTGGGGTTTCACATAAAGGCATTAGTGTATTCGGGGAATGTCCGTTCAAAGGAGGCGTCCGCTATTCACAGGCGTCCGTTAAGGCAGATTTTACTGTATCTGATTATTATAAATCTGAGCAATATTATATTATTGGCATAAAAGTAACAAAACTACCACAGTAGTTATACTAGGACAGTTCTAACGCAGGTCAGGTTAGTTTTCGATTAATTTAATCCGCGGTTTTTATTGGCGGATTAATCAATTACCGCGGGCAGTAACAATGGGTTGATTGCGGAAATCGCGAGTAATTTAATCACAAATACAGGATAACAATGGAATAATTGCAGATGCATTACTTTAATTACAGGTGCATTATTGCAATTACAGGTTCTTTAATTGCAGGTTAATTGACGATCCGCAAATTTAATTGGCAGTCTAATCACCGCGAGCAGTAACAATAGATTGATTGCGAGTAATTTAATCACAATTGCAGGATAACAATGAAATAATTACATCAATTGTAGGTACTTTAACTACAGGCTAATTGGCGATCTGCGAATTTAATTGGCAGTCTAATCACCGCGGATCAAATTGATATCATAGTTCGCAGGACTGAGGACCGCCACACAGCCGCCGCCCCCGACACAGCCGCCCCCGACCCACCGCCCCCAGACCACCCACGAGGCCAGACGCAGCCGCCCCCCCGCGCCACCCCCCGCGCCGCCCTCACGCCGCCCCCCGGGCACCGTGGTCCACTGTCACACCACCCCCGTTGGGTCGTGCGGCACACGATTCGGGGGCGGCGGCTGTGTGGCGATCCTCAGTCCTGCGAACTATGATATCAATTTGATCCGCGGTGATTAGACTGCCAATTAAATTCGCAGATCGCCAATTAGCCTGTAGTTAAAGTACCTACAATTGATGTAATTATTTCATTGTTATCCTGCAATTGTGATTAAATTACTCGCAATCAATCTATTGTTACTGCTCGCGGTGATTAGACTGCCAATTAAATTTGCGGATCGTCAATTAACCTGCAATTAAAGAACCTGTAATTGCAATAATGCACCTGTAATTAAAGTAATGCATCTGCAATTATTCCATTGTTATCCTGTATTTGTGATTAAATTACTCGCGATTTCCGCAATCAACCCATCGTTACTGCCCGCGGTAATTGATTAATCCGCCAATAAAAACCGCGGATTAAATTAATCGAAAACTAACCTGAACTGCGTTAGAACTGTCCTAGTATAACTACTTACCACGTTCTTTATAAATTTTCGGTTAGCGAAAAATAAATAATAATATAAAAAATCATCAACCATCAATCAAATTTATATAATAATATTAAAAAATCATAAAATTTTCTTCCTTAACAATTTCTCATCACACATTTTTTCGCTGTTGGTTTCGAACCATGGGTTGTTTGAATAATGATTTTTTTAAGAGCGTTCACCGCATTCCCAAAGGTTAATATTGATTGCGAAACAAAGACTAATAATACACGAGTGAAATGATTATTTTGAGGAGCGAAAAGTTAATTTGGAACGGGGACTTTGACTTCGGACAGTTGCTACACGCGATTTCTACAGGTTTATGCCTCGTTTCCCAATGTTTAACGACAAAATTTAACAACACGTTCTGAGCTTTTACTCATGCTGCTCTCATTATAGCAGTACAAGTAACATTAACATATTTGTAGACCAGTCAAGGACTAATCAGATCAAAGGCTGACAAACAAACTTTGCGATTAAATATCAATAGATGTGGAAATTCAAAACTATTGTGACTGTAGAAAAAATTATTTAATTTTTTTATTGCAAAAAAGGACAAAAAATCAAATTTTGTTCTTGTAATTATCTTACTTGAAAACTAAGTTTTCTTAAAACTTAGTTTCAAGTAAGAAAATTACAGGAACAAAAGTTCAAGTGGTATCAAAATTTTCGCATATTCATGTTATTACCCTAATAATAATAGCAGAATTTAATAACTTTAATCATGAGATTTATTGGTAATAAAATCTTAAAATCATTATAGTTTTCAGTTGTCAAGTAAAAAAATTAGAAGAAAAAAATTCCAAGTGGTTAAAAAAATTGACGCATATTCATGTTATTACCATAATAATAATAATAGTAGTATTTAATAACTATAATCATGAGAGGTATAGGTAACAAGTAACATTAACATATTTGTAGACTTGTCAGGGACTAATCAGATCATAGGCTGCCAAACAAACTTTGCGATTAAATATCAATAGATGCGTAAATTAAAAAATATTGTGATTGTAGAAAAATTTATTGTTTTTTTTATTGCAAAAAAAGTACAAAAAATCAAATTTTGTTCCTGTAATTATCTTACTTGAAAACAAAGTTTTCTTAAAACTTAGTTTTCAAGTAAGATAATTACAGGAACAAAATTTCAAGTGGTATCAAAATGTTCGCGTATTAATGTTTTTACCCTAATAATAATAGTAGTATTTAATAACTATAATCATGAGATTTATTGGTAATAAAATCTTAAAATCAATATATTTTTCAGTTTTCAAGTAAAAAAATTAGAAGAAAAAAGTTCCAAGTGGTTAAAGAAATTGACGCATATTCACCTTTTTACCATAATAATAATAGTAGTATTTAATAACTATAATCATGAGAGATATTGGTAACAAGTAACATTAACATATTTGTAGACTAGTCAGGGACTAATCAGATCAAAGGCTGCCAAACAAACTTTACGATTAAATATCAATAGATGTGTAAATTCAAAAATATTGTGATTGTAGAAAAAAATATTATTTTTTTTTATTGCAAAAAAGTATTAAAAAGCAAATAAGAAAACTTAGTTTTCAAGTAAGAAAATTAGAAGAAGAAACTTTCAAGTGGTAACAAAATTTACACATATTTATGTTATTACCTACCATAATAATAATAGTAGTATTTAATAACTATAATTATGGGAGGTACTGGTAATAAAATCTTAAAATCATTTCAGTTTTCAAGTAAGAAAATTAGATGAAAAAAATTTCAAGTGGTAAATTTTTTTTACCCATATTCATGTGATTACCATAATAATAATAGTAGTATTTAATAACTATAATCATGGGAGATATTGGTAATAAAATCTTAAAATCATTTCAGTTTTCAAGTAAGAAAATTATACGAAACAAATTTCTAGTTGTAAATTTTTTTCGCATATTCATGTTTTTACAATAATAATAATAGTAGTATTTAATAACTATAATCATGAGAGGTATTGATAATAAAATCTTAAAATCAACATATGTTTCAATTTTCAAGTAAGAAAATGAGAAGAAAATAAATTTAAGTGGTAAAAAAAATTACGCATACGTTTTTACGTATTACGTATTTACGTATTTACGTATTTACGGTAATAAAATCTTAAAATTATTATATTTTTATTAGTAATTAAGTAATTATACATAATATACATTTATAATAATATTAGTAATATTTGATAACTATAATCATGAGAGGTATTGGTAATAAAATCTTGAATCATGTTTTTTATTTATATAAATCGATTGGTAATATTGGTAATAAAATCATAAAATCATTATATTATTAAGTAATGTAAATTTATGCACAAACATGTTATTACCACAATAATAATTGCAATATTTGACAACTATAATCATGAGAGGTATTAGTAATAAAATCTTCAACCATTATTTTATTTATTTAAATTTATGCACAAACATGTTAATTACAGTAATAATATTAGTAATATTTGATAACTATAATCATGGGAGGTATTGGCAATAAAATCTTGAATCATGTTTTTTATTTATATAAATTCTATTGGTAATATTGGTAATAAAATCTTAAAATCATTATATTATTTAGTAATGTAAATTTATGCACAAACATGTTATTACCACAATAATAATTGCAATATTTGATAACTATAATCATGAGAGGTATTAGTAATAAAATCTTCAACCATTGTTTTGTTTGTGCAAATTTATGCACCAACAAGTTAATTACAGTAATAATATTAGTAATATTTGATAACTATAATCATGAGAGGTATTGGTAATAAAATCTTGAATCATGTTTTTTATTTATATAAATTCTATTGGTAATATTCGTAATAAAATTTTAAAATCATTATATTATTAAGTAATTAAATTTATGCACAAACATGTTATTACCACAATAATAATTGCAATATTTGAGAACTATAATCATGAGAGGTATTAGTAATAAAATCTTCAACCATTGTTTCATTTATGCAAATTTATGCACAAACATGTTAATTACAGTAATAATATTAGTAATATTTGATAACTATAATCATGGGAGGTGTTGGCAATAAAATCTTGAATCATGTTTTTTATTTATATAAATTCTATTGGTAATACTGGTAATAAAATCTTAAAATCATTATATTATTAAGTAATGTAAATTTATGCACAAACATGTTATTACCACAATAATAATTGCAATATTTGATAACTATAATCATGAGAGGTATTAGTAATAAAATCTTCAACCATTATTTTATGTATGCAAATTTATGCACAAACATGTTAATTACAGTAATAATATTACTAATATTTGATAACTATAATCATGAGAGGTATTGGTAATAAAATCTTGAATCATGTTTTTTATTTATATAAATTCTATTGGTAATATTGGTAATAAAATCTTAAAATAATTATATTATTAAGTAATTAAATGTATGCACAAATATGTTATTACCACAATAATAATTGCAATATTTGATAACTATAATCATGAGAGGTATTAGTAATAAAATCTTCAACCATTATTTTATTTATGCAAATTTATGCACAAACATGTTAATTACAGTAATAATATTAGTAATATTTGATAACTATAATCATAGGAGGTATTGGCAATAAAATCTTGAATCATGTTTTTTATTTATATAAATTCGATTGGTAATATTGGCAATAAAATCATAAAATCATTATATTATTAAGTAATGTAAATTTATGCACAAACATGTTATTACCTTAAATAATAGTAATATTTGATTACTATAATCATGAGAGGTATTGGTAATAAAATATTGGATCAATATTTTATTTATGTAAATTTATACATGTTAATTGTCGTAATAATATTATTAATTTAAGGTTGTTTTAATAAGTACTTACTGGTATTTGTTTTTTTATTTCATTATTTATTTTTATCGCCTAACTAGTTTCGGTTATGAAAAACCATCTTCAGAGGCGTATCTATGAAGAGTACAATACATTAATTAGGTTAAATATAAAATTAGAATCAAGTTTGTTACAAAAATTGTTAAATATAAATTATAATAGTATTTGTTATGAGTTTAATGTTATAGTGTGCATAAATGATGTAGTGTTTATGTAATTTGTTAGTGTGGGTCAGAATTAAAATGTGTGAATATTATTTTTTTTAGAGGGGTATTAATTTTGGTGATATAAAGTAAAATCAATAGTAGTTAAACTATGGGGATTCTAACGCACCCCCCGCAGAGATTTCGATTAATTTAATCCGCGTTTTAATCAAACTTTTGATTCGCGAGGAATCGACGGATTCGCGTCTAATCGGCGAAATTTGCAGGTAATGGGATAATCGCAACAATTATCCGCGGTACTTACACCGGAATTACTCTAATTACGTCGGCTATTTGCGCGATTATCCCATTACCTGCAAATTTCGCCGATTAGACGCGAATCCGTCGATTCCTCGCGAATCAAAAGTTCGATTAAAACGCGGATTAAATTAATCGAAATCTCTGCGGGGGGTGCGTTAGAATCCCCATAGTTTAACTACTATCAATTCTTAATATAAGTGTTTTAGTTATGTTATATGTATATATTTTTTAGATATGCCCCTGAAGATGGTTTTTCATAACCGAAACTAGTTAGGCGATAAAAATAAATAATAAAATAAATAAACAAATACCAGTAAGTACTTATTAAAACAATCTTAAATATATACAGCGTGAGTTTTTTTTTCATTTTAAGCACTGTGGTCTTTTTTCAAAAAAACAAAAGCATATCTTGCATAAGCTCTTAAAACGACAACTCCTTTCTCATTTAATCCAATATCTATCTCTTATGGTTTTCGAGATCCCAATGCTTAAAATGAAAAACTCACCCTCTATATAACTGGTAATTATGGATAAAACCTTAAACTTATTATTAGTAATATTTGATAACAATGATCATAAGAGGTATTACTAATAAAATCTTCAACCATTATTTTATTTATGCAAATTTATGCATACACATATTAATTACAGTAATAATATTAGTAATATTTGATAACTATAATCATGAGAGGTATTGGTAATAAAATCTTGAATCATGTTTTTTATTTATATAAAATCAACTTCAACACATTTCAACATCTGTATAAACACTTGAAGGATCCAGTTAAAAGCTTAGACGTTCTAAAATTGTCACTTTTGCAGGCAAATTGCTCGTAAAATATCTCAAACACGTGTAAGCGCTTCGACACATTTAATTCACCCACCCAAGAAATCACATTTCTACGGCTTATACACATGAAGGATTTGTGGCATCGAAATTGTTTACATTGCGATTCAAATTTTTCTCTGTTAATTCTTTCGACACTATTTATGATATGGCAATGTAAATTTAACAGTTTACATGACGATTTGTGCCTAATTAATGATACTGATATTCATTTCAAGAGCACCAAATTTCTTGCCATTTACCCGGTCGGTCTTTCAATCGACAGATAAAGTTGTTAAAAGTTAGATTTGTGTCTAATTAATGATACAGATATTAATTTCAAGAGCACCAAATGTCTTGCCATTTACCCGATCGGTCTTTCAATCGACTGATAAAGTTGTTAAAAGTTAGATTTGTGTCTAATTAATGATACACATATTCATTTCAAGAGCACATAATTTCTTGCCATTTACCCGATCGGTCTTTCAATCGACTGATAAAGTTGTTAAAAGTTAGATTTGTACCTAATTAATGATACAGATATTCATTTCAAGAGCACATAATTTCTTGCCATTTACCCGATCGGTCTTTCAATCGACTGATAAAGTTGTTAAAGGTTATCTCACGGTTTAAAGTCATCTGAAGGAGATTAGCTCGTAATAGGCAGGTAGTTTCTAATATCTTTGTGATTAATTATAGGTACAGACCTGCGCAAAATATACTTTTTCTACGAAAGTGTTGAAAGACACGTTTTCTGTCATAAAGTTTAACCTTGAAAGTTGGTATTTGTTACAAGGAGTGCAGAAAGTACTTTCCGCACTTATATGAGTGCGGAAAGTACTTTCCGCACTCACTTTCCGCACTCCAATACCTCTCTTTTGATTTTTTAGGCAATAAATCGGACGAAACTGTGGATGCAATGGCCGCAAGTTCCGGCGGAGTGTTTGTTATATCGTCACTATCGGAATCCATTATTGATATTCTTCTACTTCCAGTATTAATGTATAAATTTCGAGTCTCGATTTGGTGACAAGCGATTTATAAATTTTCTGACGTTTAAATTAATGACAATGACATTTATTTTAAATTAATGATTAAATTTACATTAATCTTTAGTTTTCTACACTTTCGTAGAAAAAATAGTATGTAACACTCTTGCGGAAATGGCCATTGCAAAACTCGTATGAATGGAGCACTCGCTGGCGCTCGTGCTCCAACTTTCATACTCGTTTTGCAATGAAGCCCTTTCCGCACTCTTATTACAATATACTATTTCTACTACAGTGCGTAAATTAATTTTTTACGCACTGTATTTTTTACACAAAGTTTCTACGAAATAATTTTTTATATGGGAATTATGTTGTTTTTAGCACCTATATGACGTTAGATAATGCATTTGAATACCCATTTAATGTATGAATTAATAATGGTTTTTTTCTACGACAGTGCGTAAACTAAGTTTTTAGGCACTGTTCACAGTGCGTAAAGTGATACTTTTTAGCACAGGTGTGTAAAAACATCAACTTTGCGTAAAATACGTTATAGACACAATTCATTCATTCGCTAATAAAAAAAAGATAGTATTTTGCATCAAATTTTATCTATTTTTTATAATAGCTGTCGTAGAAAAAAACTTTCTATGATACATTTTCGTAAAGTAGTGCTTTACGAACTTGTGTCGTAATGTTTTAATGTTCACATTAATTTAACAGAGATAAAAAGATATGAATACCAAAATCATTAAGAAAGTTTGTAATGGATGCAATAATTATTACAGATAAAATTTACAAATAATTATCAGTAGGTTTAACCGGCAGATAACTTAGCGTCAACTCAACTTAACGGTCAATTAAAAAATTTCATTGCTGTAAAATTACAAATCTAATATACATTTGATAATTAAAGAATTCAAAAAAATCTAATCTTATATAAATTTGATATTTAATAAAAAGAAAAAAAAATCCTTAATAGAGGATTTATTAATTTAATGCCGGGAATAATATGACGGTTTGCAATGACCAGTCTTTAAAGGTTAAAATTATTAAAAGGTTGTGGCATTGCAGCTTAGCGAGTTAAGGCTCCGACTTTTCTAAGTACTAAGTACATTCGTGAACTGAACCCAGCTCTTAGAAAAAAATTCAAATTTTAATCGTTTTCTCCAACTTATGTATACCTACTTATAATTAAATTATTAATTATTATTGCACACCATGGCTGATATGATAATTATTTGATGTATTATTATTATCTATTTGATAATTATTATTTAAAAAATTATTAAAAGGTTGTGGCATTGCAGCTTAGCGAGTTAAGGCTCCGACTTTTCTAAGTACTAAGTACATTCGTGAACTGAACCCAGCTCTTAGAAAAAAAATCAAATTTTAATCGTTTGGTCCAACTTATGTATACTTATAATTAAATTATTAATTATTATTGCAAACCATGGCTGATATGATAATTATTTGATGTATTATTATTATCTATTTGATAATTATTATTTAAAAAATTATTAAAAGGTTGTGGCATTGCAGCTTAGCGAGTTAAGGCTCCGACTTTTCTAAGTACTAAGTACATTCGTGAACTGAACCCAGCTCTTAGAAAACAATTCAAATTTTAATCGTTTGGTCCAACTTATGTATACTTATAATTAAATTATTAATTATTATTGCAAACCATGGCTGATATGATAATTATTTGATGTATTATTATTATCTATTTGATAATTATTATTTTTCGTTTAAACCTATCGTATTTATTGTAATAAAAATGCATTATTTTTTTGGTTTTTGTAGTAGCTAGTGCCATCATACGATTTCAGGCTAAATTTCGTTTCAGGAATCTGTTTTAAACAGAACTTTGGCACTGCATTTGCCAAAGCTTGCTTGATGAGAGTTGGGCTGCCTACGTTAACCTGCGCCCTTTATGAGTACTTAATTTATATTACGCCCTGTCTTTCAATCGCTGATTATCTTTAATGTACAGTTATATTTCAGACTAAAATTGTATCTGCGTTTGCATTCAAGAAAATTAAAGGTCCATCACCGACTCGATAATCCGAGTCTGTTAAATCAGACCATAATTGAACTGTAATAACAATAATAATAATAAAATAATAGTAATAAAAATAATGACAATAATAATAATAGTGGTAATATTAATAACAATAATCTGCATTTGCATTCAAGAAAATTAAAGGTCGATCACCGATAATCCGAGTCTGTTAAATCAGGCCATAATTTAACTGTAATAGCAATAATTGTAATGTAATAATAGTAATATAAATAATATCAATAGTAATAATAGTAGTAATATTAATAACAATAATCTGCATTTGCATTCAAGAAAATTAAAGGTCGATCACCGATAATCCGAGTCTGTTAAATCAGGCCATAATTTAACTGTAATAACAATAATAATAATGTAATAATAGTAATAATAATGGTAATATAAAAAATATCGATAATAATAGTAATATGGTAATAATAAGAGTAATATAAATAACATCAATAATAATATTCCAATTGGCAAATATTGGCAATAATTACAGTAATAATAATAGTAATAATAACAGTTATAATAATAATAATACTAAAAAAAAATCACTCAAAAATTCTGATTTGAATTCTGAATAGCGTATTTAAAAGAACAATCTTGTCTGAGAGAAATAAATAGAACCATTCTTAATGTTGCCCAAATCCAAAAAGTCTAAAAGTCAGAGCCCAAACTCATCAAATATTAATATACAAACATTTGAATTGTTCATACTCTATTTCTGCGGCTATGGCTAATTTAGCTATGGCTATGGCTATGGCTAATTGTTATGGATATGGCTATGGGTATGGCTATGGCTAATGGTTATGGCTATGGCTATAGCTATAGCTATAACTATTTATCCAGTATACGGGTATATACTCAAATCTAACATTAAGTATTAAGTAATTGGATATACTCGTCTCATACATATGAAGGTTGTTATATAAAGCATGTCCCTCGTCCATCCATCTTCGAGGATAATTAAGCACATTAATACACTTCCAGATCCTTGTTCCTTGAGGCCATCTGTCGTCGCGTGTTATAAAACAAACTAGGATTTATAAATCTACGCATCCAGTATAAATAGCCAGCAATGGACTATTAAACTTTTGGAACGGATAACATCAATATTTAGGTATTATTTTAAGCAGGCCAAAGTTACAGTTATGAAATAACCAACATTGCAAGTGCCCTATTAATATACCTGACAAATCAAAATTAAATCTTGATTAATTATAAGATTTTTTAGTTACATAACATGTAGATAAGATAATAATAGTGTCAATTAATTGGCACACTTCTGTCAGGTAGACAGATGCAAATTCAACCAGAACAAGAGCAATTAAAAATAGTTATTTATGATATAAGTTCGTAAAGTTGTGCTTTTATGTACGAGGGTGAATTTTGTTCGACGAGGCACAGCCGAGTTCAACACAAAATGCAAGTGCAATAATGCTCTTTACGGAACTGTATCTTACAAAGTTTTTTCTGCGACAGCTATCATGATAACAGCGAATATCTCATATTGTACCAATTGTTCATTTTTTGTTGATAAAATAATACAAGTGTCAATTAATTGGCATACTTCTGTCAGGTAGAAAGAGGCAAATTCAACCAGAAAAAGAGCAATTAAAAATAGTTATTTATGATATAAGTTCGTAAAGTAGTGCTTTTATGTACGAGGGTGAATTTTGTTCAACGAGGCACAGCCGAGTTCAACACAAAATGCAAGTGCAATAATGCTCTTTACGGAACTGTATCTTACAAAGTTTTTTCTGCGACAGCTATCATGACAAAATTGAATATCTCATATTGTACCAATTGTACCGTTTTTTGTTGATAAAATAATACAAGTGTCAATTAATTGGCATACTTTTCTGTCAGGTAGAAAGATGCAAATTGAGCCAGAACAAGAGCAATTAAAAATAGTTATTTATGATATTAGTTCGTAAAGTAGTGTTTTTATGTACGAGTGCAAATTTTGTTCTACGAGGCACAGCCGAGTTCAACACAAAATGCAAGTTCAAAAATGCTCTTTACGGAAGTGTATCATACACAGTGTTTTCTGCCACAGGTGTCATGACAAAATTGAATATCTTATATGGTACCAATTGTACAGTTTTTTGTTGAACTCGGCTGTGCCTCGCACAACAAAAAAACGCGAGTGCAAAAATGCTCTTTACGGAAGTGTATCATAAAGAGTTTTTTCTGCGACAGCTATTACTACAAAATTGAATAGCTCACATTGTACCAATTGTACCATTAACTTGAATGTTTAAAGTCTTTAACTTCTTTCGTATTACTGAAAGTTGGGTTCTATGTAAAATTTGATAATAATACTATATTTTCAAAATATTATATTTTTTTAAATTGGTGAGTGAATGAATTGTGTGTAAAACTTATTTTACGCACAGTTGAGGTTTTTACGCACGTGTGCTAAAAAAGTATCACTATACGCACTGTGAACAGTGCATAAAAACTTAGTTTACGCACTGTCCTAGAAAATATATATTTTGAGTTCATAACACAGTAAAACCTGAGATATAATGATTAATCATCTAGGGGGTCCCAAACGTGTAAATATTAATTAACAAGAAATAATACTAGTGTCAATTAATTGGCATACTTCTGTCAGGTAGAAAGATGCAAAATGAGCCAGAACAAGAGCAATTAATGTAGTGAATGCAACTAATTAACTACTTCAAATTTGGTAAAATCTGACACATTTGAAATGGTTAATTATTTTCATTGGCACAAAAATTAAGTTATGAATACATGCGTTCATGCATGTAATTTTTGGACGTGAACATTACTAGTGCGGACACATTGTTAGAGCTGTAACATAATTCTTGCAACTAATAGGGAATATCTGTCAATCTATTAACTTGCGAACTGTAAAAATTAGACTGCAATTTTAAATTTTGCAAACGTGCCAGAATCGTGCCATAATTTCACAGGCAAGAAGAATATCGGTTCATCTACTGGCACAAAAACAATTAAGTTATGAATACAAGTCTCCATGCATGTAATGACTTTGGACGTGAAAATTACGAGTTTATTTCGGTATTAAATGTATATATTTAAACATCTGCATTTCCGTGAGTAACGTAACAAATATTTCGAGCCGGCAATAAAAGAAATTACACTTTACGTATTTGCACATTAAAAATAAGAATGATAGTAATAATAATAATAATCCCTACTACTCCTCCACCTATGCAGGATAATAGATCATAATATGATTTATGATAATAGATATTCTAGAATATCTATAATATTATGGAATGGTAGAAAATATAATTAATGTATATGGAATTTTAATGGCTTTTTTTGTCATTGGCAATTTTAATGACATAACTCGCAAATTATTTTCCATTACACCTCCATCATATTTATTTCTTGTAGACATGGTTGCTTTTTTGAATGTAATTTTTGTATGCACTAATGAAAAACGCCAATTTTATGATAAAATTACAAAATCTTCTCAAAAAGCAATTTTTTGCATAACTTCTTACCAAAATATTTTCTCATTTTCATGTCCATCACTTTTTATTCAAATGTTTTGTGGTTTTGGCGTACATACAAATTCGGGTAATTGAAATTGTTTCTTGTATCCACACTAAACCATAATGGGTCATACTCAAGTTAATCTAGTCCCAGCTATAATTTAATACGCGATTTATATTCTCTGAAAGTTTGATAATAAAAAAATGGAAAAACCTTAATAAAAAAAATGATTACAATTCAAATTTAAATTTTAAATTAATTTCGGATATTAAATCCTGATCTGGTTTTTTTTTATATACAGGGTGTGAAAAAAGTCTGAAATACATTTTGTTCTTTGGAAATTAAAAATATTTTAGAAAAATCCTTGGACACGTTAATTTTAGTGTTCAAAAATACGTTTTGTAAACTTCGGATATCAAATATCAGATCTAAGGTGTTTGATATGAGATTCGGATTTGATTTCTCGGATATTTGGGTGCGTCGATATGTTATAATCCGGATATGCAAATCGTGGCATTTCTAGATATCCGCCCTCCCATTATTTTTAGAAATAAGTGAATCTAATAATAACTAAAAATCTAATAATTCTCTGTTGGTTGCTCTTACGGTGATCTTTGATGAGCAGTCCGAGTCAGAGCCTCAAGTCACTATATGTGACCAGGTCTACGAAAAGAGATTTTTATTTTTTGGGCGGTTCGGCCTAAAGAGAGGAATGCCTTTTCAAAAAAATTAAATGCAGATTGCTAGGTTTATAAATGGCTTCGCAAATTGTACTTGAAAATGAAAAATGAAAACTCCAAACGCGAAAAAAATTTGTAATCGTAACTTTATTAACATGATTGTTCTCTTGACCACAATAACAATTCTTTGTTTTTTTCGATCGTAAGGAGTGTAGATTTACAAACTATTTACTTTCATTCCTCTTCCTCTTTTTAGTTGCTAATTTTTCTTTTGGTTTTGGAGCTATCATGTCTTCTTCTTCGTCTCCGTTTTACTCTTTCATCGTGGTTCATCAGAATAATAATATCAAAATGTTTTCTGTACCAGCTGCTTTCAAGTTTTCGTGCGTTAGGTCCCTTTTCGCAGACTAGGTCACATAATATAGATATTGGTAATAATTTGGATGATCACATCGCAAAAATCTGAAATTGTTATTTCTTAATCCAAAAACCTAAGACCGGTTTTCGGTTTAATGGTTTTCAAAAGATAGCACGAAATGTAATAATAAATTTCAAGTTACTCGATGTGTGTTACTCGATGTGACATTTTTTATTTAGTGAAAATATAATGAATTTGTGATTATTATTCATAAAATAGTTAAGCTACTATCATATCATATGTAATGTCAAACTGTACGATGTTCACTTTTAGATAATGAACGTACTTGTAATGATTGTACTTGTAATGACGTACTTTACAATACTAGTGCGGTAAAATTGCTCTTTCTGCTTATTTGCTCTTTCTCGTACTTGTGTCCCATAACTTTGCCATATCGTATCGTAATATGATACGTTACTATACTTATATCGTAAATACACTGTTACATAGTTACAAGGTTGCATACATACATACACACATACATACATACATATTTTATATTTATTGTAAAATTTTCAATTATTTGTGCCATAATTTCAATCCAGTTTCCTAAAAATTTATAGAATGAAACTTCAATAATCCATTCTGAATAATACTATTATGTCAATTATATCTATCAAAATTTCTTATATCGACATTATTTTTGTCGAAATTTCTATAATTTATAAGAACATTTTGATTTTTCTGTCCAAATTTAATTTAATGATTTCTATAAAAAAAATCCATTATTTTCTTAAATTTCAATCGAAATGCATACAACGTATGCATATAACGTTTTATTTCTTCTGACAAAGTTTTAATTACTTCTATCAAAATTTTATTGACTTCATACGTTGTATACATATATCGTTTTATTTCTTCTGACAAAGTTTTAATTACTTCTATCAAAATTTTACTGACTGTCATAATGTCAATTATATCTGCCGAAATAATCATTAACTGTTTGGCAGATATAATTGAAATTCAGGCGTATTGGGTATCAAAAAACGTTAATAATGACGTGTTCGTTATGTGACAACATCACATTCAAATGTCAAATGCCATTGTGCCATAATTCATAATCAATTATGCCATAATAGCATTTGATATTTGAATGTGATGCTGTCAAATGACGTACATGTTACAGTAAACGTTTATTGATATGCAATACACCTAATTATGACAGTCGTCAAAATTTTGACAGAAGTTATTAAAATTTTGTCAGAAAAAAATAAACTTTGTACCTATGCATTGTCGAATTTTCTATAAAATCGTTGAAATTTTGGAATGAATGGAAATTTCAAAAATGCTATGTTAATTTCAATAATTTCCATTCAAAATTATTGTGTCAGTTATTTAATTTTTATTGTAAAGTTTTCACACATTTCTAGCAACATTGCAATTATTTCTATCAAAATTGCAATTATTTCTATCGAAATGTCAACAATTTTTAGGAACATTTTTATTTTTCTGACAAAATTTCATTTATTTTTATAAAAATTTCCATTACTGTTAACGAAATTCCAACCGTGCATTTTGCCAAACTGCATATACTAAAATTTTTGATAATTTCTATAAAAATTGCAAATAATTCAATCGAAAATTCAACTATAACTGGATTTCCTGACTAAAATTCATTTATGCCTGTAAAAATGTTCATAATTTCCAAAATTTCAACGATGTCTATGCAAATTTCATTAATGCATTCTGTAAAACTGCATATACTAAAATATTAAATATTTCTATCTACATTGCAATTATTTCTATCAAAATTGCAATTATTTCTATCGAAGTTTCAGCAATTTATAAGGACATTTTAGTTTTTCAGACTAAATTTCATTTATTTCTGTAAAAATTTCCATAATTTTTTTCGAAATTGCAACAATGCATTTTACCAAACCTGATATACTAATACTTTTGATAATTTCTATCAAAATTGCAATTATTTCTATCAAAATTTCAACAATTTATAAGAACCTTTAAATTTTCCCGACTAAAATTCATTTATTTCTGTAAAAATTTCCATAATTTACAAAACTTCAACGATGTCAATGAAAACTTCAATAATGCATTCTGTAAAACTGCATATACTAAAATATTAAATATTTCTATCTACGTCACAATTATTTCTATCAAAATGGCAATTATTTCTATCGAAATTTTAACAATTTATGAGAACATTTTAATTTTTATGACTAAACTTCATGTATTTCTGTAAAAATTTCCATTATTGTTATTGAAATTGCAACAATGCATTTTGCCAAACTGGATATAGTTTTAAAATGTCTATCAAAATTATAATTATTTCAATCGAAATTTGAACAATTTATCAGTACCTTTAAATTTTCCCGACAAAAACTCATTTATTTCTGTAAAAATTTCCATAATTTCCAAAATTTCAACGATGTCCATGGAAATTTCAACAATCCATTCTGTAAAAGTGCATATACTAAAATATTAAATATTTCTGTCTCCATTGCAATTATTTCTATCGAAATTTCAACAATTTATAAGAACATTTTAATTTTTCTGACTAAACTTCATTTATTTCTGTAAAAATTTCCATAATTTCCAAAGTTTCAACGATGTTCATGAAAATTTCAATAATGCATTTTTGTAAGACTGCATATACTAAAATATTAAATATTTCTATCTACATTGCAATTATTTCTATCGAAATTTCAACAATTTATAAGAACCAGTAAATTTTCCGGACTAAAATTCATTTATTTCTGTAAAAATTTCCTTAATTTCCAAAATTTCAACGATGTCTATAGAAATTTCAAGAATGCATTCTATAGAACTGCATATACTAAAATATTAAACATTTCTACATTGCAATTATTTCTATCAAAATTGCAATTATTTCTATCAAAATTTCAACAATTTATAACAACATTTTTATTTTTATGGCTAAACTCCATGTATTTCTGTAAAAAAATCCATTATTGTTATCGAAATTGCAACAATGTATTTAACCAAACTGGATATACTTTAAAAATTTCTATCAAAATTACAATTATTTCTATGGAAATTTGAAAAATTTATCAGAACCTTTAAATTTTCCCGACAAAAATTCATTTATTTCTGTAAAAATTTCCATAATTTCCAGAATTTCAACGATGTCTATGGAAATTTCAATAATGCATTCTGTAAAAGTGCATATACTAAAATATTAAATATTTCTATCTTCATTGCAATTATTTCTATCGAAATTTCAACAATTTATAAGAACCTTTAAATTTTCCTGACAAAAATTAATTTATTTCTGTAAAAATTTCCATAATTTCCAAAATTTCCAAGTCCATGAAAATTTCAATAATGCATTTTGTAAAACTGCATATACTAAAATATTAAATATTTCTATCTATATTGCAATTATTTCTATCAAAATTGCAATTATTTCTATTGAAATTTCAACAATTTTTAAGAACATTTTTATTTTTCTGACTAAATTTCATTTACATTTTCCATTTTTGTAAAAAAAATCCATTATTTTTATCGAAAATGCAACAATGCATTTTGCCAAACTGCATACTGAATTTTTTGATAATTTCTTCCAAAATTGCAACTATTTCTATCGAAATTTCAACAATTTATCAGAACATTTAAATTTTCCTGACTAAAATTCATTTATTTCTGTTCAAGTTTCCATAATTTCCAAAATTTCAACGATGTCTATGGAAATTTCAATAATGCATTCTGTAAAACTGCATATACTAAAAGATTTAATATTTCTATATACATTGCAATTATTTCTATCAAAATTCCAATTATTTCTATCGAAATTTCAACAATTTATAAGAACATTTTAATTTTTATGACTAAACTTCATGTATTTCTGTAAAAATTTCCATTATTGTGATCGAAATTGTAACAATGCAGTTTGCCAAACTGGACATTCTTTAAAAATTTCTATCAAAATTGCAATTATTTCTATCGAAATTTCAACTATTTATCAGAACCTTTAAATTTTCCTGTTAAAAAATTCATTTATTTCTGTAAAAATTTCCATAATTTACGATGTCTATGGAAATTTCAATAATGCATTCTGTAAAAGTGCATATACTAAAATATTAAATATTTCTATCTTCATTGCAATTATTTTTATCGAAATATCAACAATTTATAACAACCTTTAAATTTTCTAGACTAAAATTCATTTATTTCTGTTAAAGTTTCCATAATTTCCAAAATTGTTGAAAAAATTTCAACAATTTATAAGAACATTTTAGTTTTTCAGAGTAAATTTCATTTATATCAGCAAAAAAATCCATTATATCCAAAATTTCAACGATTTCTATCAAAATTGTAATGGAAATGGATATTTTTAGAATTATTATTATTTCTATTCAAAATTATCATGTTAATTTTTCAATATTTATTGTAATATTAATTTTATAGCTATGACCATTGGTCTTACCATGCTCAATTTTTAGAATACGCTTCATATTTCGACCTAAATTGACCAATTTTAATATTTTAGATTATGAAGGTTTGAAGCCTTTGAAGCCTTTGAAGAAGGTTATTCGAATCATTAACTCACAGTGCCACGTGAGTTGTTTTTAACTTTACTGTTACAGTATGTACGTAATATGTTTTGCCCATATTTACGTTTCATATTTTATCCCTACTATTTGAATTATTCTGTCTGAAGTCAAGATATTTTCTTAAACCACATTGATTTTTTTTGGCAATTTCTTAAAATAGTTCCACTGGAAAATTTCCACATTGCTGGAGCATAAGAATTGTGGACTACACAATTCTGTGGATAATAATTCTTTTATGTCTATTGCGTGTTTTGGCAGTTTCTTGGCCCACGCCTGGCTATTCTTGATAGCCAAATAATTCGCGCAATTAATCTTCGAGTTTCGCTGGTGCGGCTCCTGCAATAGACGCGTGTGTTTATATTGGGCAACACGTTCCTCACATCGAGTTTTCGTTGTGCGCGTTAATCATCGCCTCGACTCGCGATTATGAAAATATTTGCAAACGTTCCGTTTATTTTCGTTCCGCTGAAACTCGAGCCGCCGTGCTTTTCTACGTTTAAGGAAACGTCCTCCGAATAGATCTGCCCACGCGTGCTCTGCCCCCCCACGACCCTGCCAACCTGGCGCACCTGTGCTGGTCAGAAAAACCGCAGTGGACGAGAAACAGACGTTTTTATTTTAGTAGATAAAATATATTTAGTAGTTCAGTGCATCAGTAAATAAATAAAAAATATATATAGGTCCGGACGTTGCGGAGCGATCTTTGGTGGTGTTGGTTCGGTTTCTTCATTTTTTCTTTCTTTACTTGGTTGGTGGGTCGGCGGTGTTGGCTTACTTGCCCATGAGGATCTTGCGGCCAGCGCCCATGTTTTGGCCGGCTTGGGTGGCACCCTTGTTGGAGCCAGCTTGGAGGCCGATCATGGTCTGGCCAGCTTTCATCTGTTCCTCGGTGAACTCGCGCTTGTTCTCCTCAGAGGGCTTGGGGCCCAAGTAGGGTCCCTTCCATTCGGGGTGCTTGTAAGTCTAAAAACAAGGCAAAAACAGCACAATCAGAAAAAATCTACAAAAAAAGCAAACCAAAACAACGAAAATGAAACCGAAATCTACCAAAACCGTACAAGAATAAGAACAAGTAAAGAAGGAATCTTAAACGTACCGACGCTTGAGTTTCATAACTTTGTGGGAGCCATGCTTTTCAAAAATTATCTGCAAATATTTTTGAAAAGCGTAGCTCCCAAAAGTAAAGAAGAAATCTTCAACGTACCGTTGCTTGATTTTCATGACTTTTGGGAGAAATGCTTTTCAAAAATTATCTGCATTTTTGAAAAGCATAGCTCCCAAAAGTGGTGATTTGGCGAATATTGGTGATTTTGAAATTTAGTTACAATGTAGAAGGGTTTTCTGGTAAAAAAAAAAATGTTTCACATATGAAAATCAAGCACAAATATGGACGAATCTGCAAAGTACTGATTTCATGAGCACTCAGATTCATGATTGCAGATTTATTGGTTTTTAGAAAATCTTTGAGAAATAATTTTAAGAGTTGAAAATGTAGAAGGGTCCTTAAGGTACTAATCTTTAAGAGCCGCGATTTAGGTCATATGCTTTTCAAAAAATATTTGCTGATGTATTGATGATTTTGAAAATCTTGTAGCAATTATTCAAAAAAAAACCACATGTATCACATTTGAATATGTAGATATAATCTGGGAACGTCTTCAAAGTAATGATCTTTGAAGGACATAGGGTTTAGGTCATATGCTCTTCAAAATATTAGCAGAATTTTGAACATTTTTGAAAATGTAGTTTACATATTGAGGGGGCTTCAAGAACTTCCGAAATTTGAGAATTTTACAACAATGATATTAAAAAATGTGCCACATTAGAAAAATCAATTCGTGACACAAATATTTTTAGATTTATTGGTGATTTAGAAAATTTTATAGCAACAATTTTAACAGTTGAAAATGTAGTTTCTCGTATATAAATGTATCGTAATGTATGGTGTATGTTATCGTAAATGTAGAGAAAAGGGTTCTCAAGGTACTAATCTTTAAGAGCCACGATTTAGGTCATATGCTTTTCAAAAATATTTGCTAATGTATTGATGATTTTGAAAATCTTGTAACAATTATTAAAAACAAAACTGTATCACATTTGAATATGTAGATAAAATATGTAAATGTCTTCAAAGTAATTATCTTTGAAGGGCACAGGATTTAGGTCATATGCTCTTCAAAATATTAGCAGAATTTTTAACATTTCTGAAAATGTAGCTGAAATATTGCGGGAGCTTCAAGAACTTCCGAAATTAGAGAATTTCACAACAATGATATTAAAAAATGTGTCTTATTTGAAAAATCAAACGTATATATGGAAAAATCTACAATGTTCTGATTTTGCTGAGGTTCGTGACAAAATATGTTTCGATTTATTGACGATTTAGAAAATTTTATAGCAATAATTTTAACAGTTGAAAATGCAGAAGGGTCCTCAAGGTACTAATCTTTAAGAGCCGCGATTTAGACCATAAGCTCTTCAAAAATTATTTGGAAACTTTTGAATATTTTTTGATAATCTTTCTAAAATAATGACAGATCTTCTAATCTAATTACGTTGCTAAAATTAATAATTTTAACATGACATAGGAAAGTGTCAAAACAAATTTGACAGGAGACCAAAAGGGAGAATTATAATTTGTCATAAGCTCTTCAAAAAATATTTGCAGACGTTTGAACATTTTTGAAAATGTAACTAAAATATTAAGGGGGCTTCAAGAACTTCCGAAATTTGAGAATTTCACAACAATGATATTAAAAAATGTGTCACATTTGAAAAATCAAACAAAAAGATGGAAAAATCTACAATGTTCTGATGTTGCTGAATTTCGTGACACAAATATTTTTAGATTTATTGGTGATTTAGAAAATTTTATAGCAATTATTTTAACAGTTGAAAATGTAGAAGGTTCCTCAAGGTACTAATCTTTAAGAGCCGCGATTTAAACCATAAGCTCTTCAAAAATTATTTGGAAACTTTTGAATATTTTTTGATAATCTTTCTAAAATAATGACAGATCTTCTAATCTAATTACGTTGCTAAAATTAATAATTTTAACATGACATAGGAAAGTGTCAAAACAAATTTGACAGGAGACCAAAAGGAAGAATAATAATTAGATCATAAGCTCTTCAAAAAATACTTGCAGACGTTTGAACATTTTTGAAAATGTAACTAAAATATTAAGGGGGCTTCAAGAACTTCCGAAATTTGAGAATTTCAAAACAATGATATTAAAAAAATGTGTCACATTTGAAAAATCAAACAAAAAGAAGGAAAAATGTACAATTTTCTGATGTTGCTGAGGTTCGTGACACAAATATTTTGAGAATTATTGGTGATTTAGAAAATGTTATAGCAATAATTTTAACAGTTGAAAAGGTAAAAAGGTCCTCAAAGTACTAATCTTTAAGAGCCGCGATTTAGACCATAAGCTCTTAGAAAAATATTTGCAGACTGTTGAACATTTTTTGAAAATCTTTCTAAAATAATGACATCTTCTAATCTAATTATGTTGCTTAAATTAATCATTTTGACATGACATGACAGAAAAGTTTAAAAACAAATTTGACAGGAGACCAAAAGGAAGAATTATAATTAGATCATAAGCTCTTCAAAAAATATTTGCCGACATTTGAACATTTTTTGAAAACCTTTCTAAAATAAGGACAGATCTTTAATGTACCGATGTTTTAGAGTCACGATTAAGATCTTATGTTCTTCAAAACTCTTTTCAAGAAGATTAGCAGAGTTTTGAACATTTTTTGAAAATCTTTCTAAAATAAGGACAGATCTTCAATGTACCGATGTTTTCGAGTCACGATTAAGATCTTATGTTCGTCAAAACTATTTTCAAGAAGATTAGCAATCGATATATTGGTAATTAAAAAACTTTAAAGCCATAATTTAAAAAAAAATTATTGACTTCAACGTCATGATTAAGATCATTAGATTTTCAAAAATATTTTTAGATTAATTGGTGGTTTTGAACGTCATGATTAAGATCATTAGATTTTCAAAAATATTTTTAGATTAATTGGTGGTTTTGAAAATTTAAAAAGACACATTTGAAAATTTAAACACAGCCGTAGAGTTTGGAAACTCTTGTAAATTAGATTCTTACCTGTCTGCCAAGAGCGAAAATTGTGTTCGTCACTCCGGCGATGTCTTTCTTCTCCCACAAGTCTACAGTTTGAAATACGTCGACGTCATTGCAGCCGTAGGCTTTTAGTGCAGCCTGGAAGCTGAAAAGATAGAAATGATAGATATAGTAACGTATAACTAAAATTTTAAAAATTAATACTTGAAGGGCTTAATGTGATATAATGACGAGCCTCATAATCCAAATAGTTGACAAATTCTTAATGAAAGTTTTGAAAAATGTAAAAATTTGTTAAAAATTAATGATACAGTAGATGAACTAAAATATAAAATTTAAAATTGAACGCCTTAATGTGGCACAATGGTAAGCCAATTGAATGGAAAAAGGGATGTTAAAATTTAGAAAAATGTACAAATGTTCACGGAGAAAATTACCTATTGATCAAAATGTGAAACAAATGGTTAAAAATTAACATTTTCAAAAATGCAGAATACGCAAAGATGCAGAAAACGCAAAAATGAAAAGATTTTTGAAAAAGTGTGAGTTGTCATTGTTTCACATTAAGCCCATAAATTAAAATGAAGTAAGTTATATTTAATACAATGAAATTCAAATCAGATGTAATTATTTATGTTACTACTTAGAAAAGTATAATTTCTAATGATTGATGTTATTCATATATACCTGTACATTTTAATAAACATACTACTACTAGTTACTTAAAAAAATATACTTTTTAATGGAAAAGTATAATTTTATACATAGAAAAAACATCAATTTTCAAAAAATTTGTAGTCATCTTTAAAAGATATGTGCAGAAAGTGTTATCCTTTTGAAGCATTTCGACAGCATGATTGAGCTTGATAATGTTCTTTGAAAATTGATATAGGTTTTAATGTAACATAGAAAAACCATGAACTAATTTTCAATAATTTGATAGTGATCTTTGAAAGATACGTGCAGAAAGTGTTGTCTTTTTGAAGTATTTCAAAAATAAGATCGAGCTGATAGTGTTCTTTGAAAATTAATATACTTGTTAGTGTAAGACAGAAAAGACAGAACCAATTTTCAAAAATTTGATAGCGATTTTTGAAAGATATGTGCAGTAAGTATTTTCATTTTGAAGCATTTCGATAGTATGATCGAGCTTGATAGGGATAGCGTAAATCAGATGTAATTATTAATGTTACTACACAAGACAAGTATAATTTCTAATGTTGTTACTTAAAAAAATATACTTTTTAACGAAAAAATATAATTTTATACATAGAAAAAGCATTGAATCAATTTTCAAAAATTTGATAGTTGTCTTTAAAAGATATTTGCAGAAAGTGTTGTCCTTTTGAAGCATTTCGAAAGCATGATCGAGCTTGATAGTATTCTTTAAAAATTGATATACTTTTTTATGTAACAGAAAAACCATGAACTAATTTTCAGAAATTTGATAGCGATCTTTGAAAGATATGTGCAGAAAGTGTTGTCGTTTTGAAGTATTTCAAAAGTAATATCTAGCTGATAGTGTTCTTTAAAAATTAATATACTTTTTAGTGTAAGACAGAAAAGACAGAACCAATTTTCAAAAAGTTGATAGCGATCTTGGAAAGATATGTGCAGAAACTGTTGTCCTTTTGAATCATTTCAAAAATATGATCGAGCTTGAGAGTGTTCTTTAATAATTAATATACTTTTTAGTGCAACGTAGAAAAACCATAAACTAATTTTCAGAAATTGATAGTGATCTTTGAAAGATATGTGCAGAAAGTGTTGTCTTTTTGAAGTATTTCAAAAGTAAGATCTAGCTGATAGTGTTCTTTAAAAATTAATATACTTTTTAGTGTAAGACAGAAAAGACTGAACCAATTTTCAAAAACTTGATAGCAATCTTGGAAAGATATGTTTCTTGTGTCTAGAAATATGTGTCTTGGCAGAAAGTGTTTTCCTTTTGAAGCATTTCGATAGTATGATCGAGCTTGATAGTATTCTTTGAAAAGATAAGTTTGAAATGACAAAGAAAATATATTTATAATAGATAGATTTATAATAAACTGAGTAATAAGTTTTAAAATTAAAATTCTAAAATTAAATTCTAAAATTAAATCCAGAACAAGTGACAAATTCTTAGCAGCATCTATTCTAGTAGGCCAAAGCAGTTTACAACCTCAAATATGGAACTCACTTTAAAAACTTTTCTGGGCAACTGATAAATTTAAAGCTGAAGGATAATTTGACATCACTATTGCCATTTCTATTCGCAGAAAAATTCGTTAGTTTTTTTAGATGTGGGCAGATTATATTATACTCAATCTTTAATTTTTTCAAAAGTTTCGAGTCTACATTTGCAAATAAATATGTTAATACATGAAAACAGTTTACAACCTCAAATGTAGGAGTCACGTTAAAAGCTTTTCTGGGTAACTGATAAATTTCTAGGTGAAGGATATTTGACATCACTATTGACATCTCTATTCTTAGAAAAAATCGTTGGTGTTTTTAGATGTGGGTGGATCATATTATACTCAATCTTTCATTTTATCAAAAGTTTTGAGTCAAAATTTGCAAAAAAAAAAAGTTAATACATTAAAGCAGTTTACAACCTCAAATGTAGGAGCCACGTTAAAAAACTTCTGGGTTACAGATAAATTTGTAGCTGAAGGATATTTGACATCACTATTGACATTTCTATTCGCAGAAAAAATCGTTGGTTTTTTTAGATGTGGGTGGATTCAATTATACTCAATCTTTAATTTTATCAAAAGTTTTGAGTCAAAATTTGCAAATAAAAATGTTAATAGATGAAAAATCACCCCAATGGTATTTTGGGCAAAGCTTTCTTTCAAAATTCTTGACTGCATTTGGCTTACATCAACTTACAAATCTTGTAAATATTGATTTTAATTTCCTGCAATTTATATGCAAAAGCAGTTTTCAGAAATTGCCAAAAAAAATGTTAATACTTAATAAATCACCCCCAATGGCATTTTTAGCAAATTTTCTTTCAAAATTCTTGACTGCATTTTGCTTACATCAACTTACAAACTTGTAAATATTGATTTTAATTTCCTGCATTTTATATGCAAAAGCAGTTTTTAGAAATTGCCTAAAAAATGTTAATACTTAATAAATCACCCCCAATGGTATTTTGGGCAAAGCTTTCTTTCAAACTTCTTGACTGCATTTGGCTTACATCAACTTACAAATCTTGTAAATATTGATTTTAATTTCCTGAATTTTATACGCAAAGCAGTTTTCAGAAATTTCCAAAAAATGTTTATACATAAAAATCACACCAATGGTATTTTCGGAGAAGGTTTCTTTCAAAAATCTTACGAGGTGCTGCATTTGGCTTGCATAAACATAAAATCTTGTAAATATTGACCTCAATTTCCTACATTTTATACGCAAAAGCGGTTTTCAGAAATTGCATATTAATTTTAGAACGTTACTAAATAAATTTACTTATTACGATGCAAGCGTTTTGCGGAAATTAATTTGGGACTTATGCCAAAACTAACTTCGTTGCTGAAATGAGTAATGTTGACATATTTTGATGGATTATACCACACCGTGGCATAATTCTTAGACTATAACTGCTAGATAAGTATATTGCGGATAATTCCAGTTATTGTTGACAAAACTAATTACGTTGCTAAAATTAATAATTTTGACATGGCATGACATAGAAAAGTGTCAAAACAAATTTGACACGAGACCAAAAGGAATAATTATATTTAGATATTTCAATCATTTGCAACACAATTTTGTAGGTAAAGAGAAATCATCAATTGTTAGAATTTCTTTGTATTATGTCTTTACAGTACTTCTGGAGTATATTTTGGTACAATTATTAATGATGATGTATCAACTCAAAATGGAGTTATCAAAATTTTGGGTTGTGTCACTTTTCCAAGTGTTGAGCGATGTATTGATGACATCATGACATAATTATTGTATATTGATTGATAACAAACATTCGGGTCATTTTTGAGTTGTGTCACTTTTCCAAGTGATGTGAGATTGATGAAATAATGACATAATTATTGTATATCGATTGATAACAAACATTCGGGTCATTTTTGACTTATGTCACTTTTCCAAGTGATGTGAGATGTATTGATGACATCATGACATAATTAATGTATATCGATTGATAACAAATATTCAGGTCATTTTTGACTTGTGTCACTTTTCCAAGTGATGTGCGACGTATTGATGACATCTTGTCATAAATATTGTTCATCGATTGATAACAAACATTCGAGTCATGTTTGACTTCTTCGATTGTAAAACTTTGTCATAGTTGCTAAAAGTTATAATTTTGACTTTTTTTAATATAAAATTAAAATAATTAATATCTGACACTGACATATTTATAAGACCATATCTGTAAGATATGTAGAATATTTTTTTACAGTATCATATATCTTCCTCCCATTCTGATTTTTTTTGTGGAATTATTGGAATGTAATATGCAAAATTCTTATGGAGGCCTATCATATCCTATCTTATTCTAAATTTGGATTGTGTTGTCTTTAGAAAATTCATTTTGTAATAATATATCGCATCATTTTTGACAATTATTGGTCACTTCTTATGCACTTTTAATTTATAATTTATTCCTATTTATTTATTGAATACAGAAAGCTTGGAAAATTTAGCAAACGCGTGATAATAACTGTATTGTTATTGATAATAACTGTATTGTAATCCTGGCCCAGTTCCCTATGAGCAACTATTTCTAAAATAACGCAACATTGACCAGTTTATAGCACGAAAGCACACAAATCGCCGCTGCAATAATTTTGTCTTATTTATAAACTCCAGATGGCACATGTTTACAAATCAGTGTCTAAAATAGACACTTCAGCTCACATAATTGATTAATCAATTTGGCAATCAGATTGTGCACAATCCCGCGATTAACCAACTGGCGTTGGCAGTTTTACGTGGTGAATTTA
Organism: Othius punctulatus; assembly: GCA_951805005.1. Lineage (NCBI taxonomy): Eukaryota > Metazoa > Arthropoda > Insecta > Coleoptera > Staphylinidae > Othius > Othius punctulatus. The sequence goes on from OX638142.1 coordinate 78,256,643, forward strand.
TTCCTACGCCAATTTAGTGCGTGCAATTCAAAATTATACATTGTAATATCAATAATTTGAATTAATCGTTATATTAGTGTAATTTTCTGCCGAGTGATTTGTGCAAACGTTCTGAATTTATTCTTTGATACCAAGCAAATCATTTTTGCAATCTCTACATTGTATAATTTAAATTATTATTTCTAGTTATTTTTGCAAAACTACATCGAATTACCAATAATCAATAATTGGAATACATTTTAAATGTAATATGAATTTATTATTTTATTATGCATTGAAATTTTATATGAACCCAATTTTAATTAATTTTAGCATAATTTATTTACCTTGCATACTACTTTTTATATAAACAAATTTATATAACTTATAGCGTAATTTATGTATTTATTTTTATGACAATCCTGATTATATGAGCAGTTGACTTTACTTATCAACTGCTTTAATTATAATTAAGTTATTTAAAATTATAATGAATGCTAATTAATAGACAATCAAAACAAGAAATGTGAATTTATCATATTTACAATGTTGATAATTCCACCTATCTAGTTAAGTTAAATTAAATTGTAATAGATATCAAGACAATCGAAAGAACAAAAGTAAATTTATCATATTTGCAATTTTGATAATTCCACCTATTTAATTAAGTTAAATTCTATTAAATTATTGTTTATATTTACCAAGACAACTGAAAGAACAACCGTGAATTTATCATATTTACAATTTTTATAATTCCACCTATCTAATTAAGTTAAACTAAATTAATTTATAATTAATAGTTATCAAGACAATTAAGAGAACAAAAATAAATTTATCTACAATTTTGAAATTTCCACTTCTTATCACTCCGAAAATTCGTGTTTCTTTTTTAGTTCTAGTAGATACCAATAACATGCCTTGAACTTGCGTTATTTTCGCTTTTCTAAATTAGACAGTATAAACATTCTAGGTTTACATTCCAGGGTTATTTTCGCTTTATTTATTCTTACGTCTCTTGGCGATGCTCGTGGTAAAATAAATAGAACTGGTAACGTAATTATTATCTAAACAAGCTATAAAAAAGTTTCTTGTGCGAAAATAAACGCGCCGAAATTATGCTGCTTTTTAAATTTGGCTACCATTCAGTTACGTCATAATTTATGTTATTACCTGATAGTATTTTCAGATGTTCGCATTGAATGAATGTAAGATACTAGAATGAAATCTTTAAATATTTTAGCAGTTGAAGCGGAGGGTTCTTGAAGGGCAATAATGAAAATTGCCATAGCAAATAGGCCATAACTTATGTTATTATCTATTTTGGAAATAATGAAAATTTGCCATTGCATTATATGCAGCCACAATTTATGTTATTATTTCCTATTTTTGTTGCAAGTGTTTCAAAGAAATTCTATTAGAATGAATGCAACATCGTAGAATGAAATCTTGTCCTATGTTATTACCTATTTTGGAAATAATGAAAATTTAATTAATCATTTACGTTATTACCTATTTTGGAAATAATGAAAATTTAGGTCATCATTTATGTTATTACCTATTTTAGAAATAATGAAAATTTGTCATAGCATTATATGCAGCCACAATTTATGTTATTACCTATTTTTGTTGCAAGTGTTTTAAAGAAATTCTATTAGAATGAATGCAACATCGTAGAATGAAATCTTGTCCTATGTTATTACCTATTTTGGAAATAATGAAAATTTAGGTTATCATTTATGTAATTACCTATTTTGGAAATAATGAAAATTTAGTTCATCATTTATGTTATTACCTATTTTGGAAATAATGAAAATTTGCCATGGCATTATAGGCAGCCACAATTTATGTTATTACCTATTTTTGTTGCAAGTGTTTTAAAGAAATTCTTTTAGAATGAATGCAACATCGTAGAATGAAATCTTTAAATATTCTTTGCAATGGTAAATTGCCATAGCAGCATATAATGGCCTTTCTTAAAAGAACATACACAAAAAATTAAAAATATTTTAGGAATTTTATAAACAAAGCTAGCATTGAATGAATGCAAAAATGTCGAATGAAAAGTTTAAAAATGTAAATTAACGTGAAAACACTTATTTATGCAACAAGGCACTAGAGCTTTTGTATCTTGGAAGTACGAAAAATTTAGAGTCAGTAAATGATTTAAGATTTAAAAAAAAACTGATTAGCAAAACTATTTTAATAACAATTGTATTAATTATAATTTATAATTGTAATAATAATGAGATGTGTTTTTACTATTTATGTGCATTGATGTACAAATTTGATTCGATTAAAAATCATCAAATTTGTAACACAGCGAAACAAATTTAAAGATAATAGGTTATAAACTTTGTGTTTATATTGTGTTATGTTTTGTCAAATCGTACGATAAAGGATTACTTTACTGACTGCTCACTCTTGTTTTTTATTCAATAATATTATTATTTAAATATAAATTTAAATATATTTGAATTTGATTCGATAATAAAATAATCAAATTGGTAACACACTGCAAAACAAATTTAAAGATAATAGGTTATAAACGTTATGTTTACATTGCATTATGTATACAACCCAATTTACCCAAAATCGTACAATGAAGGATTACTTTATTGACTGCTTACTCTTGTTTTTTTAATTACTAATATTATTTAGATATCAATACAATACAATTGAAATTTACAAAACTTTTTAATGTAATTGTCAGTGAAGTAATAATAATAGGTTATAAACGTTATGTTTATATTGCATTATGTAAACAACCCAATTTGCACAAAATCGTACAATAAAGGATAACTTTACTGACTGCTCACTCTTGTTTTTTAATTACTAATATTATTTAGATATCAATACAATACAATTGAAATTTACAATACTTTTTAATGTAATTGTCAGTGAAGTAATAGAAATAATAATTTAAGATTATATTAAAAAGTTTTATGAAACTCAATTAAATTTTTATATTTAAATAATAATATTATTTAAAAAAAACAATATTGAACCGTCAGTAAAGAAATCCTTTATTGTACAATTTTGCGCAAATTGTGCATAACATTTATAACCTATTATCTTTAATTTTTTTCTGCTGTGTGTTACAAATTTGATTATCTTATTATCGAATCAAATACGTACATATTTAACTTAATATTTAAATTTATATTCAAATAATAATATTATTGATTATTCAAAAGGAATATTCAAAAAATATTTTGTTGTTATTACAGTCTTTTAGTTCACATTTCATGTATTTGTTGTTGTTGTTGTTTGTTGTTTGTTGTTCATGTATTTATTTCAAGTGTTCAATATGAACATTCATAATTAGCCATATTAGCTAAGATCTACCAACAAACTATCAAGCAAACAAAATTAGCATTGAATGAATGAATGATCCCAGAATGGAATATTTCAATCCGTGTTCAATCTTCGTTAATGAGTATTTATTTTTCTCCGATCTATATTTGAAATACTTCAAACTTCTGATCAATATTTTAATATCAATTATTATTAATCAATATTCATAAAAATCAGGATGGATCTGCAAACTTTTCAAAATTTTACATTATTTTTCGTTATATTTCTTATGAATAGAAATTCGAAATTTTCTAGATAATATTTTTGTATAATATCTGAAATATTTTATATCAATTATCAATATATTACATTATTTTTCGTTATTTTTCTTATAAACAAGCTTATATTTTATACTTGTCAATTATCTGGTCAACATTAGAGATATTTTGCATCACTTCTGATCAATATAAAAGAAAAATCTTCTTAGATTTCTGATTAATATTGGACATATTTTTGGGCTCTTCCTTTGGATAATGCTATTTTTACATCTTCAAAAGTTACATAATATTTGTGTTTGATATCTGAAATATTTTATATCAATTATGTGGACCAAATTAGAGATATTGTGCAGCACTTTGATCAATATAAAAGAAAAATCGTCTTAGATTTCTGATTAATATTGAACATATTTTTGAGCTCCTTATTTGAATTATGCTACTTTCACACCTTCAAAAGTTACAACATATTTTTGTTTAATATCTGAAATATTTTATATCAATTACTTGGTCCAAATTAGAGATATTTTGCAGCACTTTTGATCAATATAAAAGAAACATCGTTTTAGATTTCTGATTAATATTTCACATATTTTTGGGCTCTTCGTTTGAATAATGCTACTTCCACACCTTCAAATGTTACATAATATTTTTGTTTAATATCTGAAATATTTTATATCAATTATCTGGTCAACATTAGAGATATTTTGCAGCACTTTTGATTAATATTAAAGAAAAATCGTCTTAGATTTCTGATCAATATTGGACACATTTTTGGGCTCTTCGTTTCAATTATGCTACTTTCACATCTTTAAGAGTTTCTTATTCACTTATCCTTAAGTGCAATATTTGAGGTATAAAATTTCTGAGCAATATTCTAAATGTTTATATTACGTTCATTTCTAATGAATATTCAACATATTTTATATCATATTGTGATCAATATTTGAAATTTGTTGTATCAAATCAGCAGCATTGTGAATATTCAACACATTTATATAAAAAAACAACTTTATAAGAAGAAATTTATAACATATTTCAGATCAGTAGTTTAAAAAATAGTTTTATACTTCTGAAAATATTTTACATGATATTTCTGAATAATATTTGCTATATTCATATTTTTCCAATTTACACTGTTTCATTTCCACCCATACATATATAGTTCAATATTTAAATATCTCTTACAGTATTATATATGTCTCTTAATTATTTTTCGATATATTTCTAATGAATATTTGAAATATAGTTTTCTAATCAATGTTTTAATATTTTACATAAAATTTCTGATCAATTTTGATTTTAATTTTTATTTATGGATGCAATACTAAAAAAACATTATTTTGTTATATTCTCATACCTTTCACTATTTCAGTTCTATTCATCCATACAGATTTAAATATTTTAAATGATTATTTTAGACAAATTTTTAATCATCAATTGAAATATTTCTGAGTATTTCTTGATTCTTGATTCTTGATTCTTGATTTTGTTAAATCCTCATACCTTTCACTATTTTAGTTCTATTCTTCTACACAGATTTAAGTATTTTAAATACTTATTTTAGAACAAATTTTTAATCAATTGAAATATTTGGCATTGTATTTCTGAAGAAAAATCGTGTTAGATTTCTGATTAATATTGGACATATTTTTGGGCTCTTCAAGTGTTTTAAAGAAATTCTATTTAAATGAATGCAACACCGTAGAATGGAATCTTTAAATATTCTTCACTTTCCACTATTTCTTGATTTTGTTAAATCCTCATACCTTTCACTATTTTAGTTCTATTCTTTCATACAGATTTAAGTATTTGAAATACTCATTTCAGAACAAAGTTTGAATAATGAATTGAAATATTTGGCATCATATTTTTGATCAGTTTTGTCAGTATTTAATCATTTTGGCATTAATGTTTAAATATTTTACACAAAATTTCTGATCAATTTTGATTATAATTTTAATTTATGGATACAGTACTAAGAAAAATTTTGATTTTTATATTCTCAATCTTTTATTATTTCAGTTCTATTCATCCGTACAGATTTCAATATTTGAAATACTTAATTCAGAACAAATTTTTAATCATCAATTGAAATATTTGGCATTGTATTTCTGAAGAAAAATCGTCTTAGATTTCTGATTAATATTGGACATATTTTTGGGCTCTTCAAGTGTTTTAAAGAAATTCTATTTAAATGAATGCAACACCGTAGAATGAAATCTTTAAATATTCTTCACTTTTCACTATTTCAGTTCTATTCATCCAAACAGATTTGCATATTTTAAATACTTAATTCGGAACAAATTTTTAATCATCAATTGAAATATTTGGCATTGTATTTCTGTATCTTTCTGTATCTGTATTTCATTGTATCAGTTGTGTCAGTATTTAATAATTTTGACATAGTTTGACATGGTCAAATTTGACCATGGTCATTTCTGATCGGTATTTATCAACGTTTGAAATTTTGATTTTGTTATATTCTCACACCTTTCACTATTTCAGTTCTATTCTTCCATACATATATGAATATTTGAAGTATTTATTTCAAATTTTTAATCATTTGAAATATTTGGCATTGTATTTCTGATCAGTTTTGCCAGTATTTGATAATTTTGACATAGTTTGACATAGATTACGCATATTTTCATCGGTATTTCATTAACGTTTGAAATTTGTGATCAAAATCAGAAATATTTTGCATCACATCTCTGGTTAGCATTTATAAAATTGATATTATATTTGAAATAATCATTTTCCAACCTTCCAGTGTTTTAGTTACATTTATCCGTATGGACTTTAATAGTTTAAATCTTCGACAACAAAATTGGAATCATCAATTGAAATAGTTGACTTCGAATTTCTGATCAGTTTTTTCAATATTTGATCAACGTTCGATTTGATTTTGATTGGTTTTGATTTTGATTTGGTTTGATCAAATTTAGGTTCAATTTTAGAAATATTTTCGTTTAAGCATCTTCTCTGCCTATAGATGTTGGCACTACATCTTATAGGTGGACTTATGATTTATATGGATTCCGAACCACTGGATATGATTACAATATCTCTGGTTTAGAAAAGTTTGTTAGCCATTGAACCCACATTTTACTTCACATTTCTCGCATTTCTGTTAAATTTTGAATCAAATTTTTGATCAATTGATTCGTTTCGGTTCGAATCATTTGGTTTAGTTTGTTTCATCATTTGCTCTTTCAGTTGTATTGATTTTTTGTTTTTGCTGATCATTTGTGTTGGTTTGCTTACTTGTTGATGTTCTCCATCATCTTGAACTGACCACCAGAGGTGTTGATCTTGGCGATGGCGCCAGGGGAGAGCTTGTTCATCAGCTGGCAGAGGACGGTGCCGTCACGGAGGACATCGTCGTAGAGTTCGCCAGGGGGGAACTTGGCCCCAAGGATGGTCTCGATCCACTCTTGGGCCTCCTTGTCCTGGGTGACGTCGCGCTTGGAGGCGAGCTACACCAGAAGCTACATGTTCACAACCCCCTCTCGGTCACGTTATTCGGTACTCACCTTGGCGCGTACTTGGCGTTCCAAAGACATTGTGTAATCCTCCTTGTGTTTACTGCGTGTGGGTGCACTAGATGCTCTTGTCACTTACACCGCGAATCGAACTGGCTTCTGGAGAGCGAGTCGCGTTTTTATACGCCCGAAGCCCCCCTCCCCATGTGCGAAGGACTAAATTTAGTGCATTATTCAGGTTGTATTATGTGCACACTTACACGCACATATTTTCGATGTTTCGTGCATTTCTAGAAACCTCCAGAAAACGTGACAAAATGCGAAGGAATTAGTAGTCCCTGTCATCCCGGAAAATTTCATTAATAATGGATAAAAGTGGGTGTTTTAAATACCCAAGTGGAATTTTGAGCCGAGAAAACCGTAGCGGCTAATTAAACGAAACGTGCCAAAACGTCGCGACAGAGTTGTTGATGTTAATCCTTGACGAATGATAATTAGCAGGTCATTAATAATAACAATAATAATGCATAACGGTAGTCATGGAAACTAAGTTAATCGAAGACTGGAAGACTTAACCTATACATTTTAACGTGAATAAATCCTTATCTTTTATAATAAAACACGCAACTTTTACAATATTACAACTAATCACAAATACAATTTTTGTTGTTTTTTTGTTTTTTTGGCATTAACTGAATTGTTGTTCCGCTACAAACAATTCGATTTATAGGTTATATTAAATGTATTAGATATAATTAAAATATCAGTTTTTTATATCATTAATTATTTATACAAAAAAATTGTATATAAGTATACAACACAAAAAAATTATATTGATATTGTGTTATATTTAGACCGAAGGCTATTTTAATCAGAAATGAAACGTTAAAAAATGACGCTTTAAAATTGCGCACTTAATCATAACTTTTAGTGAGAAATTGCAATCTTTCATCTAAGATATTTGAAAAGATCTGCGATAAAGAAACTCTTTGTTCTTAATTTATGAACCTGAAAGTTGACAAGAAACATATGGGAACAGTAAACTCGTATTCTAATGGACTATGCCAAAACTTTGATTACCTTACAAATTGCAAAGCGAAGGATATTGAAAATATTTTATTAAAAGAGTTGTTTATGTAAATATGAAACTTTTAATAAATTAGGCATTTAGTAGGTATCTACTATAAATTACTATGAAATAAACTTCGATTATCCTATGGGGACGGTTTCCAAATACAGGGTGTCCTAAATTCTGTAGTATTGTATGGGTATCTTTCTTATTTTGAAAGCTAGAGATCAGGTTAAATGGGCAATGTTATGTAGTTTTGCATGCTGGTTCACATTATGTTGAAAATTTTTCAAAAGTCCGAGCAGTTTAGAAATTATTCTAAAAAAACAAAAAAATGTGATTTTTTTCTTCTTGAAAAATTTTCAACATAATCTGAACCAGCATATAAAACTGCACAATATTGCCCATTTTACCAGATTTCTAGCTTTAAAAGTAAGAAAGATACCCATGCATTCGTACTCTATTTAGGACACCCTGTATATAATTATTAAAGTATAGTGTGTAAAATGTGTAAAAATGTTATTACACGAAAATGCGTAAATAATAAAATCGAATAAGTTCAATGTAACAATTTTATTAAGAGACACACAATAAATAATGACAGATAATTTTTATTTCCTTAACCCTTATACATTACACGTCTTAATAATTACTGGACTAGATTTAGATTAGAATCGATGGGCTGGGTGGGTGGCTTCTTCGGGGATCGGGTGCGCATTGCGCGCACGCGCAGCTCCTGCGCTTACACAAACACTTACCCTATTCACACGCACACATACACACTGTATGTATAATTGTTATATACAGAATTTACAGGTTTATGGGAAAAATCAAGACACGGTATTGCGTAGTATACAGTTCTGTTATGTTCACCTCGTTTCCTCCATACACTCTCGCATACATCTCATTAGACATTACCAAAAAATAATTTAAAATGATCACTAGATTTCGTATATTTCGTTAATTGTCAATTAATCAAATACCATGCGTATACTTATATATTTCTTAAGTGTGTTTTTTTCGTTAATTTACATATTTACAAAGTGCGGGCCGCCGGTCACGTGGAGTTGTTCATAATATATAGGCTCATGGGAGGCAAATACACATTAAATTATTACTTTAAGGCCCGTATCTATAGTCCGTACTTAAGCATGAGTTCGACTCAAGTCGTATTTTTGCGTGTATTTGGTTGTCTAGTATTTTTGCGTGTATTTGGTTGTCTAGTATTTTTGCGTGTATTTGGTTGTCTAGTATTTTTGCGTGTATTTGGTTGTCTAGTATTTTTGCGTGTATTTGGTTGTCTAGTATTTTTGCGTGTATTTGGTTGTCTAAACGTTTATAGAGAATACGCAACCAAATATACGGCTTGAGCCGAACTTATGCTCAGGTACGGACTATAGATACAGGCCTAAGTAATATGAGCAATTAAATACTTGTGCACCGTGTTAATTAACGAGGACTGAATAAGGAAGTTAGTACAAAATGTTGTATATTGTATAACTAAGTATAAAATAATGTGTATTAGCTTCCCAATTTGACTTGGTGTTTTACCTGCCCAAAAATCAAATCTACGATTTTAAGAATTATTGTAATCACAACCTTAAACTGAAAATTGTTCGTGATATAATTGAGTCAGCGTAAATTAGTTTCACTATTTATACGGGAAATCTTTTATTACCATAAAATAGAGTTGTAATATTTTCATTTTCATATTTTCATTCTATGAAAAATCTACAAAAAAGTGAATTTGAAAAATTCTGCTTCTCTTGTTTAGTCACAATCACTTGTCAGTAAATGTCACTTTTACTGCCTAGTTATTAATTATTGTAAAAATATAATTGCAAATATTTATTAAATAGTAGCAGTGTTTTTTATTTGACATTTTTCTTTCACTTCTTTGAAAGATTTTTCAACAATCACATGAGTTATAGTCACCCTTTTACTACCTAGGGATTAAATTTGTAAAAACAAAACTGGAAATAAATAATAATGACGATGTTTTTGTAATTTATTTCTTATTCGTACATAAAGAATAAACGTTTTTATTGACGATTGATATTACATGTCTGATTTTAGCGACATATGACTGGTCCAAGTATCATTTTTACTGCCAAGGCATTAATTATTGTAAAAATAAAACTCGAAATTTTAATTTAATTGTATAATGTAGTACCAAATAGTGTTTTTCTGAAATTGGAGCGAAAGTAGTACTTTCGCTCCTGAAATGTGGCGCGAAAGTTGCATTTCCCTGACTAGTCCCTGGCCCTAGAAATAAAGAAACGTACTAGTAGATAGGTATTTAGAAAATATGCCATTCAATTTATTAAGTTAATAATATAAATTTTTATTATAATTGTGGGTTAGAGAAAAAAAAAATAATACACGACTCGTGTATAAAATGTGTTACTTTACTTGGAGGCCTGTAAAATACTTGGCACGAAGTGCCTCATATTTCACTGGCTCCTCTTAAGTAATGGATTATTTTCGTGACCCTTGGGTAAATAACTATTACTGCTATGATTTTTCTCTACTTGTATATATAGTTTGTATCGTTTTCCACTACTGGCATTAAATATATGATTAAGTAGTAGTTTTTTTTTCTTACTTGTACATAAAGTTTGGAATATTGATTAACTATTTATATATTTGTGACAACTGACAGTCACTTAAAAAGCCATTTTTAGTGCCTAGGCATTAAACATTGTAAAAATAAAATAGTAACTATTTATGAAATAGTCGTAGTGTTTTTGAAATTCATTTTCTCACTTATGACAGTTTTTTTCTACAATTAAAATTTAATGTATAATTTTGGTGACAACTGAGTAGGCATTAATTATTATAAAAATAAAACCGTCAATATTAATAATAAATATTTAAAAAGCAGCATTGTTTTTGAAATATGTATTCCTATCACTTATACATACAGTCATTAAAGTATAATTTTTATTGCCAAGGCATTAATTAATATAAAAATAAAACTGGAAATTTTAGTAAGTACTTAGTCTTACGAAATCTTTTATCTACTTTTACATGTATAGTTTTCCACTATTGACATTAAATCTATGATTATTTTATCAACTGATGGTCACCTAAGTACTCATATTAGTACTCGTATTACATTTACTGCATATGGATTAATTACTGTGAAAATTAAACTGGAAATATTAATTAATTAGAGCACTAGTGTTTTTAATTTTAATTTTACTTGCACATAGAGTTTGAAAGTTTTTATCGACGATTGCCATAATTGTGACAACTGAGAGTAACATAAGAGTTAATTTTACTGCCTAGGCATTACATATTGTAAAAATAAAATTGGGTAACTGATAGTAACCTAAGTGTTACATTTACTGCCTATGTATTCATTATTGTAAAAATAATACTGGAAATATTAATTAATTAGAGTAGTAGTGTTTTTAAGTTTTTATTTTACTTGCACATAAAGTTTGGAAGTTTTTATCAACAATTTAGACAATTGTGACAACTGACAGTCACGCAAGAGTCAATTTTACTGCCTAGGCATTATATATTATGAAATGAAATGGAATTATTAATTCAAAAGTAGTAATGTTTATACAATTTATTTTCTCTCTTGTACATAAAGCTTGAATGTTTTTTGAGAATTTTTGACCATTATCGTTTGTTTGATTTTGATGATTTTAATCAGTCAAATATCACGTTTTCTGCCTACGCATAAATTATTATAAAACTAAAACTGCTAATATTAATTAAATATTGAAGAATGTAAGAAGCACAAATTGGATACTACCTACGTGGACAACTGTAAACCGGTTTCGACCTGGTGGGCCTCATCAGTACAGTGCCTTCGAGTGTAGTTCTCAATTTTTGCACTCGGCGAGTTTTATAAACCTGAAAAGGATTGTTGAAGGGTGTCAAAAGCATATAGATGCCATCTCGTAGTGAAATCAATTACTAATTGAAGGTAGTATCCAAAATGATGAATTTTTCATTAATTAAATTAATTACTCTCCATTCACGATGTTTTTGCGTCAGGGGAGTCTATGAATATCTAGTAATTTTGTTGGTAGTGTTTCGGAAATAACTGAATTCCCCAATGGAACTTGTCAACTTATTTTAGGTTAAGTTGTTTTCAATTTGAGGTTATATATTTTAAATAACATTGTTGCCAGATGTAAAGTTTTAATTATCAGAGATGATTTTTTTGTTGCAGTTGTATAATTTTTAGTAATTTGATTAATATTTTGACAGAAGTGAAAAATATTTCTTGGTTCGAATATGCAGTAAAAAAAAATAAGTAATGTTATCTTTAAAAGCCAGTAGTGAAAAAAATTATAAATCTGACAATGTGGTAGGAAGCAAATGTCTAATCTACACAAAAATATAATTAACTTCCCTTGCTTCACTGAATCAGTTTGTCCAACATGATAAAAGAAAATCCATCCACTCGGTTGCCAAAATGGTCGTGAATGTAATATAATTAGTATCATTAAGTGTCATATGTCATGAAACTCACTTGTACGTAGATTTTGAATGTTTTTTTGACGATTGACATTAAATGTATGAAACGTTACACTTTCACTGTTTAGGCATTAAACATTAAACAAATAACAAAGATTAACATTAGATGATTGATTTTCATGACAACTCACTACTAATTAAAGTGTTGTTTTAATTGCCTTGGCAGTAAAATAAATCTGTCAAATAGAAATCAACCAATCAGATGAGACTTTGCAATCTTGCAGACGTCAAGCAAGACAATAATTATTAATACTTAAATGTCAAATTTATTTTTACATATGTCGCAATGACATTGTTAATTCCCATGAAAAAATTACAAAGATTAATATTAAATTATTGATTTTCATGACACTCACTACTAATTAAAGTGTTGTTTTAATTGCCTAGGCAGTAAAAGTAATCGGTCAAATAAAAATCAACAAATCAGATGAGACTTTGCAATCTTGCAGACGTCATGCCAGACAATAATTATTAATACTTAAATGTCAAATTTATGTTGACATATGTCTTAATGACATTGTTAATTCCCATAAATCAGCAAACAAATATGTTCATTTTCACTTTTACTTTCAAAATATATCAGATGCATCTATTACTTTGTTGAAACAAAAACAGTACAGCGTCGATAATCCAGATTAAATGTGATTGTCCGGATTATCAAAATGTCCGGATTTTCGAAAAGAACCAAAAAAGGTCGTTTGAGTTCATAACAAATAAAAAACTTGCTAAAACCGTTAATAAATAACTTTAGTGCTTAACTTAATTTAGTGGTTAGTGGTTGGTGCAGATACATAAAACCATTAATTAATATGAACTTATAATGTATTTTAATGAAAGAATATACATACATATGTAATGTACAATATGTACAAGTATGTACTCACTTATGTTCATGTATGTATGTTCACTACAACTTTTTTTTCACCGGAATTGAATCCGGATTTTTGATGTCCGGATTGTCGACGCTCTACTATGTTTAAAATGGTAATAAAGTGACAATTTTTCTGACGCGACTGATGTTTTATAGCCGAGTCGAAGCCGAGGCTGAGAAATCAGAAGGTCAACATATAACATTTTTCCCAAATTTTTTTCCCAGTATTTTCCTACCTGCACATAAAGTTGAACAGTTTGTATATTTTTCGATGAAGTTTTGATGAAGTTTTTATGAATTTTCTACCTGCGACGTCAAAGTAAAATACGTAATATATGTAGTATCGTTGTGAAGGATGACTAATAATGTGTAACCACGGACGGTAAAGTGATTTTCCAGGTTTCAAGAAGTGTCCAGGCTCGCTGAAGCTCGCCTGTTCTTTTCTTCTTGCAGTCTGGAAAAATATTACTTTACTGCCTAGGTCTGCAATATACAATCTTTAATCGTTTGTTGTCAAAACATATATTTTGACCCTCGTAACAATTATAAATCATATTTGTTTATAATCGAATGAGCTCTAAACTGTACTCTAGAGAGAGAGAGAGATATGGTATAGTAGATATGGAGATCTCTTAGTAAAGATGGTATTCAAATATTTCATTCCTGATAGTACTCGAAAGCACCTGATAGTATTGATTAAAAAAAATTACTGACTCAATTATTCACTAATAACCATTCCACACGTTAAATCGTAATTTGATGCAAATGATTTTGGTTCATTCTATGGATACATAGAAGCCATTTAAACACCCCCAAGTTTGTGAGCACTTTGACTGTAGCAAACCAGCTAAAATTCGTTGTCTGTTTAAATTACTAAAATCCAGAGGCGTTGCGTGCCCGCGTTGGGCACGTGCGCTGGGGAAAACCGAACACACTCGGTCGTGATCGTGAATGGGTGTTTGAGTAACGACGACGGCCGAACGTGTGCAATCTTCCCTAGTGCCCGCTTCGAAGAAAATCGGACACACTCGGTCGTGATCGTGAATGGGTGTTTGAGTAACGATGACGGCCGAACGTGTGCGATCCTCCTCGGCGCCCGTTTCGAAGAAAATCGGACACACTCGGTCGTGATCGTGAATGGGTGTTTGAGTAACGACGACGGCCGAACGTGTGCGATCCTCCTCGGCGCCCGCTTCGAAGAAAATCGGACACACTCGGTCGTGGTCGTGAATGGGTGTTTGAGTAACGACGATGGCCGAATGTGTGCGATCCTCCCCCCGACGGCAGCCGCGCAACGCCGCCGCTAAATCCTGCCTACAAAAATCTCAAAATATTTACACAAACTTAATATCCCAACCGGATGACCGACACCCGCGCACTGGCACCCTCACTGTTTTCTCTGAGAGTGCGGCCGGGCGAGTCCGCACACCGCCATGGACAAGTACTCCTCCTCCGCCCTCAGCCACTCGGCCTCGTCTTAGAAGAGGTGGTTGGCCGTTGCCGTCGGCTTCAGGTGGTCCCCCAGGAGGTAGCTGGCGGCGCCGCCGCCCGCCCCCAGCAGGGACGTGAAGGGGGCGGAGAGGGCGGCGGCGGCGGCGGCGGCCGCGTGGTGCGACCCGTGGTGGTGCGACTGCAGGTGGTGCGACGGCTGCGATGAGAGCACCTTGTTCGCCTGCTGCACCAGCAGGGCCGTGTTGCAGGAGTTCGGGCTCATCGACGCCCACTTGTTGTTGTTCGAGATTATCGCCTCATCGGACAGTTTCACTGGAAGAAAGAAATAGCGTTTAGCACACAAGAATTCAAAATCTCAATTTTTGCTAAAAATTACAATTTCATCAACTTGACAATTAATGTCTGAAGTCCTTTTGCTATCATGAGGACAACATAAGTTATAGATTTTTTTCCGTGCGCTAGGATATTAACAAGTTCAATCCATCATTTTGAGAACTGACTGGTTTTGTTCGAATTTGCTTGACCCATCAAATGTTATAAGGAATTAAGTGATTTTTGTTGTTCTTTCAAGATTCTACACTCTTGATAATTTTTGGAACTGACTGGTTTTGTTGGAATCTGCTTAACCAATCAAAAATGAATTAAGTGATTTTTGTTGTTCTTTCAAGATTCTTAACTCATCATAATTTTTGAAACTCACTGGTTTTGTTGGAATCTGCTTGACCAATCAAATATTATAAGGAATTAAGTGAATTTTGCTCTTCTTTCAAGATTCTTCACTCATCATAATTTTTGGAACTGATTAGTTTTCTTGGAATATGCTTGACTAATCAAATGTTATAAGGAATTAAATGATATTTGTTGTTCTTTCAAGACTCTTCACTAATCATAATTTTGGGAACTGACTGGTTTTGTTCGAATCTGCTTGATCAATCAAATGTTATAAGGAATTAAGTGATTTTTGCTGTTCTTTCAAGATTCGTCACTCATCATAATTTTTGGAACTGATTGGTTTTTCTTGGAATATGCTTGACTAATCAAATGTTATAAGGAATTAAATGAGTTTTGTTGTTCTTTCAAGATTCTTCACTAATCATAATTTTGGGAACTGACTGGCTTTGTTGGAATCTGCTTGACCAATCAAATGTTATAAGCAATTAAGTTATTTTTGTTGTTCATTCAAGATTCTTTACTCATCTTGCCTGAAAATTGACAAGAGAATTTCATATACCATCAATTCGAGATACTCATCTCCACAACGAAACGGTTTAGGCAGTGTAGCAGTTCTTTTTCGCATATTCGTCCTAATGCAGTTTTATTGAAACAAAAAATGCCAATTTTACCTATTGTTACAACTATACTGTAGCACATACCACCAACATTTTGGTCCTTCGAACCGGATGTGCAAACACCTATATTCAGTGCCATTCTTGTCCCACTTGAATAAATTTCTTAGTTTGCTCATGATCATTGGCAGTACATAACAGTATGCATCCGATTATAAATTTTATTGATTTTATAGACACAACTGGTGGCAGTATTTTTGCATAATTGCATCAAATGATTCTTGATGATGAATTGATTCACTGAAGCATATAAATCGTAATTATTCTTCGGTTTGTTAAAACACTTAATGAATCCCTTAATGAATCAGAGACTTTCTTTAAAATAAGACATTAAAATTTTTCCATATTTTGCCCTCTTACGTTAATCGGTGGTTAATTTCATTGGATACCATTGTGGGCGTAATGGTAGTCATGGAAACTAGCCATCGATTAAATTTGATCGGAGAATGTAAAACTGAGCCTTAATCCCTGTGAATACGAACGGTTTCTGGGCTGTTTTTAGAGTCGTTGCGTGGAGGTGGCTGTTTGTGTAATTAGGAAATTGAAGGATATCAAAGGGTCCGCCTCCCCATCTCCACCTGAGTGTGTTCCTGGAGGAGAGAGTGTCTATGTGTATCCGGTCGTGGAGGATATTTTTATTGCGAGGATATATAGACGTGTTTACTGTATATCGGCGTCCCGGGTTTTATGCGCGCATGCAGAAGGACCGATGGGGGCGGCAGGGCGTGGGGGGCGGCGGCGATGGGGGCGGCGCGGCAGGGGCGGGGGAGTTTTTTTCCTCCCCGGGCCGGGATAATATATCAAAAGTGTGTGCATATACATCTCCGAATCGAAGCAGACAATATTATTTTTATATTCGGGGCATAAATCTAGCGAGCAGCTGGCGAGCATCAAAACATTTCATATGTGTTATTCATTTCCAATAACCGGGAGGGCTGAGCTGCTCCTCCGCAGGACAGAAACGCCACGCCACTCTGACATTTAATCTAGAAAATTGCCCGCTACCGCTCATTTATTTCCATTACTGTCAACTCTTTAGTTGGAGTTGGAGTCTGCAGAAGCGAGCAATCTGATGTCATATTACTTCATGGGGACTTTTAGTCGGGACGTCCTACCCCCCGCGTCACCGAAAAACACACTCACTACTCTAGTGAACAAAGAAAAATTAAAACTAATTACTTGAAACTATGAATTTATAAAAAAAAAAAATGTATAGAATACAAAATACATTACTAATTGCAAAACATGAAATTAAACGCAAATGCGTAAACAACGATTCTAGCCACCATTAACTCATTTCGATTGTATTCACTATCAGGACTGAGTGTTTACAATCTTCGCCAACAATGCCAGGGCCGTTACTGACTTGTGACAGCAAGAATAAATAATTTGATTATGACAAAAATTATGAAAATTACATTAAAAAAATTACAGGTCTAAAAATCTCCAGAAATTTTGACAATTATTGTGTTGTATGCAAAGATCTCTAAAACGAATTAAGAAATCAGGGAAATTATTGCAAAATCTCTCGAAATTTGACAATATTTCGAAATGTCCTGATATTTTTTAAATTGTCGATAAATTTGGAGAATGAAAAACAAGTGTGTACTAATTCTGATTTTTATGATCTCGAAATTATTAGGTACTCTCTCAAAATCTTAAACATTATTGATATATCTCTAGAAATATCGAAAATGATTAGGAAATCTTGGTAATCATTAAATATCTCTGTAATATTTGATATTTATTGGTAAATCTATGGTAATCTTGAAAAATATAAAGAAATCTTGGGAATTATTGAAAATTTTCAACCAATTTACATTTTGTTATTTCAAAATTATAGAAAAATCTCACAAATTATGATAATTATTGGGAAATCTAATGAAATCATAAAAAAATATTGAAAAATCGTGGAAATTATTGGAAAATCTCTCGGAATCTTGATAAAATTTAGAAATGTTTATATATTTTAGGAATTATCGAAAAATATGTAAAATGAAAAAAAATATGTATGTAATAATCGTGTCAGTCGTGTGAACCAGTTTCGATTTCCAGATTTTAATGATTATTGAAAAATCTCACGAAATTTTGCAAATTAATGACAAATCTATATAAGGCCTCGGGCACGATATCTTGAAATTATTGAGTAATCTCCAAAATTTTAATAAACATTGAGATATCTCTAGAAATCTAGAAAACTACTTAATAAATATTGAGATATCTCTAGAAATCTCGAAAATGATTGGGAAATCTTGGTAATCATTAAAAAATCTCTGTAATTATTGATTACCAATAAATATCATAAATATGTGGAAATCTTGAAAATAATTGAGCAATCTTTAGAATTATTAAGAAATGTCAACCAGTTTATATTTTATTATCTCAAAATGATTGAAAAATCTTCACTAATTATAATAATTATTGGGAAATCTATAGAAATCTTGAAAAATATTGAGAAATCGTGGACATTTTTGGAAAATTTCGCGGAAGCTTGATAAAATTTAGAAATGTTTAGATATTTTAAAAATTATCGAAAAATTTGTAGAAAAAAAAAATGTATATATGAAACGTTTCAATCGTGTGAACCAATTTGGATTTCCTGATTTTAATGATGTTTAAATTATTGAGTAATCTCTCAAAATGTTAAGAATTATTGAGATATCTTTAGAAATCTTTCGTGTGAACCAATTTATATAAAATTTAGAAATGTTTAGTTATTTTAAAAATTATCGAAAAATTTGTAGAATAAAAAAATGTATATATGAAACGTTTCAATCGTGTGAACCAATTTGGATTTCCTGATTTTAATGATCTTTAAATTATTGAGTAATCTTTCAAAATGTTAAGAATTATTGAGATATCTTTAGAAATCTTTCGTGTGAACCAATTTCGATTTCCTGATATATTTTTTAAATTTATTTATTTATTTGTGCCAAGTATCCACAGGTTTATACACGTCACACATAACAATGGTCAAAAAACATAAGTATAACCATAGATATAATACCCACATAAAACATAAAATAAGTGTATAAATAAAAACCCAAAATAGGTGGTGTATACATAAAATTGATTTTATAAATAAAAGTGATATTAATGATATCTAAATTATTGAGTAATCTCTCAAAATCTTAAGGATTATTGAGAAATTGGCATATCTTTAGAAATTTCTAAAATTATTGGGAAATCTTGGGAATTATTTTAAAATCTCTGTAATTATTGATATTTATTGGGACATCTGTGGAAATCTCGAAAATTATTGAGAAATCTTGGGAATTATAGAAAAATCTCAATCAATTTGCATTTTTATCTGGAAATTATTAAAAAATCGCCACGAATCATTATAATTATTGGGAAATTTATAGAAATCATGAAGAAATATTGTAAAATCGTGGAAATTATTTAAAACTTTCTCGGAATCTTGATAAAATTTAGAAATGTTTAGTTATTTTAAGAATTATCGAAAAATTTGTAGAATAAAAAAATGTAGGTAATATTCGTGTCAATCGTATCAACCAATTTGGATTTTTTGATTTTAAAGTCTTTAAATTATTGAGTTATCTCTCAAAATCTTAATAATTATTGCGATATCTTTAAAAATTTCGAAAATTATTGGGAAATCTTGGTAGTTATTCAAAAACTCTGGAATTATTAATATTTATTGGGAAATCTGTAAAAATCTCGAAATATATAGTGAAATCTTGGGGATTATTGGAAAATGTCAACCAATTTGCATTTTTTATCTCGAAATTATTGAAAAGTCTCCACAAATCATTATAATTTATGGGAAATTTATAGAAATCTTGGGAATTATTGGAAAATGTCAACCAGTTTGCAATTTTTTATCTTAAAATTATTGAAAAATCTCCACAAATCATGATAATTATTGGGAAATTTGATTTTTTTTTTAAATATTGAGAAATCGTGGAAATTATTGAAACATCTCTCGGAATCTTAATAAAATTTAGAAATGTTTAGTTATTATAACAATTATCGAAAAATTTGTAGAATGCCAAAATGTACGTGTATTTACGTGTATTAAAAAGTGTATTTATGAAAATTTTTGCTTGTTCTCAAAATTCCAAGAATGTTTTGCTACTCAAAAACCCTTAAGCAACAGTTCACAAAATGTCGAATAAACTGTCTCCAATTAGTACAAATATTTCCTCATTAAATACGCAACTTTCTTTGTATATTGAAAAATGTGTTTATGAAAATGTTGGCTTGTTTTCAAAATTCCAAGAGTGTTTTGAAACTTGAAAAACCCAAATCAATAGTTTACAAAAACTCGAAAAAAATGTCTTCAATTAGTACAAATATTTCCTCAATAAATTCGCATATATTTTTTTAATTTTGAAAACTGTGTATTTATGAATTTTTCGCATGTTCTCAAAATTCCAAGAATGTTTGGAAACTTGAAAACCCTTAACCAACAGTTCACAAAATCTCTAGTAAACTGTCTCCAATTAGTACAAATATTTCCTCATTAAATACGCAACTATTTTTGTAAATTCAAAAATGTGTCAATGAAAATGTTGGCTTGTTCTAAAAATTCCAAGAGTGTTTTGAAACTTGAAAACCCTTGATTAACAGTTTACAAAAACTCGAAAATTCAATCTCCAATTAGTCCAAATATTCCCTCATTAAATTCGCATTTTTTTGAATTTTGAAAAATGTGTATTTATGACCCTTAATCAACAGTTCCCAAAATCACGAATAAACTATCTCCAATTAGTACAAATATTTCCTCACTAAATATGTTTTTTTTTATATTGATAAATGTGTCTATGAAAATTTTGGCTTGTTTTCAAAATTCCAGGAATGTTTTAAACTTGGAAACCTTAATCAACAGTTTATAAAAACTCGAAAAAACTATCCCCAATTAGTCTAAATATGCCCTCATTAAATTCGCATATATTTTTTTCTATTGAAAAATGTGTCTATGAAAATGTAGCTTGTTCTCAAAATTCCAAGAATGTTTGGAAACTTGAAACACCTTAATACACAGTATTAACACATACACACACAAAAACTCGAAGAAAACATATCCAATTAGTTCAAATATTTCCTCGTTAAATTCGCATCACGTTTATTTGATTTTCGAAAACATGTCTTTTGAAAATGTTACTTTGTTCGCAAAATTTCAAAGGTGTTTAGAAACTTGAATAACCTTAATCAACACTTTATAAAAACTCCAAAAATCGAATTAGTCCATATAGTTCCTCATTAAATTTGCATAATTTTTGATACTACATACTACCAACTGAGGAGCGTTAATGCAAAATCACACCATGTCCATAATATGTTTCTAATAAATCAACGGTTGTTTCTGGCAGGATTTCTTGAATTAAATCCGAAATTGATATCAGATTTGCTCCAAAGTATCTTGGCCTATAGTAAGTTCATAGGAACATAGGAAACTTTAGTTCATAGGAAAGTACAAACGTCCAAACAATGGCTGCAAACGTCCAAACAATGGCTAAGTTATGACGAGTTTAAGTCAAAGGAACATCTTTCTTTAGTTGGTTGTGTGGTTTTGCATGAACGCTTCTCCTCTATTCCTAAATATGTTGCACAATTAAAATTACTTGCTAAAAGCCACAAAAATCGAACCGTACATTCAACGTGCCATTTATTAATATAGTAATTGAGGCCATGAGAGCAAAGTGGCCTAACCCAGCAGCATACCCAATGGAGATAAATGCGATTTTCTTGAACTTCATACTCTTCAATAAGTCAAGATACTACAAGCCATTGGTTAGTTTTTAAATATATTTTGCAAACGCATTCAAAATCCAAAAATAATTATTTTGGAATATTTACGTTTTGTAGGTTAGACCACTCTTGCTCTGATTAGCCTCAATTTAAGAAAAATCAAATTATTACCCATTTGGAGCATTTTGGCTGTTCCGCGCCACTCACCGTTTCCGTTCATGGGCTTCACGTCGCCGTTCGACGAGTGGTGCGAGGAGGCGCTGGTGTTGGAGTTGGGGGTCGTCGATATGCCCGAGTGGGGCGACCCCGGCTTCACGTCCTTGCTCCCCAGGTTGGCCTTCGAGCTGCCGTTGTTCTC